>OY728165.1:794012497-794475866 GCA_963277665.1 Viscum album | reverse complement strand
CAAAACTAACTTTATTTCTTTAGGTTTTCTCTATTTCACTCTATTTTTAGTATAGTTATTCCTTATAAATCATTTCTTCCACATTATCTTCTCATTCTTGGATATAAATTCTTTTAACTACAGTTTATGAAAAAGAAATTTTTTTCCAAAATAACTCTATTTTTGAAACACAACTTTTACTTCTAACTCAAGGTGAATGATTCTTATATCATGTATGGTGTCCCCTCTTTCATTTTGGAACCCAGTGTTTATGAATATATTATTATGATATTAAACTAATTCCTTTATAGGGGTTATTTATTTTCAATATTTATATATTTTCTATGTCTCATTCATGATAATGTAAATGTTATGATGTGACGGGTGCGCCCAAAATTATATCGAAAAATGTAAATGTTATGATGTGATGGGTGAATCATGAATTATATAGAACTCAAATGGATTGGATAATGTAAATAACCTCATGATTAAAGTGAAATATGCCTGATAATGATGGTATCTTTGTTCCCAACTATGTGTGGTAGTTGATAACTAAGACATGATGATTCATTTTTATAAATTGACACATTTTATCTCTTTTCATAATCATTCCTCACATGATTATGATCTTGTTTCTATTTTATAATGATAATTATTATTTGTATCCCATGTTTAATTCATTATAGTTCTTTTATATCCTCTTACTATGATTTTAGATCACTTCTTTTTGATGTATATCCTCTTGCTACTACTTATACTAAGGAAAATTCAAGGGCCAATCACTTCTGGAAAATGTATCTTTCCCGACGATTTTATACCAATGGTTCAAAAGAACAGTTGGTAATGGTGTGATTAGGGAAGATTTCCCAACGGTTTCAAGAAACCGTTGGGAAAATTAAAGTTGGGAAGGCTTTCCCCCACGGTTTCTTCAAAACCGTGGGAAAAGAGTTGTCTTTCCCAACGGTTTGAAGAAACCGTTGGGAAAGCATAGTATTACCATTTTTACCCCAACGGTTTGATGAAAACATTGGGAAAAGAATGGATTCCCCAAAAGTTTTGGAAAACAGTTGGCAAAATTCACCCCCAGATACCCCTAAACTCTCTCCGACTCCCCCAGAACCTCCCAGACCGCCCAGAATTAGATCCCCCACCTCAGAAGCGGTCATCCAGGTAAATATTCCATCTGTAACTCCCCCATTCAGGTTAGATTATTTCAAATTGTTCTCATATTAGATAAATATATCCTCTTATTCTCAACATTTATCCATTTATTTCACTATTTATCCATTTATCATGCAGTTTTTCCCTATTTCTAGGGATTTTGGGAAATTTTATGATTCATTATAATCCCTTGACAAATTGGGTACTGGAATCACTACATCAATGTAAAAAAAATCCAATTAATGTTTTCATTAATCATTTTTAGGGTTTTTATTAATGGTTGCATTATTTTTTTTCTTTCAATTAATGTTTTCATTAATATTTTCCTTAATGTTTTCATTAATTAAAGTTCTTTCTTGTGTGTATGAATTTTTTTTCTATTCGATTTGGGTGTGTGTGGGGGGGTTTCTGAGGGGTGGAGGCTGTCCGGGTTGAGTAGGGGTTGTCCGAGGGGTGGGGGTTGTCCGGGGTGAGTGGAGGGCTGTCTGAGGGGTGGTGGGGGCTGTCCGGGGTGAGTGGGGGGTGTCTGAGGGTGGGGGGATTTCCGGGGTGAGTGGGGGGGCTATCCGTGGGGTGGCAGGGGCTGTTCGGGGTGAGTGTGGGGCTATCCGAGTGGTGGGGCTGTCCGAGGTGAGTGGGGGTTGTCTGAGGGGTGGGGGGATGTCTGGGGTGAGTGGGGGACGTCCTAGGTGTGGGGGGTTTGTCTGGGGTGAGTGGGCTGGTGTTCGAGGGGTGGGAGGTTGTCCGAGGGTTGGGGGGTTGTTCGGGGTGAGTGTGGGGCTGTCTGAGGGTTGGGGGTTGTCCGGGGTGAGTGGGGGCTGTTTGGGGTGAGTGGGGGGTTGTCCGGCGTAACTGTGTGTGGTGGACATTGATCTTCCTAGGAATAATGTTTTAAATAAAAAATTCCTTAATGAAAGTAAATCATTATCGTGAGCACATTTATTTTTCAAACATAATCTAAGACAGTCGATTCATTGTAGAGAAGTAAACCTTAGGGATCCAAATAAAAATAAATTGATATAAGACTTTCGCTAATGGAGTAAAAATAAAAATTGGGATCCAATGAGGAATATTTGAGATATTATGCCTCATGTCCAAGAGTAAATCCATTTTTAAATAACCAATAAGTTATTTTTCACAATTTTCACACATTAATTGTTGGTAAAAATGGAAAAACATTTATAAAGGTTCTAATATATAAAAATGAATCCATTTGTGGATGCAGCTTAACCAGCAATGTCTATCTCATCTACCTCTTCCATGATCATCGATGTGCACATCCCGTATCCATCTGACCTCGTACGACGGGTGACTCCACATCTGGCTGATGTCGAGCACTAGATTCTTTTACTTCCGCATCAGATTCATGGCTGCTATGCTCCTGAAGTGATCGATCCCACTAAGATTCCTCATGAGCTTGAAGACACGTCCACTAGTTCTTGTAAGAGGAAGAGGAATTCTGAGCTGATGGACCAAGACGATTGACCAATTTCCATCTATCTGGCTGAAGTCGTAAAACTTAGCACTTCTTGGGAGGCAAACCATGTTCTAGAGTTTCATCACTTTTCTTGTTTTACATTGTTTTAGGAAATAAACATGGCATGTATGCAATAATATTTTAGATGCTTCTGATTTGTATGTGCACTTGTCATTATTCTGCATGTCTGCTTCTATTTTGTCTGATACTTGATGTTATTATTTAGGATATGATGCGGGTATGTCCCCCAGACATCCCCCGGACAGCCCCCCCCCAGACAGCCCCCCCACCCTCCTCCTTGGTCCCCCGACAGCCCCCCCCCCCCGGACAGCCCCCCAGACAGCCCCCTCATCCTCATCCCCATACCCCAGACAGCCCCCCGAACACCCTTGGATAGCCCCCCAGATAGCCCCACGAACACCCCCCGGACAGCCCCCTCACCCTCCTCCCTGGACCCTAGACAGCACCCCCACCCTCCTCCTTGGTCCTTGGAAAGCCCCCCGGACCCCCCCCCCCCCCAGAATTCCCCCTCGCCCTCCTCCCCAGACCCCAGATAGCCCCCCGGACAGCCCCCCCCCCCCCCCCCCACCCTCCTCCTTGGTCCTTGGACAGCCCCCCCCCCCCCCCCGGATATCCCCCTCACCCTCCTCCCCATACCCCGGACATCCCCCCGAACACCCCCCGGACAGCTCCTCGAACACCCCCCAGACAGCCCCCACACCCTTTTCCCTGGACCCCAGACATCCCCCGGACAGCCCCCCCCCCAGACTGCCCCATAGACACCCCCTCACCCTCCTCCCCGGACCCCGGATAGCCCCCCGAACACCCCCTGGACAGCCCCCCGGACAGCCTCGAACACCCCCCAGACAGCCCCCCACCCTCCTCCCCGGACCCTGGATAGCCCCCCGAACACCCCCCGGACTGCCCCCCGAACACTCATCGAACGCCCCCCGAAATCCCCCCAGACAGCCCCCGGACAGCCCCCCAAACACCCCCCGCCTCAATCCGAGGCGCGGTGTGGACGGTACCATTCAAACTGTCCCTCTTTTGTTCAAAATGAATTTAATTTTCACTAAAAACAGCAACTGGCATATGGAAAACCGACCAAATGCATTCCGAATCTGTTTAAACTTTAGGACAATGATCCATGGGTCATATGTGATGTGTACGATTCAACCCCGCCATAATTTGAGGGGTGGTGTGGCCGACACCACCCAAATTGTCCCTCTTTTGTTTAAAATGGACAATATTTTACATACATACTCCAAACCGATCAAATGGTTTCTCAGTGTGTTGATAATTTTGCAAAATGATCCATGAGTCATATGTGACGTGTACGAGTCAACTCCATCTCAATCCGAGGCCCGGTGTGGCCGACACCACTAAAAGTGCATCTTTTTTGTTAAAAATGGACTTAATTTTAAGTGAAATCAACAACTAACAAACGACGAACTGTCCAAACGCATTCAGATTCTATTGAAACATAAGTAAAACAATCCATGGGTCAAATGTGATGTGTAAAAGTCAACTCTTCCTCAATTAGAGGTGCGGTGTGGCAGGGACCACTCAAACTGCCTCTATTTTGTTCGAAATGGACTTATTTTTATGTGAAAACACCAACTGACATATGGGAAACCGACCAAATGCCATCATATTGTGTTGACACTTTAGGAAAACGATCCATGTGTCATATGTGACATGTAAGAGTCAACCCCAACTCAATCTGAGGCACGGTGTGGCCGGCACCACCCAAATTGTCCCTCTTTTGTTTAAAATGAACAATATTTTATGTACATACGCCAAACCGATCAAATGGTTTCTGATTGTGTTTATACTTTTTCACAATTATCCATGACTCATATGTGATGTGTACAACTCAACCCCGCCTCAATCTAAGGCCCGGTGTGGCCGACACCACTCAATGTGCCTCTGTTTTGTTAAAAATGGACTTAATTTTAAGTGAAATCAACAACTGACATACGACAAACCGACCAAACGCATTCATATTCTGTTTAAACATAAGTACACTGATCTATTGGTCAAATTTGGCGTGTACGAGTCAACTATGCCTCAATCTGATTCACGGTGTGGCCGAGACCACTCAAACTGCCTCACTTTTGTTCAAAATGGACTTATTTTTAAGTGAAAACACCAACTGAAATACGGAAAACTGACCAAACGAATTCGTATTGTGTTGATACTTTAGGAAAACGATACATGGGTCATATTTTATGTGTAAAATTCAACCCCGCCTCAATACGAGGTGCGTTGTGGCCGGAACCACCCAAACTGTCCCTCATTTGTTTAAAATGGACAATATTTTACGTACATGCGCCAAACCAATCAAAAGGATTCTAATTATGTTGATACTTTTTCACAAAGATCCATGACACATATGTGACGTGTACGAGTTAACTCTGTCTCAATATGAGGCCCAGTGTGGCCGAAACCACTCAAAGTGCCTCTATTTTGTTAAAAATGGACTTGATTTTAAGTGAAATTAACAACTGACATATAGAAAACTAACCAAACGCATTCTCATTCTGTTGAAACTTAAAGAAAACGATCTATAGGTATAATTTGACATGTACGAGTCAACCTCGCCTCAATATGATGCTCATTGTGGCCGACACCACTCAAAGTGCCTCTGTTTTGTTAAAAATGGACTAAATTTTAAGTGAAATCAACAACTGACATACTGAAAACCGAAGAAACGCATTTTAATTCTATTGAAACATATGTACAATGATCCATGGTTCAAATTTGACATGTAAAAGTCTACTCCGCCTCAATCCGATGCGTGGTGTGGCCGGGACCACTCAAATTGCCTCTCTTTTGTTCAAAATGGACTTATTTTTAAGTGAAAACACCCACTGACATACGGGAAACTGGCAAAACGCATTCGGACTACTTTGAAACTTTAGTAAAATGATCCATGGGTCATATGTGACGTGTACGAGTCAACCTATCCTCAATCTGAGGCATGGTGTGGCCGGCACCACCCAAACTGCCCCTCATTTTTTAAAAATGGACAATATTTTACGTACATATGCCAAACCGATCAAATAAATTATGATTGTGTTGATACTTTTTCACAATGATCCATGAATCATATGTGACGTGTACGAGTCATATATGTCTCAATCCAAGGCACGGTGTGGCCGACACCACTCAAAGTGCCTCATTTTTGTTAAAAATGGACTTAATTTTAAGTGAAACCAACAAGTAACATACTGCAAACCGACCAAACACATTCAAATTCTGTTGAAACTTAAGTACAACGATCCATGAGTCAAATGTGACGTGTATGAGTCAACTCCGCCTCAATCCGAGGTGCAGTGTGGCTGGGACCACCCAAACTGCCTCTCTTTTGTTCAAAATGGACTTATTTTTAAGTGAAATCAACAACTGACATACGGGAAACCGTCCAAACGCCTTTGTATTGTGTTGAAACTTTAGGAAAATGATCCATGTGTCATATGTGATGTTTTAGAGTCAACCCCACCTCAATCTGAGGCGTGGTGTGTCCGGAACAACCCAAAGTGTCCCTCTTTTGTTTAAAATGGACAATATTTTACGTACATACTCCAAACCAATCAAAAGGTTTCTGATTGTGTTGATACGTTTTCACAACCATCCATGACTCATATGTGATGTTTACGAGTCAACATCGCCTCAATCTGAGGACTGGTGTGGCCGACACCACTCAAAGTGCCTCTGTTTTGTTAAAAATGGACTTAATTTTAAGTGAAATCAACAACTGACATACAGAAAACTGACCAAATTCATTAGGATTCTATTGAAACATAAGGACAACGATCCATGGTTCAAATGTGACGTGTACGAGTCAACTCCGTCTCAATAGGAGGCGCGGTGTGCCCGAGACCACTCAAACTGCCTCACTTTTGTTCCAAATGGACTTATTTTTAAGTGAAAACACCAAATGACATACGAGAAACTAACCAAACACATTCAAATTTTGTTGAAACATTAGAAAAACAATCCATGGGTCAGATGTGATGTGTACGAGTCCACCCCACCTCAATCCGAGGTGCGGTGTGGCTGGCAACACCCAAATTGTCCCTCATTTGTTTAAAATGGACAATATTTTACATACATACGCTAAACCGATCAAACAGATTCTGATTGTGTTGATACTTTTTCACAATTATCCATGACTCATATGTGATGTTTATGAGTGATCTTCATCTCAATACGAGGCACATTGTGGCCGACACCACTCAAAGTGACTTTGTTTTGTTAAAAATGGACTTAATTTTAAGTGAAATCAACAACTAACATACATAAAACCAACCAAACGCATTTGGATTCTGTTGAAACTTAAATAAAACGATCTATGGGTCAAATGTGACGTTTCAGAGTCAACCCCACCTCAATCTGAGGCCCGTTGTGGCCGACACCACTCAAAGTGCCTCTATTTTGTTAAAAATGAACTTAATTTTAAGTGAAATCAAAAACTGACATACGGAAAACCGACCAAACGCATTCGGATTCTATTGAAACATAAGGAAAATGATCCATGGGTCAAATATGACGTTTAAGAGTTTACTCCGCCTCAATCCGAGGCGCGGTGTGGTCAGGACCACTCAAAATACCTCTTTTTTGTTCAAAATGGACTTATTTTTAAGTGAAAACACCAACTGACATAAGGGAAACTGACCAAACGCATTCGGACTATGTTGACACTTTAGGAAAAATATCCATGTTTATATTGTGACGTGTATGAGTACGAGTCAACCCAGCCTCAATCTGAGTCGTGGTGTGTCCCCCACCACTCTAAGTTGCTCACTTTTATTTGAATTGGAAACCATTTTAAGTGAAAATAACAAATGACATAAGGAAAACCGACCAAACGCATTCGGATTCCTTTGAAACAATAGGACAACGATACATGGGTATATTGTAACGTTTACGAGTCATCCTCGCCTCAATCCGAGGTGCGGTGTGGCAGGGATCACTCTTAATGTCTGTGTTTTTTTTTAAATGGACATAATTTTAAGTACTTATGGAAATCCGACCAAACGGATTGTGATTCTATTGAAACATTGGTACAATGATCAATGGGTCATATGTGGCGTGTATGAATCAACCCCACCTTAGTGCAAGGCAACGTGTGGTTGGAACCACTCAAAGTGTATCTCTTTTGTTTAAAATGAACATGATTTCAAGTGAAAATAAAAAATAACATACAGAAAACCGACCAAATGCATTCGGATTCCGTTGAAACATTAGGACAATGATCAATGGGTCTATTGTGACGTGTACGAGTGAACCACTCAATGTGGATCACTTTTGTATATGTATGTTTATAATTACATATGTTTATATTCTAAATGAATTAAGTATGTTTATATTTTTTTGTGCATGTATGTTTATAATTATGTTATGAAATATGTATGTTTTTATCATAAAATAATGTATCATATGTTAAATGTGTATGAATTAAAATGAATTATGATTTAATTCTTGATGTGCATCAAATTATTTCAGGATACCTCCACCTCTGCCTGCTGTTCAAATTGCAAGGATGCTGTGCAATTTGCACAGCGTAGGGTATGCTAACGGTTTGAAACCATTGGCATAGGTCTTGTACGTATCTTTTTACCAACGGTTCTATTTTAACCATTGGGAAATCCCTCCTCCCTTGGTTTTGCCAATGGTTTAGCACAACCGTTGTTAAAACCTTTCCTAACGGTTTTATGAGAACCGTTGGTAAAGGTTAACTTTCCTACCCCTACTCCAATGGTTCTATGTAAACCATTGGGAAAAGCTTTTCCCAACGGCTTATTTGCCTATGGTTTGCTGAACTGTTGGTATAAATTATACCAATGGTTCAGTAGCCTTTACCAACAGTTCTGAACCATTGGCAAAACCCAAGTTTCCAGTAGTGAATAAAAAACTAGAGAAGAATGAATTAAATAAATGTTTATGTTTATGTTGTAAAATTTATTTTTTATCCAAGTTCTCCCAAGATACTAAACCTTTATATATTATTTTGGGTGTTATTTTATGTTGTTTATCAATAAAATTATGTAAAATTAATATACCAAAAGTAGGGTCATTCTTGTTGGTATCGGAGGAACGGTTTAGTTAATTTGGGAATTAAGATTGGAGAACATTAGTGAAAACATTGAAAAGAGACTAAGTATATGTAAGCACAAAAGAAGCTTTGATAAACATAGGGATCCAATAAGATATTCTTTTAATGTTAATTTCATAATGGAATAGATTATTTATTCATGGGTTGTTGGCATATATTTATTCTAACATTTTCTAGTTTAGAAAATATTGGGAACTATGAGAAACGATGCAAATAACGCATGTCAGGAACAATGCAATGATATCTTGAATGACATCCCCAATTCTTTGGGGTGTGGAGTTAAAAACATCAGGGCGATGCTTATCTAGTTTTATATGGTTATCAATAATAACCTGTATAATGTTGAATGTACTCATTCACTTAAGAATGATAAATTGGTTATTGAGTGTTTTACGAGGCAACGAACACCAACGTTTAGTGGATCTTTTGATCCACTAGTTGCATAATAGTGGGTAAACTCGTTGGAGATGATTTTTTATGTGCTTCACTATTCTGAGATAGAGAAGGTGACTTTAGTAATTTATCATTTGGATATAGAGGCTGACCAATGGTGTGATTGGATTATGAACACCAAGCAGAGTGATAAAATTGAAGAGATGGAGTGGGAAGAATTTAAGATAATGTTTCATAACAAGTATGTCCCATGAACTCATCGTACGAATATAGATAGATAATTAATAGAGCTAAACCAAACGGGTGGATAATTGTTCATGGCCTATAAAGTTAATTTTTCAAGGCTTTCATGGTATTCTTTGGGATTTGTTATCAATAATTAGAGAAAAATTGATAGATTCTTTAGTGAATTAAAACCAGACATTTTAAAGTCTCTTGAAATTCTAGACTTCAGGAGTTATGAATAAGTTTTTTGATGTGCTCTCAAATTTTATATAGAGTTGGAATATTGCTTCCACGACTATGGTGATAAGAAATGAAGGATGGAGTTTCATGACTGATGACTTAATGAGAAAGGTGGAAAGAAAACTCAACCACCCACATATCAAAAATATGGAAAGAATCATCATGGAAACTCCCTAAAATGGATGGGGAAATGCTTTATGTATTGTAAATAAGGATAAAAACCACCTAAATGTTGAAAACGAATGAGAAGGAAGAAGAATGTGGTCGAGGAAATGAGATAACCACTCAGTTTCCAATGCTACAACAATAGGGAGAAAGGTCACTCTGAAAGGCAGTGCACTAAACCTCAATCCCTCAATGGTAATCCACATCATCAACCACCAAATATAATGGATCAAGGGAAGTGTTATGTAATCACTACTGTAAATGTTGAGAATAAAAATTATGTCATAAAAGGTACACATCATATTCAATAAATAATGCAAAAAGTCTTATTTGCTTTTGGTTCTATGCATTCCTTTTTATATCAAAATTTTTCTAGAACTAATTACTTGAAGCCCCAAAACATTGAAGATGATATATTATTAAAAAAACCAAGTGGTGAAATCATTGCAACCCATGTTTTGGAATCTTCTCCTATTAGTATATGTGGTAAGATTATTCCAGGTAATCTCGTGATACTTCCCTTTGTGGAATTAGAATATATTATTGGAATGGATTAGCTCTCTTTTTATAGTTAACATACCAACTATTGGGAATGGGAATATATTTTCATATTATTAACCATCGCATTCTCCAATACAAATTCACAGATGATCATGAATCCACTTTGAAAAAACCTTCTATGGTGTGGTTGTTGATTCCCTATGAATAGGAATACCTCTCTAAAATTATTGAGTCAAATTAGAGTTTCAACCTTATGGAAATGTCAATCATGAGGGAATATAGTTATGTATTTTCCAAAGAGTTACTCGGACTTCCCCCAGATTGTGAGGTATAGTTCTCCGTTAAACTCATACCCAGGGATACAACTATCACAAAGTGCCCCTATATGATGTATCCTATCTAACAAAAGAATTTAAAGAAGAAATTGAAAGAGAATTTGGAAAAAGGGTTCATACACCCTAGTGCATCACCCTGGGGGTGATCCAGTGCTCTTTGTGAAGAAGTATGGAATAATGAAGTTGTGTATCAATTATTAGGAACTCGACAAGATCACCACAAAAAAATATCCTCATCCAAGTATTGATGATTTTTTCGATCAGTTAAGTGTAGATAAATACTTTTGAAATGTGTATCATTGTTATGGATATCATCAGTTAAAGGAGAATAAGGTATATACTTAGAAAACTGCCTTATGTACAAGGTATGGGCACTAATAGTTTTTGGTGATGTCCTTCAAACTTAATAATGCCCCTTAAATCTTCAGGGGTTTGATTAGTTGATACTTTATGCATTACCTCGACAAATTATTGGAAGTTTTTATTAATGATATTCTCATCTACTCCAATATAATGGAGGAATATGAGGAATATATGAGATTTTTGTGGGATACATTGAGAATTGAGAAGTTGTACACCATGTTTTGAAAGTGTGAATTTAGGATGAATCGAGTCATGTTTTTAGGAAATGTTATCATAGATGAGGTATTTTTTATTTACCCTTAAAAAACAAAGTTGATTGAGGAATGGTCTAGACCCTCTAGTGTTAGAGAAATCCATATTTTTCTTAGATTAGCTGGGTACTGGAGACATTTTGTGATAAATTTCTTAGGACTTATTATGATATTCAAGCTCGCAGACCATGTGGCGCTGTTAATTGATGATTCGAATGGCTCTTCTTGAGATGTTTGGAGAGGTGAAAGCCACCCAGCTTGCGATCCGCACCAGCGCCCTGGGTAGTATCGCTCGACGAGCCAGACCGATCTGCATCCCAGTGGGCCGAGCCTGTCGTGGCCGCACCCAAATGGACTAGGATGGATCTAGACCAGGTTGGATCAACCTGAACTTTGTCAGGTTGGCCCCATCCAGGTTATTTTGTCCCAGGTTTGGTTGGGTCAGGTCAGTCTGACCGGATCAGACCAGACCCAGACCCATGTGGGTCCAATTATGCTTAAATGGTCGTACCGTGGGAACCAGACGTCTTTTTGATGAACTATTTGTGGCACTAGGATCTTCAGAGTGAGATGGTCCTTTTTAGATACCCAACATTATTTTCATTGAAATTTGGTGTTTGGTTGGGTTTGATCGTACTCAAATCCAACTGGGATTTCGGGATTAAAATGCATATAGCTTAGAGAACGGGTGTCTGATTGACGCATTGTATGTTGCATTGGAAACCTTATGAAATGAGGAATCATCAAGTTAGTTTTTTTGGAACTTTGTGGTAGTTGAGGTATGGCCTATAACATGAGGAGAAAAAATAGGGTGTTTCTTGTACCAAGAGTTAGGATGGCTACACCCTTGATGACACAAGGCATGAGTATTGCTTACTCTTATGCTCTGGTAGAGACTTGACTCCCCACGTCCTGAGTGTGGGTTTGTTTCCCTATGATTGGTTTTTCTATCTTTTCAATTGGTACACACCTATAGTACTATGGTGCGGGTCCTCCATACATAACTCACATAGAGTCAAGTACTCCCCTACCATGTTGGGTGTAGGTACTCCCTTTTCAACCCTGGGTGTAATCCCTCTTTATGCAGTACTATAGCCGAGTCAGTACTCCCCTAAAATTCCAGGGTGCGGGTCCTCTATCTTGGGGTTGAAACTCCCCTGACGTACTAGGGCGTAGGTCCCCCACAGTGAACAAAATACCAAAGTTGTACTCCCCTACATGGTAGGGTGCGAGTCCTCTCATTTTGAGTCAGTACTCCCCTATCGTGCCAGGGTGCGGGTCCTCTATCCTGGGATCGGTGCTCCCCTAGAATACTATGGTGCAAGTCCCCCACAACAAACAAACTACTTTAGTTATAATCCCTTACCAGGTAGGGTGCGAGTCCTCACATATGGTGTAGAACTCCCCTGTTTCCAAGTAACGACGGGGTGTGGTCCTTCAGGGGAGTTGGAGCTCCCTCGACTGCAGGACACAATGTTGATGGGTGGGCCTCTTTAATTGGATTCCCATAGTATTTCCTTAGGTGTAAAATTGTGATGGAGAGACCTCTAGTGTTAGGCACTAGAGGTAGTTCTAGCACAAAGTTCACATTGGAGAATGACCATATGGATGTTCCATTAGTAATGAATGAGTTGTAATTGATGGAGTACATATCTCAGATGGGTGCCATCAGGGATGGCCAGATCATGGAGCGTGTACACATGAACCTTTAGTTAAGCTTTGAGCCTTCTTTGGAAATAATGGAAATTACTTGTGGTCGGGGCCTTATTTTTCTTTGTGGATAAGACGGGTATATCTAGCTTGATCTATATCTTTTTCTTTGCACTTTGTGATTGAGATCATACTTTGTGGTTTTCCTTTGTGGAATTCCGAGAGACCTTCGAGGGTCTTCGATTCCCTACTGGGTATTTTTATACTCGCCCATGCAAGGGATTCACCTGCACCATGTTGTGTCTTGTGTAGACGATGAGAAGCATGGCTGAGACTTGAGGGGGCCAGGACCGTGAGGTACACAGAGGAGACTAGTTGACATGTATATTTGTGCAGACAAGCTTTACCTACCCTTTAGGTAAGATTCCAAGTGGATGATCTCAAGAGTTGTTTTTTTTTTCTTCAGTTGGGCTTGTATTCTGTCCCTTACTTTCAGTACACACTTCTACTCTAGTAGTTTTACTTCATGGTTGCATCTTGTTGAGTTATAGTTTTTGAGTTTGTATTGGTTTAAAAGAAAATTCCTTCCGGTTTTAGTGATATGGCTTTCTGATACTAGTCACCAACCCCTGGCCTATGGAAGACGGGCTTGGGGAAGTCACGACACGGGCCCCGGGGGACGGGTCGTGTCAAAGTGGTATCAGAGGAGTTTGTTTTACCAAATAACTAGTACTCTGATCTTTCCAATGGAGTAATATTGTTAGGTTTTTTGAGTGTGGTTTTTGGTTTGGGAAGTCCAGTGTTGGTGCGGTGACCGACGTATCCATACACCAGGACCCTAAATTTTGATTCCCAACTCAGTGCATGAAAACACTGATTGCGTGTGTTTTTGAAATGTTTTATTTTTTTATCACTTTTGAGTGAGCTCACCAGGTATAACTTATTTATCATGGTTCATCTTGATTCCCTTTCAAGATACCTCCACACAGACAACCATCAAGAATTCCATTGCGTGAACATGAGGACGGTCCATCGTGTGATGAGGCTTTAGTACAAGGAATGTTTCCCAAGATAGGTACCTTAAGGCAGTCTCCCAATGATGACACTACCCATTAGTCTGTTGTTAATACCAACACTACTAATAGAGGATAGTTATTGGCTCAATGAATTACAAGATTTTTAGTAACAGATACCCCTCAAGTTCCGAGGAAAGCCCAAATCACAGGTGGCTAAAGACTGACTTGAGTTGGTAAATGAATTTCCAAATAGCCAGGGCACCATTAGATCAGATGGTGGTTCTGGTAGTGAGCATTCAATGTGGCTTAGTAGGGTGATGCCAGTGTTTAAACTACCCCTATCGTTTGATGAGGTGACTTTTTTTGGGATAGATCTTGAGAACCGCCCTCAAGGAATGGGGTCTCTTTCCATATAAATATAATGGGTATGTGTTTACAAGAGCTTTTATAGATTTGACTGGATGACATGTCGGTAGATAAGTATTCATCGAGGCCTACCGACCATTCTAGGTGCTCGATAAATACGATACGACCAGTGCTTCAGGGATCGTACCTATGAGAGAGATGTTTTTAGGGAAATCCGAGATAAAAATATTTCTCTATGAATTCTTACATATGTTAGGGTGATAGAGATAACCTTTGTGGTTGAAAATGTTTTTGGCTGAGTAGATACAACCAGTGAATTCCAGTAGTGGTAAAGAAGGAAACTGACACCAGTCTTGGAGACTTGGTTATGTAAAATTGTTTCAGGGAGTGGAAGTGATAGGGAAAGATGAATCTGTAGTGCAGAAAGTGTGGAAGAGGAACTACAAGAGTAGAAAGAGGTGGTATAGATTTGGACATGTTAAAACCACCATCCCAAGGTTGTCCCCACCAGGATCAGGGATCTATAGGATAGGAGGAGGGAGTAGTTCTTTTCGGTCAAAGAGTTTGATCCAAGGGCTCCAATAATGATTCGAGCTACAATATGTGTCTACTAGTTGGTGTATTAATATAAAATGGTCCAAATCATTCCTTCTTATCGTGAATCTTTTTCAAAACCTAGAGTTTCTGGTAAAACTGTTGACATGACCTTTAAGTCTAGATATAATTTCGGAGGATACTCGATAATCAAACTTATGCCGATGTTGTGATCTAACCATTGAGGTGAGATTTTTGTTTGGAACCTCTTGGTGGTAGAATCGAGGCCTTACAATGATAGTTTGGGTATGGACTGGATATCAACAGTTCATAATCAGATTGACTGTTTTAGAAAAAAAACCTTGTGGTGTATCAACAGTATTGGAATGGGGTTTTCCTTGTTCGGTGAAAAAGGAAACCCAGGCAGCATAGGATAAACTCATTCATAGGAGGGTGCAGTTGAACATTTTGAAGTTGGCCAGCCTTACCCTCGTGGAGTTAGGAGTTTTTAGTTTTCTGTTCCCAATAGTAGTGGAAGAGTATGGTAAAATCATCCAATGATGTTTCCAGTATTACCTCTTTTAAGGGATATATCGACTGCTGCATTGTCTTGTAACCAGTGAAGGAACTGATATATACAACTTCATATTGGATGGCTCCCGTAGAGCTCTGGGAGATGAGAGTTTAGAAGGGGGATGTTGTGGAAGATACACTCAGCATGAGATCTAGTTTAAAAATACTGATTGAGGTGTAAGATCAGAAAGTCGCATTACATAAATCCTTCATGGATAGTGATGGAGTGTCTTACCTCTAGTCTATAACTATAACTCCCCCACACCTTCGGCGAGTTCGGGAGGCACAACATGGATACATGGATTGTGAGGCCAGACGTGCTCAGATATCCTTAGGACAGGGTCCTGAAGAATTTTCTATGGGGGGCGGAGCACATCATTCATCTCAAAGGACACACCATGGTACTAGTGATGCTACGATAGGAGGTATTTAGGGAGTTCCAAACTTCCCATTTGGCGGTACAACCTGGTGTGGTGAAGATGTACCAAGACCTTCAGTGTCAGTACTAGTGGCTTGGGATGTAGACTGTATAGAGTCAACATAATTCTTATTCCGACAGAAGATACAGACCCATAGTTTTCAAGGAGGGAGACCATGTATTCCTATGGGACTCACCCCAATAGGGATTATGGAGATTTGGCTAGGATGACAAGCTAACTCTGAGGATCATCAGACATCTCCAAATTCTTAGCAGAGTTGGCGAGGTGTCATACCTTCTAGATCTTCTCCCACATATGCATCGGGTGCATAATTTTTTCGATGTGTCACAGTTGAGGAGATTTGTGCATCATTCATCGCATTTTATCGACTAGCGAGAGTTGGACTTTGACGATTGGGTGACTTTAATTGAGTTCCCAGTGGTGATAGAGTATTTATTGGATCGAGTCATTCGTGGATGGTGGATCCCCCTGGTGCGAGTTTGGTGGTAGCACAGGAACCTCCAGGAGAGCAAATGAGAGCTAAAGACTCAAATTCGTGTTTAGTACCCTCATTTGTTTAATTTACCTTTGTTTTGGCTTTTCGAGGATGAAGAGTCTAAAGGTGGGGAGAATTTAAAATCTCAGAATTTCTGTGTAATTTTATTTCAATTGTATGGAATTATTTCAACACCAAAAAATATAATGGAAAGTGATTCTGATGCCCAGAGTACCCGGAATGATCCCTCGAAAAAATTTTATGCTTTAAAAAGTGCATGTGAATAGATTTCCTGAAAAGGTGTAATAACTCTTAAATTGTTTCCCATATCAGAACTCTGAGGGTACCGTTGTCTTTACGATGGTGGGTTTACCCTAGTCATGAAAAAAATTTAGTCGGTGCATTCCCCCAGTGAGAAATCTCAAAATGGCATAACTGTAAATAAAAAAAATAAAAAAAATTATATTATTTTTCAGATGCCTATAACTCACGAATAGTGACTCAGATTAAAAGGTTGATACCACCTTTGAACTCGTGAGGGTATGCCTTACTTAAGAAGATACTAATTTTGGCCAGTACGGGCCACCATTCGATGTTAGGTTTTGGCTATAAATAATATAATTAAGTGGTAATTATTTTATTGTAAAATACTTAACTATTAAATGGTGAAAGGACCAGTTTGGGATATACCTAACACTGAGAGGGGGGGTGAATCAGTGTTGGGGACTTTTTAAACCAATTCCAACATTTATCCTTGTACCTCTAGACCTGTTAGGATCTTGATTCTCTTATTCTCTTTTCCCTGTCGCATGCAATAACAGAAAGCAGTAAAAATGTGCACACGATATTTTTACAAGGTTCACCACTCAATAAGAGTAGCTACGTCCTTTCCATGCATGGGTATGACCACTACATGGATTCTATACTATAAAGTAAAATGTTGTTACAATGGAGTGGCTAGGAAAACAATCCTCTAGCCAGTGTGAGTCCCTACACTTTGGAGGGGGGTGGGAAACAATCCTCTTCCCTGGACTGGTGAAAGCCAAGTCCAACTTGCAGCCTCTAGCTGGTTCTTTATACTGCCTATCGAGACAGTATTCTTCCTTCTTCAAAAGGTTGGTTCTGCTCTTGATCTATTGTATTGATCTTCACTTGATTACTTGCAAAGCAGTATGCAAGCAATTCTCTTCTTTCTTTCTCTTCTTCTCTAGTGAAAAAACAAACTGCACAAGTTCTTCTTCCTTCTTCCTCTTAGTGCAACAACTGACTGCACTAATCACCTTCTTTCTTTAGCTAGAATCACATACACCAATGTGATTATTCAATCACTGAAGATCTGCTCACAAAGCATCATCTGAATTAAACTACCCTGAATAATTGTCAGCCTTCAGTTGGGCATACTCTGTTCTTCTTCTTCTCTTCCTTCTCTTCTCAATACCAACACCTGAGTGTATTGGTATACTGAATTCTTCCTTTGTGCAGATATGAGTTCAATTGCACGTCTAGTTCTTCTTCACTTCGCAATGCACAACGAGAGTGTTAAACACCAGTCGTGTGAGTACGGTTCAACTTCTCTTTCTGAAACCGAATGGTTCACAGTTCTTTTTCCTCCACAAGGCTTCTTCGAGAGTGCTCTGTACCTATCAAAGTCTGTGGTACCCTCAAATTTTTCGTGCAACCTTCTAGGTGGCTTGCCCATAAAATTCAAGCCTTGCGCGTAAAAACACCTTTTGGCGCGAAAAACCCTTTTCACGCACAACTCTTCTTTTTCGCGCAGAACATCCTATTTCGCGCAACAATTCTTTTTCCGCGCAACACTTCTTCTTTTCGCGTAATTCTCTATACTACAATTTTTCCGCGCGCCAGAGCTCGGGATTTGTCTAAGTGTCGAGTCTCACATAATGAGAGGGTTTCACCCCATATTTATAGGCAGTTTTGACCTTGCGCATAAAAACCTCTTCCTGCGTGTAAAACCTCCTCCATGCGCATAAAAACACCTTTTGTGAAACTTCATATTTCGCGCCATGCTTCAATATTTCGCGCACCTCATACCTTTGCCATTTTTCATCCTTCTAATCATGAAGCACCAATTGCGCGCAAAATTCCGCACCACGTTCTATATTGTGCGCAAACCCAATCTTTCCTGCAACATCAGATTTTGCGCACTGCTCCAATATTTCGCGCATTTTATGCCTTTGACAATTTTTGATCTTCTGATCTCGAACCATCATTTGCGCGAAAACTTCATTCCTCAATTTCGTGCACCATGCCAATATTTCGCGCATCCCGTAGATTTTTCGCGCAACCCGCTACTATTTCGCGTATCCCGCAGATATTGCGCGCACCACTTTATTTTTGCACGAAACATGCCTAAATTTTTGCGCACTCCATTCCTTTGTCATTTTTCAACATTCTGACCTTGAATAACTCTTTTTCACGTATAAACCATCTTCAATATTATGCGCAACATCAATTTCCAAGCACATTTCTTCATCTCCCGATTTTCAGGCCCTAAAATTTGGCAAACACTGGAAAACGGCGCCACCTTAAACTGTGCTTTTCTGCCATCCCCATATTGTCTATTTCTTTTCCATTTTATCTCTTTACTGCTTCCCATAACCATTCTTCTGCTCTTATCACGAATCCCACTATCGTGATATTTATCCTTTGATAGATCAGCTTAAGCATCATCAGAGTTGCAATGGGAACTGAATCTTTCCTATCTTCCAGCAGCATCATTCCTTCCAATCAAAACATTATATTGCTGGCATCATCATTTCTCCCCCTTTCCTTCATAAGGCTTGCATCATAGGTTCTCCTAACTCATGATTTGTGTGAAATACATACCAGCAAAGCATCGTCTGATTTCGCTTCATGAAGTGTTGCCCAAGCCTGCCATTCAATGCTATGATTACATAACAATGCTACAAGCATCCTCACATCAGTCGATCTCCATTAACTTTGGAGTCCTTCTTCATCTCCTTCTTCATTTTGACCAGCATTGACCACAGTTGACAACAAATACAATCTTCATATACAAAGTGGTCCCAACAAATGGTAACTTGAATTGAAAATACGATAGTACCGTTGAGATCATGAGGGATTTTCCTCCTAGGCGGAGCATAACATCGATTTTCATGAGTTGAGGGTTTCGGTTAGTAATTTTTGAACTTTTTTAAGGTACGTTCAGTAAACCTGCTTGTGAAGTTTTCTAATATTTGAATCAGTGATCGGAATTGAAATTCGAAGAAACTGTTGAATCCCCAGCACCTAGATTCACTTAAGGGACGTTTCATTTCGACTGTATTGTGATGATAGAAAAAAATAATTTTCGGACTTTTATAAGAATAATAAAATAACTTGTAATTGTTATTTTATTATATACTACCACCTCTTGAGCAGAAGTGGTGGGGACCGTCGAGGTGGTCATATTTTTTAATATGGGATATTAAATGCTTAGTTACACTTTGGCTGCGTAACAACACTTATGTAATTAATGAGGCACATTAATTATGTCCATTAATGATCCTTGTTAATTCCTTCTACATTACTTGTAGAGACCCGAAGCCTAACATACATGGACATTACATTACATTTGCGGAATACTTAGTACATATCAAAAACACACAGAAGGACCGTAATAGTTTAGTGTATTTGGAAACTCGGAATATAATCTTCTAATAGTGGTGAAAGATCTTCAACATATCCAATAAAGATCTTCCTTTTTTTAACCTAAAACCTTTATTTATATCCTGGAGAAAAGAAAACATAAAAGGGTGAGCTCAAATGCTCAGTAAGTGTAAACAAAAGAAATATCAATCACATCATTTTCATAATAACATAACATTTTGGAAATCTTATCCTGCAAAAGAGAGCATAATTTCATAACATGGGATAAATCATAGTAGTGAAATGAAATCCCAATAATCATAACATAAAACATGAAACTTTGTGAAAGACACGCATAATCATAGAGAATCATATCTTATTAGTCAAGACTCATTGCCAAGACTATCTTAGTGGACAAAGTCCGTTTCTGAACCGAGTCACCCTCATTTCAGTTCTGTTTCACTGAACTGGTATAACCTATCGTTCCAGCCATGTCTATCTAATGAGATAAAAAATCTTTACCCAATGCATTGGATGTAGATATAGGTCCCACCCATCTCATAATGATACCATTCTTATGTGTTCCATAAATTCATAAATCATACATCATTGCATAACCAATGTAATAAAAATGGGAATCTTAAACATCATGACATAATAAAACAATTCATATAAGATAAAGGAATTAATAAATATAATTCCATCATAGCATAATCAAATCAATGTAATAATAAGGATTTAAACAGAACCCTTTATTATCTTATATGGAAAATAATTTTGATAAAACACTTGAACTCCATTCTTGAGGAAAATATCCTTTCTTCTTCAAAAACACTTTTCCTTTCTTAAAATGTTGTACAATTCTAAACTAATATAAGTTGATTAAAAATAAACTTTAAAACTTGTAAAGGAAGATTCTTGGAAATAATGTTTTAAAAATCCATTCATGCTGTATAAGTTAAAAAAACATTCTTCGTACTTTTGTCAGAAAAGTCAAAAAGTACCTCGTACGAAGAAAGACAAAAGATTCCTTTCATATCTTTTACTAAAAACTCACCAAAGGGTTAAATTGGATTTAAAAAATTGTATTTGAATGGAAATAATATTACATATTGAGGAAACATGGATGTGCAAGATAAAATACACCCCAGTAAATACTAAGTATAAACAATCTCAGATAAAAATGAGATTGTGATATTTCCATTACCTTAGGTTCGATATGCTTTGTACGTGTCCGAACATCCTGAATAATGATTTAAATATTGTTATTGAATTATTACAAAATCATAATTATTTTTATGATATCATATATGATCATATTCTTAGCTTCTTAGTAGTAATATTTCATTACTACTTTTTATTCGGGTGTTTATTACTTTTTGTTCCTATGCGTGTTTGTCGAATAAATTCTTATTCTTCTCTTTAGGTTATAGATACCTCATTTCCAGAATTATATTAGTGTAATATATATCATATTCATTCATTAAATTCATTTATATAATCATTATGAAATGAAGATCATGTAGAATGAGTCGCATCACATCGTGGAGACGGTATTCCGTACGTATGCACAAGTTATGATATCATTCCTATGATTGTGGAATTGTATTGGAGTGTATGTATACTATTTCATAATTAGTATCACTTTATAAGTAGTCATATATAGTCATTATTTACACCATTATACCCATCCAAGTAAGGTGGTGGTGGAAAATAGATTACACCACGGCGTGGAGACGGTATTCTGTGCGTACGCACGCGCGGTGATTTCTTTTTCCGTAGGATGTTTAGATGGTGAAATACGGTTGTTTCATAATTATAATAACATATAAGTATATGAGTGATAATGATGTTATTAATTTCATAATGAAACAACTAAATAAGAAGAAGTGGAAGAAGAAATAAAGATGAAAGAATCTGTAACGGACATTACCTCTTCTTTGAAGTGCTCCTTTGAGACCTCCTTTTAGGGCACTAAAATAGGTCTTCTAAAAAGACCAGAACCTCTAAGATGTTTCTATGGAAGTGGAGAGAAGAAATTGGCAGGGTTTGGCTGAGCATGAAGGCTCAAAGTGGTGTGAGGAATAGGGGTAGGAGGTGTCATTTTATAAGGGAGGAGAGGGGCACCTTTGGAATAACTAAAAATATTATTTTATTATAAAGTCAAGTTCGGTTTTAAATAACTCCAAATTGAGTTATTTCAAAGATAAGGTGGGGATGGGTAGAAATACTCTCATCCAATAGAATTTAGACAAGTTTAGGTCATTATATTAACCTTATCCCTTAGTTTTAACTCTTAGTTAATTAGATTGACATTTACCATGTCACTTTGTATTTTTATATTATATAGTTAATAAACTTACCATATACATCCAAGCGACCCCCCAAGTTGTGTTTTATTAATATATATAACCTTAACTAAGTCATTTGGCCGAACCTTATATTTTTAGGAATAAAATAACAATTAATAATAGAATATTTGTTTTAAAAACTATTTTATGTCAATTTCGACACTATTCAATAGTAGATTTTTTTGAAACTGATAACAGAATGATTACTTCGACCACTGTTAATTAAATCAATCCTAACATGTCATAGTAACCTAGAAAATTAGTTTAATTCATAAAAAGTCCCAAATTATACTTATTTAGGTATTTATAATATCAATTATTCTAATTTTTCACTATTATGGTAATTACTGCATCATCATTGTGTCATAAATAAATTAAATTATTTAAATTCTAAAAAATAAAAATAAAATATCATTATTTAGGAAATATTTTTATCTTTCTAATGAATATTTATATTCAAATTTATCTTATTTATAACCTTATATTAAAAATGACTTAGTTATTAATCTTTGATTATAACTATTTTAACCGTTCTTTAAATAAATTAATAATAAATGTCCTAATCTAATCCAAGTGGGCCTAATGGTCATATTTTATTCCTAAGGATTTTTTTGGTCGAATTAAACTTTTATAATAGAATTAGGACATGTTTTAGGGTAATAATAATATCATTTTTACCCTTAATTACCCTATTTACTTTTAACTGTGGTAAAAAAAAGTAAAAAGTTACTATTCACCAAAAATTATTTTCATCTCATTGAACCAAATTTTAGTCCTTGATATTAACCGTGTCTCTCGGATTTTCGAAATTTCACTCACAGAAGTGGTAAAATTAAGTTTTATGAAAAATTCAGTTTTTTTAACTACCACTTAGTGGTTTCACTATTCATCAAAAATTGAAAGTTTTCAGAAAAATACCAAAATTTCACCCTACGCTAATTTCAATATTACAAATCCAAAAATGAACTCCATTTTGAAAATAAAATTTATAAAATTTAAAAAAGTGGTTATTACTATTCATAACGGATAGTTTTAATAATATTTTAATAGTATATCGTTGTTTAGTGAAACTCAGTATTGCGTACTGCACACGCTATCGAGGAAGGTCACGATTGTGTGTAATGCAAGGCAAGTCAAGGATGCGTGTTGAGCAAGCTTCTTTTGGTGTAGCGTACAACACAAGACATTAATGAAATTAAAAAGAATATTTTTTTATAAAATCTCGGGCTGTTACATTCTACCCCCCTTAAAATGAATTTCGGCCTCGGAATTCGCCGGGGTTATAAATGGTTTACTACTCGAAGGTTTCTTTAATAGAAACCCACATCGTAAAAAGGAATACCAAAACCAATCTTTAAAAACAAAATTATGAAAAGTAACGGTTACCCAAATAAACTAATCACTGGGTTTACACATAAGTGAAAATATGGATATGGAAGAGAAATCTAACCATCATTTTCTAATGGAGAGCGGTAGAGGAAATGGCTATGGAAAATCCAGCAATCAAAAAGACATAAATTCGTGACGATCTAAGGGACCATCTGATTCATCAAATATAAGAGCACTAGGACAACATTTTTGGTTTTCAAGATCATTTCCCTAAAGTGGATGAAATTGGAATTCGAAGAAATACTTTCGTGATTTTGGTATAGTCTCACCGTTTGTCGTTCTTTGAACAATTTCCACTTCATCTCTTAATGAAATGAAGTTGAATTTGTCATTTGTGATGTGTTAGAAGATCATGTGATAGAATGCGGGGTCATTCCATCTGTCTCAAACAAAAGGTTAGAAAAGTTATCAAAAAAATAAATAAGTCCATCTATAGTGAGATTAATCATATATGGTTCCTAAAATAGACTTATACTTCATATATCATACTGATTAATATAATAAAACTAGTTTCTACCAAACAGGGACTTCCTGTAGGCCAGTGGTAGGCGATAAAGGCCAGTCGCACTTCGGTTCTGGGTTTGATTCCCATAGCCTTGTTCGGCGCGATGGGTCATTTCCCGTTCTGTAGGTTGTCCTTTTTCTAAAACAACATTACTATAACATCCCATCCAAAAAAAGTTTTGTCCTTAAAAAATACCAACTTATGTCCAACATAATCCATTCCAATATTTAGGGTTATCTAAAATACTTCAGTCCAAGCTCATAGTATAAAGAAAATGATTACTTGAAATGTCTCATAACAATCACATGAATGCCATCATTTATCCCCCATATATCATAGGATATATCTTTTTGGTCAAATTACAAACATGTGGATACCTTAATCATGTATTCTCTTGAAGAATGAATACCCATTGAACCTTAGTGAAAACATGAATGCAGTTAAAAGTCAACACTTTCCACATACCAAAATCCTCAAAATTATATATACTCAAACCATGATATCACTTAGTCCTTATATCAATCATGAGCTCATGAATATAATCAAAAATCTCATTATCTTCTTATCCCTTCATTATGCGCGTATCATCTGCTTTCCAAAATATTTGAATCACTTTTCATGGTTACCGGTACCATTAAATTATTGAAAACCACAATAAACTAATAAAATAAAAAAAATATTCTAATACACCCTAAAAGTACCTCAATAACATTATTCTTGAATACCAATACATAAACACTTCAATCCATCCTCTTCAATGATTGTCCTGGAATAAGTCCTTCCTTGATTTAGAAGTAACTTTTTAGGTTAGGGCATTGAGTTGGGTAATTCCCATGTTCTCTACAAATAAGACATTGAACTCCATAACAGTCTGTCACTCTATGACCCTTTTCTCCACACAGATAACATCAGTCCCTCCATTTGAGGTATTCCTCAAGGTTCTTCTTCCCTTATTTAGAAATCTCAATCTTCCTTTCTTTATGATCCTCAACATGCGAACATGCATAATAGTTTATCTTCCTCTTCTTTGATGAATTAGGCATACCACTAAATTTCACCTTGTCAATCATATATCGCGATGACTGATTTGGCATAATCACAAGATCTTTCTCTCTAGGAATTACACAATTTTGTTGCTCATAGTCACGAATTCGTCTATTGGATTCAATGTTAACCGAATTCCTTCTGGTTCCCTCCATTAACTAAAACACAAAAAGAATCCTGTGAGAGGAAAAAATCATGCTAGGGAAAACAACATAGTAAAGGGGGAGTACCCTCAATATCTAACATCTTAGAAAAAACCTAGAGTTTCTGGTAAAACTGTTGACATGACCTTTAAGTCTAGATATAATTTCGGAGGATACTCGATAATCAAACTTATGCCGATGTTGTGATCTAACCATTGAGGTGAGATTTTTGTTTGGAACCTCTTGGTGGTAGAATCGAGGCCTTACAATGATAGTTTGGGTATGGACTGGATATCAACAGTTCATAATCAGATTGACTGTTTTAGAAAAAAAACCTTGTGGTGTATCTACAGTATTGGAATGGGGTTTTCCTTGTTCGGTGAAAAAGGAAACCCAGGCAGCATAGGATAAACTCATTCATAGGAGGGTGCAGTTGAACATTTTGAAGTTGGCCAGCCTTACCCTCGTGGAGTTAGGAGTTTTTAGTTTTCTGTTCCCAATAGTAGTGGAAGAGTATGGTAAAATCATCCAATGATGTTTCCAGTATTACCTCTTTTAAGGGATATATCGACTGCTGCATTGTCTTGTAACCAGTGAAGGAACTGATATATACAACTTCATATTGGATGGCTCCCGTAGAGCTCTGGGAGATGAGAGTTTAGAAGGGGGATGTTGTGGAAGATACACTCAGCATGAGATCTAGTTTAAAAATACTGATTGAGGTGTAAGATCAGAAAGTCGCATTACATAAATCCTTCATGGATAGTGATGGAGTGTCTTACCTCTAGTCTATAACTATAACTCCCCCACACCTTCGGCGAGTTCGGGAGGCACAACATGGATACATGGATTGTGAGGCCAGACGTGCTCAGATATCCTTAGGACAGGGTCCTGAAGAATTTTCTATGGGGGCCGGAGCACATCATTCATCTCAAAGGACACACCATGGTACTAGTGATGCTACGATAGGAGGTATTTAGGGAGTTCCAAACTTCCCATTTGGCGGTACAACCTGGTGTGGTGAAGATGTACCAAGACCTTCAGTGTCAGTACTAGTGGCTTGGGATGTAGACTGTATAGAGTCAACATAATTCTTATTCCGACAGAAGATACAGACCCATAGTTTTCAAGGAGGGAGACCATGTATTCCTATGGGACTCACCCCAATAGGGATTATGGAGATTTGGCTAGGATGACAAGCTAACTCTGAGGATCATCAGACATCTCCAAATTCTTAGCAGAGTTGGCGAGGTGTCATACCTTCTAGATCTTCTCCCACATATGCATCGGGTGCATAATTTTTTCGATGTGTCACAGTTGAGGAGATTTGTGCATCATTCATCGCATTTTATCGACTAGCGAGAGTTGGACTTTGACGATTGGGTGACTTTAATTGAGTTCCCAGTGGTGATAGAGTATTTATTGGATCGAGTCATTCGTGGATGGTGGATCCCCCTGGTGCGAGTTTGGTGGTAGCACAGGAACCTCCAGGAGAGCAAATGAGAGCTAAAGACTCAAATTCGTGTTTAGTACCCTCATTTGTTTAATTTACCTTTGTTTTGGCTTTTCGAGGATGAAGAGTCTAAAGGTGGGGAGAATTTAAAATCTCAGAATTTCTGTGTAATTTTATTTCAATTGTATGGAATTATTTCAACACCAAAAAATATAATGGAAAGTGATTCTGATGCCCAGAGTACCCGGAATGATCCCTCGAAAAAATTTTATGCTTTAAAAAGTGCATGTGAATAGATTTCCTGAAAAGGTGTAATAACTCTTAAATTGTTTCCCATATCAGAACTCTGAGGGTACCGTTGTCTTTACGATGGTGGGTTTACCCTAGTCATGAAAAAAATTTAGTCGGTGCATTCCCCCAGTGAGAAATCTCAAAATGGCATAACTGTAAATAAAAAAAATAAAAAAAATTATATTATTTTTCAGATGCCTATAACTCACGAATAGTGACTCAGATTAAAAGGTTGATACCACCTTTGAACTCGTGAGGGTATGCCTTACTTAAGAAGATACTAATTTTGGCCAGTACGGGCCACCATTCGATGTTAGGTTTTGGCTATAAATAATATAATTAAGTGGTAATTATTTTATTGTAAAATACTTAACTATTAAATGGTGAAAGGACCAGTTTGGGATATACCTAACACTGAGAGGGGGGGGTGAATCAGTGTTGGGGACTTTTTAAACCAATTCCAACATTTATCCTTGTACCTCTAGACCTGTTAGGATCTTGATTCTCTTATTCTCTTTTCCCTGTCGCATGCAATAACAGAAAGCAGTAAAAATGTGCACACGATATTTTTACAAGGTTCACCACTCAATAAGAGTAGCTACGTCCTTTCCATGCATGGGTATGACCACTACATGGATTCTATACTATAAAGTAAAATGTTGTTACAATGGAGTGGCTAGGAAAACAATCCTCTAGCCAGTGTGAGTCCCTACACTTTGGAGGGGGGTGGGAAACAATCCTCTTCCCTGGACTGGTGAAAGCCAAGTCCAACTTGCAGCCTCTAGCTGGTTCTTTATACTGCCTATCGAGACAGTATTCTTCCTTCTTCAAAAGGTTGGTTCTGCTCTTGATCTATTGTATTGATCTTCACTTGATTAC
Source organism: Viscum album (assembly GCA_963277665.1). Lineage (NCBI taxonomy): Eukaryota > Viridiplantae > Streptophyta > Magnoliopsida > Santalales > Viscaceae > Viscum > Viscum album. The sequence goes on along the minus strand of OY728165.1, from coordinate 794,447,937 downwards.
TTGCAAAGCAGTATGCAAGCAATTCTCTTCTTTCTTTCTCTTCTTCTCTAGTGAAAAAACAAACTGCACAAGTTCTTCTTCCTTCTTCCTCTTAGTGCAACAACTGACTGCACTAATCACCTTCTTTCTTTAGCTAGAATCACATACACCAATGTGATTATTCAATCACTGAAGATCTGCTCACAAAGCATCATCTGAATTAAACTACCCTGAATAATTGTCAGCCTTCAGTTGGGCATACTCTGTTCTTCTTCTTCTCTTCCTTCTCTTCTCAATACCAACACCTGAGTGTATTGGTATACTGAATTCTTCCTTTGTGCAGATATGAGTTCAATTGCACGTCTAGTTCTTCTTCACTTCGCAATGCACAACGAGAGTGTTAAACACCAGTCGTGTGAGTACGGTTCAACTTCTCTTTCTGAAACCGAATGGTTCACAGTTCTTTTTCCTCCACAAGGCTTCTTCGAGAGTGCTCTGTACCTATCAAAGTCTGTGGTACCCTCAAATTTTTCGTGCAACCTTCTAGGTGGCCTGCCCATAAAATTCAAGCCTTGCGCGTAAAAACACCTTTTGGCGCGAAAAACCCTTTTCACGCACAACTCTTCTTTTTCGCGCAGAACATCCTATTTCGCGCAACAATTCTTTTTCCGCGCAACACTTCTTCTTTTCGCGTAATTCTCTATACTACAATTTTTCCGCGCGCCAGAGCTCGGGATTTGTCTAAGTGTCGAGTCTCACATAATGAGAGGGTTTCACCCCATATTTATAGGCAGTTTTGACCTTGCGCATAAAAACCTCTTCCTGCGTGTAAAACCTCCTCCATGCGCGTAAAAACACCTTTTGTGAAACTTCATATTTCGCGCCATGCTTCAATATTTCGCGCACCTCATACCTTTGCCATTTTTCATCCTTCTAATCATGAAGCACCAATTGCGCGCAAAATTCCGCACCACGTTCTATATTGTGCGCAAACCCAATCTTTCCTGCAACATCAGATTTTGCGCACTGCTCCAATATTTCGCGCATTTTATGCCTTTGACAATTTTTGATCTTCTGATCTCGAACCATCATTTGCGCGAAAACTTCATTCCTCAATTTCGTGCACCATGCCAATATTTCGCGCATCCCGTAGATTTTTCGCGCAACCCGCTACTATTTCGCGTATCCCGCAGATATTGCGCGCACCACTTTATTTTTGCACGAAACATGCCTAAATTTTTGCGCACTCCATTCCTTTGTCATTTTTCAACATTCTGACCTTGAATAACTCTTTTTCACGTATAAACCATCTTCAATATTATGCGCAACATCAATTTCCAAGCACATTTCTTCATCTCCCGATTTTCAGGCCCTAAAATTTGGCAAACACTGGAAAACGGCGCCACCTTAAACTGTGCTTTTCTGCCATCCCCATATTGTCTATTTCTTTTCCATTTTATCTCTTTACTGCTTCCCATAACCATTCTTCTGCTCTTATCACGAATCCCACTATCGTGATATTTATCCTTTGATAGATCAGCTTAAGCATCATCAGAGTTGCAATGGGAACTGAATCTTTCCTATCTTCCAGCAGCATCATTCCTTCCAATCAAAACATTATATTGCTGGCATCATCATTTCTCCCCCTTTCCTTCATAAGGCTTGCATCATAGGTTCTCCTAACTCATGATTTGTGTGAAATACATACCAGCAAAGCATCGTCTGATTTCGCTTCATGAAGTGTTGCCCAAGCCTGCCATTCAATGCTATGATTACATAACAATGCTACAAGCATCCTCACATAAGTCGATCTCCATTAACTTTGGAGTCCTTCTTCATCTCCTTCTTCATTTTGACCAGCATTGACCACATTTGACAACAAATACAATCTTCATATACAAAGTGGTCCCAACAAATGGTAACTTGAATTGAAAATACGATAGTACCGTTGAGATCATGAGGGATTTTCCCCCTAGGCGGAGCCTAACATCGATTTTCATGAGTTGAGGGTTTCGGTTAGTAATTTTTGAACTTTTTTAAGGTACGTTCAGTAAACCTGCTTGTGAAGTTTTCTAATATTTGAATCAGTGATCGGAATTGAAATTCGAAGAAACTGTTGAATCCCCAGCACCTAGATTCACTTAAGGGACGTTTCATTTCGACTGTATTGTGATGATAGAAAAAAATAATTTTCGGACTTTTATAAGAATAATAAAATAACTTGTAATTGTTATTTTATTATATACTACCACCTCTTGAGCAGAAGTGGTGGGGACCGTCGAGGCGGTCATATTTTTTAATATGGGATATTAAATGCTTAGTTACACTTTGGCTGCGTAACAACACTTATGTAATTAATGAGGCACATTAATTATGTCCATTAATGATCCTTGTTAATTCCTTCTACATTACTTGTAGAGACCCGAAGCCTAACATACATGGACATTACATTACATTTGCGGAATACTTAGTACATATCAAAAACACACAGAAGGACCGTAATAGTTTAGTGTATTTGGAAACTCGGAATATAATCTTCTAATAGTGGTGAAAGATCTTCAACATATCCAATAAAGATCTTCCTTTTTTTAACCTAAAACCTTTATTTATATCCTGGAGAAAAGAAAACATAAAAGGGTGAGCTCAAATGCTCAGTAAGTGTAAACAAAAGAAATATCAATCACATCATTTTCATAATAACATAACATTTTGGAAATCTTATCCTGCAAAAGAGAGCATAATTTCATAACATGGGATAAATCATAGTAGTGAAATGAAATCCCAATAATCATAACATAAAACATGAAACTTTGTGGAAGACACGCATAATCATAGAGAATCATATCTTATTAGTCAAGACTCATTGCCAAGACTATCTTAGTGGACAAAGTCCGTTTCTGAACCGAGTCACCCTCATTTCAGTTCTGTTTCACTGAACTGGTATAACCTATCGTTCCAGCCATGTCTATCTAATGAGATAAAAAATCTTTACCCAATGCATTGGATGTAGATATAGGTCCCACCCATCTCATAATGATACCATTCTTATGTGTGCCATAAATTCATAAATCATACATCATTGCATAACCAATGTAATAAAAATGGGAATCTTAAACATCATGACATAATAAAACAATTCATATAAGATAAAGGAATTAATAAATATAATTCCATCATAACATAATCAAATCAATGTAATAATAAGGATTTAAACAGAACCCTTTATTATCTTATATGGAAAATAATTTTGATAAAACACTTGAACTCCATTCTTGAGGAAAATATCCTTTCTTCTTCAAAAACACTTTTCCTTTCTTAAAATGTTGTACAATTCTAAACTAATATAAGTTGATTAAAAATAAACTTTAAAACTTGTAAAGGAAGATTCTTGGAAATAATGTTTTAAAAATCCATTCATGCTGTATAAGTTAAAAAAACATTCTTCGTACTTTTGTCAGAAAAGTCAAAAAGTACCTCGTACGAAGAAAGACAAAAGATTCCTTTCATATCTTTTACTAAAAACTCACCAAAGGGTTAAATTGGATTTAAAAAATTGTATTTGAATGGAAATAATATTACATATTGAGGAAACATGGATGTGCAAGATAAAATACACCCCAGTAAATACTAAAGTATAAACAATCTCAGATAAAAATGAGATTGTGATATTTCCATTACCTTAGGTTCGATATGCTTTGTACGTGTCCGAACATCCTGAATAATGATTTAAATATTGTTATTGAATTATTACAAAATCATAATTATTTTTATGATATCATATATGATCATATTCTTAGCTTCTTAGTAGTAATATTTCATTACTACTTTTTATTCGGGTGTTTATTACTTTTTGTTCCTATGCATGTTTGTCGAATAAATTCTTATTCTTCTCTTTAGGTTATAGATACCTCATTTCCAGAATTATATTAGTGTAATATATATCATATTCATTCATTAAATTCATTTATATAATCATTATGAAATGAAGATCATGTAGAATGAGTCGCATCACATCGTGGAGACGGTATTCCGTACGTATGCACAAGTTATGATATCATTCCTATGATTGTGGAATTGTATTGGAGTGTATGTATACTATTTCATAATTAGTATCACTTTATAAGTAGTCATATATAGTCATTATTTACACCATTATACCCATCCATGTAAGGTGGTGGTGGAAAATAGATTACACCACGGCGTGGAGACGGTATTCTGTGCGTACGCACGCGCGGTGATTTCTTTTTCCGTAGGATGTTTAGATGGTGAAATACGGTTGTTTCATAATTATAATAACATATAAGTATATGAGTGATAATGATGTTATTAATTCATAATGAAACAACTAAATAAGAAGAAGTGGAAGAAGAAATAAAGATGAAAGAATCTGTAACGGACATTACCTCTTCTTTGAAGTGCTTCTTTGAGACCTCCTTTTAGGGCACTAAAATAGGTCTTCTAAAAAGACCAGAACCTCTAAGATGTTTCTATGGAAGTGGAGAGAAGAAATTGGCAGGGTTTGGCTGAGCATGAAGGCTCAAAGTGGTGTGAGGAATAGGGGTAGGAGGTGTCATTTTATAAGGGAGGAGAGGGGCACCTTTGGAATAACTAAAAATATTATTTTATTATAAAGTCAAGTTCGGTTTTAAATAACTCCAAATTGAGTTATTTCAAAGATAAGGTGGGGATGGGTAGAAATACTCTCATCCAATAGAATTTAGACAAGTTTAGGTCATTATATTAACCTTATCCCTTAGTTTTAACTCTTAGTTAATTAGATTGACATTTACCATGTCACTTTGTATTTTTATATTATATAGTTAATAAACTTACCATATACATCCAAGCGACCCCCCAAGTTGTGTTTTATTAATATATATAACCTTAACTAAGTCATTTGGCCGAACCTTATATTTTTAGGAATAAAATAACAATTAATAATAGAATATTTGTTTTAAAAACTATTTTATGTCAATTTCGACACTATTCAATAGTAGATTTTTTTGAAACTGATAACAGAATGATTACTTCGACCACTGTTAATTAAATCAATCCTAACATGTCATAGTAACCTAGAAAATTAGTTTAATTCATAAAAAGTCCCAAATTATACTTATTTAGGTATTTATAATATCAATTATTCTAATTTTTCACTATTATGGTAATTACTGCATCATCATTGTGTCATAAATAAATTAAATTATTTAAATTCTAAAAAATAAAAATAAAATATCATTATTTAGGAAATATTTTTATCTTTCTAATGAATATTTATATTCAAATTTATCTTATTTATAACCTTATATTAAAAATGACTTAGTTATTAATCTTTGATTATAACTATTTTAACCGTTCTTTAAATAAATTAATAATAAATGTCCTAATCTAATCCAAGTGGGCCTAAATGGTCATATTTTATTCCTAAGGATTTTTTTGGTCGAATTAAACTTTTATAATAGAATTAGGACATGTTTTAGGGTAATAATAATATCATTTTTACCCTTAATTACCCTATTTACTTTTAACTGTGGTAAAAAAAAGTAAAAAGTTACTATTCACCAAAAATTATTTTCATCTCATTGAACCAAATTTTAGTCCTTGATATTAACCGTGTCTCTCGGATTTTCGAAATTTCACTCACAGAAGTGGTAAAATTAATTTTTATGAAAAATTCAGTTTTTTTAACTACCACTTAGTGGTTTCACTATTCATCAAAAATTGAAAGTTTTCAGAAAAATACCAAAATTTCACCCTACGCTAATTTCAATATTCTAAATCCAAAAATGAACTCCATTTTGAAAAATAAAATTTATAAAATTTCAAAAAGTGGTTATTACTATTCATAACGGATAGTTTTAATAATATTTTAATAGTATATCGTTGTTTAGTGAAACTCAGTATTGCGTACTGCACACGCTATCGAGGAAGGTCACGATTGTGTGTAATGCAAGGCAAGTCAAGGATGCGTGTTGAGCAAGCTTCTTTTGGTGTAGCGTACAACACAAGACATTAATGAAATTAAAAAGAATATTTTTTTATAAAATCTCGGGCTGTTACATTCTACCCCCCTTAAAATGAATTTCGGCCTCGGAATTCGCCGGGGTTATAAATGGTTTACTACTCGAAGGTTTCTTTAATAGAAACCCACATCGTAAAAAGGAATACCAAAACCAATCTTTAAAAACAAAATTATGAAAAGTAACGGTTACCCAAATAAACTAATCACTGGGTTTACACATAAGTGAAAATATGGATATGGAAGAGAAATCTAACCATCATTTTCTAATGGAGAGCGGTAGAGGAAATGGCTATGGAAAATCCAGCAATCAAAAAGACATAAATTTGTGACGATCTAAGGGACCATCTGATTCATCAAATATAAGAGCACTAGGACAACATTTTTGGTTTTCAAGATCATTTCCCTAAAGTGGATGAAATTGGAATTCGAAGAAATACTTTCGTGATTTTGGTATAGTCTCACCGTTTGTCGTTCTTTGAACAATTTCCACTTCATCTCTTAATGAAATGAAGTTGAATTTGTCATTTGTGATGTGTTAGAAGATCATGTGATAGAATGCGGGGTCATTCCATCTGTCTCAAACAAAAGGTTAGAAAAGTTATCAAAAAAATAAATAAGTCCATCTATAGTGAGATTAATCATATATGGTTCCTAAAATAGACTTATACTTCATATATCATACTGATTAATATAATAAAACTAGTTTCTACCAAACAGGGACTTCCTGTAGGCCAGTGGTAGGCGATAAAGGCCAGTCGCACTTCGGTTCTGGGTTTGATTCCCATAGCCTTGTTCGGCGCGATGGGTCATTTCCCGTTCTGTAGGTTGTCCTTTTTCTAAAACAACATTACTATAACATCCCATCCAAAAAAAGTTTTGTCCTTAAAAAATACCAACTTATGTCCAACATAATCCATTCCAATCTTTAGGGTTATCTAAAATACTTCAGTCCAAGCTCATAGTATAAGGAAAATGATTACTTGAAATGTCTCATAACAATCACATGAATGCCATCATTTATCCCCCATATATCATAGGATATATCTTTTTGGTCAAATTACAAACATGTGGATACCTTAATCATGTATTCTCTTGAAGAATGAATACCCATTGAACCTTAGTGAAAACATGAATGCAGTTAAAAGTCAACACTTTCCACATACCAAAATCCTCAAAATTATATATACTCAAACCATGATATCACTTAGTCCTTATATCAATCATGAGCTCATGAATATAATCAAAAATCTCATTATCTTCTTATCCCTTCATTATGCGTGTATCATCTGCTTTCCAAAATATTTGAATCACTTTTCATGGTTACCGGTACCATTAAATTATTGAAAACCACAATAAACTAATAAAATAAAAAAAATATTCTAATACACCCTAAAAGTACCTCAATAACATTATTCTTGAATACCAATACATAAACACTTCAATCCATCCTCTTCAATGATTGTCCTGGAATAAGTCCTTCCTTGATTTAGAAGTAACTTTTTAGGTTAGGGCATTGAGTTGGGTAATTCCCATGTTCTCTACAAATAAGACATTGAACTCCATAACAGTCTGTCACTCTATGACCCTTTTCTCCACACAGATAACATCAGTCCCTCCATTTGAGGTATTCCTCAAGGTTCTTCTTCCCTTATTTAGAAATCTCAATCTTCCTTTCTTTATGATCCTCAACATGCGAACATGCATAATAGTTTATCTTCCTCTTCTTTGATGAATTAGGCATACCACTAAATTTCACCTTGTCAATCATATATCGCGATGACTGATTTGGCCTAATCACAAGATCTTTCTCTCTAGGAATTACACAATTTTGTTGCTCATAGTCACGAATTCGTCTATTGGATTCAATGTTAACCGAATTCCTTCTGGTTCCCTCCATTAACTAAAACACAAAAAGAATCCTGTGAGAGGAAAAAATCATGCTAGGGAAAACAACATAGTAAAGGGGGAGTACCCTCAATATCTAACATCTTAGGTTAAATTCTATGATCGTTACCGTAGTTCTAGGACTGTATCCTATACGTATAATTATCCTTAGGGACATCCATAGACATACTTTAGAAATATCTCTAGGGATCTCACTAACGTTTTCACATCCTAGTCTCCAAAGGTTGACTAAACCTTTCCTCTGATACCAACTGTAGAGACCCGAAGCCTGACGTACATGGACATTATATTACTTTTGCGGAATACATAGTACATAACAAAAACACACACAAGGACTATAATAGTTTAGTGTCTTTGGAAACTCGGAATATAATCTTATAATCATGGTGAAAGATCTTCAACATCTCCCATAAAGATATTCCTTTTTTTACCTAAAACCTTTCTTTATATCCTGGGGAAAAGGAAACATAAAAGGGTGAGCTCAAATGCTCAGTAAGGTTAAACAAAAAAAATATCAATCACATCATTTTCATAAGAACATAACATTTTGGAAATCTTAACCTGCAAAAGAGAGCATAATTTCATAACATGGGATAAATCATAGTAGTGAAATGAAATCCCAATAATCATAACTTAAAACATGAAACTTTGTGGCATACACACATAATCATAGAGAATTATATCTTATTAGTCAAGACTCATTGCCATGACTATCTTAGTGGACAAAGTCCATTTCTGAACCGAGTCACCCTCGTTTCAGTCCTGTTTCACTGAACCGGTATAACCTACCATTCCAGCCTTGTCTATCTCATGAGATATAAAATCTTTACCTAATGCATTGGAGGGAGATATAGGTATCACCCATCTCATAATGATACCATTCTTATGTGTGCCACAAATTCATAAATCAAACATCATTGCATAACCCATGTAATAAAAATGGGAATCTTAAACATCATGACATCATAAAACAATTCATATAAGATAAAGTAATTCATAAATATAATTCCATCATAACATAATAAAATCAATGTAATAATAGGGATATAAACAGAACCCTTTATTATCTTAGATGGAAAATAATTTTGATAAAACACTAGAACTCCATTCTTGAGGAAAATATCCTTTCTGCTTCAAAAACACTTTTCCTTTCTTAACATGTCGTACAATTCTAAACTAAAAGAAGTTGATTAAAAATAAACTTGAAAACTTGTAAAGGAAGATTCTTGGAAATAATTTTTTAAAAATCCATTCATGTCATATAAGTTAAAAAAACATTCTTCGTACTTCTGTCGGAAAAGTCAAAAAGTACCTCGAATGAAAAAAGACAAAATATTCCTTTCATATCTTTTACTAAAAACTCACCAATGGGTAAAATTCGATTTAAACAATTGTAGGTGAATGGAAATAATATTACATATTGAGGAAACATGGATGTGTATGATAAAATACACCCCAGTAAATACTAAAGTATAAACAATCTCGGATAAAAATGAGATTGTGATATTTCCCTTACCTTAGGTGCGAAATGCTTTGTACGTGTCCGAACCTCCTATATAATGATTTAAATAATGTTATTGACTTATTACAGAATAATACTTATTTTTATGATATCATATATGGTCATATTCTTAACTTCTTAGTAGTAATATTTCATTACTACTTGTTACTCGGGTGTTTATTACTTTTTGTTCTTATGCGTGTTTGTCGAATAAATTATTATTATTAACTTTAGGTTATAGATACCTCATTTCCAGAATGATATTAGTGTAATATATATCATATTCATTCATTAAATTCATTTATATAATCATTATGAAATGAAGATCATGTAGAACGAGTCGCATCACATCGGGGAGACGGAATTCCGTACGTACGCACGAGTGATGATATCGTTCCTATGATCGTGGAATTGTATTGGACTGTATGTATACTATTTCAGAATCAGTATCACTTTATAATAGTCATATATAGTCATTATTTACACCATTATACCCATCCAAGTAAGGTGGTGGTGGAAAATAGATTACACCACGGCGTAGAGACGGTATTCCGTACGTACGCACGCACGGTGATTTCTTTTTCCGTAGGACGGATAGATGGTGAAATAGGGTTGTTTCATACTTATAATAACATATCATTATATTAGTGATACTGATGTTATTACTTAATAATGAAACAACTAAAGAAGAAGAAGTGGAAGAAGAAATAAATATGAATGAATCGGTAACAGACATTACCTCTTCTTTGAAGTGCTTCTTTGAGACCTCCTTTTAGGGCACTAAAATATGTCTTTGAAGAAGACCAGAACCTCTAGGATGTTTCTAGATAAGTGGAGAGAAGAAATTGGCAGGGTTTTTCCGAGCTTGAAGGTTCAAAGTGGTGTGAGGAAGAGGGAGAGGAGGTGCCCTTTTATAAGGGAGGAGAGGGTCACCTTTGGAATAACTAAAAATATTATTTTATTATAAAGTCAAGTTCGGTTTTAAATAGCTCCAAATTGAGTTATTTCGAAGATAAGGTGGGGATGGGTCTAAATCCTCTCATCCAATAGAATTTATACAAGTTTAGTTCATTATATTAACCTTATCTTTTAGTTTTAACTCTTAGTTAATTAGATTGACATTTACTATATCACTTTGTATTTTTATATTATATAGTTAATAAACTTACCATATACATCCAAGCGACCCCCAAGTTGTGTTTTATTAATACATATAACCTTATCTAAGTAATTTGGCCGAACCTTAGATTTTTAGGAATAAAATAACAATTAATAATATAATATTTGTTCTAAAAACTATTTTATGTAAATTTTGACACTATTCAATAGTTGATTTTTTTGAAACTCATAACATAATGATTACTTCGACCAAAGTTAATTAAATCAATCCTAACATGTCATATTAACCTATGAAATTAGTTTAATTCATATAAAGTCTCAAATTATACTTGTTTAGGTATTTATAATATCAATTATTCTAATTTTTCACCATTGTGGTAATTACTACATCATCATTGTGTCATAAATAAATTAAATTATTTAAAGTCTAAAAATTACAAATAAAATATCATTATGTATGAAATATTTTTATCTTTCTAATTAATATTTATAGTCGAATTTATCTTATGTATAACCTTATATTAAAAATTATTTAGTTATTAAACTTTGATTTTAACTATTTTAACCCTTCTTTAAATAAATTAATAATAAATGTCCTAATCTAATCCAAGTGGGTCTAAATGGTCATATTTTATTCCTAAGGTTGTTTTTGGTCGAATTACATTTGTCCAATATAATTAGGACATGTGTTAGGGTAATAATAATATCATTTTTACCATTAATTACCCTATTAACTTTTAACTGTGGTAAAAAAAAGTAAAAAGTTACTATTCACCAAAAATTATTTTCATCTCATTGAACCACATTTTAGTCCTTGATATTAACCGTGTCTCTCGAATTTTTGAAATTCCACTCACAGAAGTGGTAAAATTAAGTTTTATGAAAAATTTAGTTTTTTAACTGCCACTTAGTGGTTTCACTATTCATCAAAAAATGAAAGTTTTCAGAAAAATACCAAAATTTCACCCTAGGCCAATTTCAATATTACGAATCCAAAAATGAAGTCCATTTTGAGAAAAAAAAATTATAAAATTTCAAAAAGTGGTTATTACTATTCATAACGGCTAGTTTTAATAATATTTGAATAGTATATCGTTGTTTAGTGAAACTCGGTATTGCGTACTACACATGCTATCGAGGAAGGTCGTGATTGTGTGTAATGCAAGGCAAGTCAAGGATGTGTGTTGAGAAATCTCCTTTTGGTGTAGCGTACAACACAAGACATTAATGAAATTAAAAAGATTATTTTTTTATAAAATCTCAGGTTGTTACATTACTCACCCTTTTCCCCCTCTATTTATGTGAGGCTCGGGATGGAGTTTTGTCCCGGATTCACCAAGAGAGGATCCTCTGGAGAAATGATGCATCACCTTCCACTAGCGGAGATGGAAGCTTGGGCCACAACGAACTGAGAGCGATAAACGTTGATGGCTTAATCAATGTGCATATTCTTCTCCCACCATCATGATAACTCTATTGATTCTCGAGGTAGGGGTTGTATTTTAATTCAAGAAATTCCCATGATTCTTCTCTTCATTCTTGAATTTGGGGGTTGTCGTTGTTGGGGATTTGAACTGGGTTTATCATTATCTTAATGTGATGTATAAATTACTCCCACTTATTATAAATCTTACATGGAGGGTGTGTGCCAAACGAACAAGGATCGGACCCTCCACCACATGATTTTAATTTGTGTTCTTCAAAGGCAGGTTGTTCCAACTTGACAGAACCTTGATACCGAGAGGCGCACAATGATGACAGCATCCCGGGAGGACCATAGGTGTGTCCTGAAGAAATAATGGACCGCCAGAGCTCACCCTATGGTACGGGGAATATTCTTCGGTGTGGCGCCATTGTGGCGGTGAAGGAGGAGGTTGACTCTCACCGGTTGCGGAAAAGGGTGGCGCCCCTCAGTGCCGCAGCTGACTCGAAGGGGCGGCCAGTAACCGGTCGGCCGCATTGGTGAGGTGGTGCCCCATCACCCACCATATATAATGATATGCGACATCGAAGTCGTAGTATATGGGGGTCCCATGGACCATGTGGCGGTACCACATGGCCCTTCTAATTGAAGATTTGAACATATCTTCGTGATCCATTCGGGGAGCTAGCAGCCACCCGCCTGGCGAGCCACACCAGTGCAATGGGCCGAGTCACCCAGCAGGTTGCACCCAATATGCGGGTTGGGATGGTCAGCAGCCCCATGAGATGATCCCACCATGTCCCAGACCAACTAGGCAGGTCCAGGCCAGGCAAGACGGGTTAGTCCGACCAGCGTCAGACCTGCCCTAGACCCATTCAAGCATAGTTACGCTTAAAAGACTATACCTTGCGAACTAGACATTCCTTTGACAAACCATCTGCAGTGTTGGGATCATTGGATTGAGACAATCCTTTTGAGATACTCCATGTCACATTCGGAGATAGTTGATGTTTGGACCTATTGAATCATAATGGAATCTAACTTGGCCCTCGAGATTATAATGCCCATAGCTTACAGGTCGGGTGTCCGATTGACGTGTTGTTTATTGCATTGGAACTCTTATGAAATGAATAATAATCTGGTTACATCCTTGTGGAATGTTGTGGTGGTTGAGGTATGTTAGATAACTTGAGGATTAGGACTATGGTGTTTATTATAGTGAAAGTTAGGATGGATACTCCCATGATGACTCAAGGCGCTGGTATTCCTTACTCTTCTACTCCGATAAAGATGGGACTCCCCACGTCATGAGTGTGGGTTTATTTCCCTCTGATTGGTTTTTCTATCTTTGGAGTCGGTACTCCCCTATTGGACTAGGTCACCATTCCCCCATACATAACTCACATAGAGTCAGGTACTCCCCTATCAGGTAGGGTGTGAGCCCTCTATGTTAGGAGTTAGTACTCCCCTATCAACCCAGGGTGCGATTCCTCCTTATGCAGTACTACATTAGAGTCGTTACTCCCCTCTAGTGCAAGGGTGTGGGTCCTCTAGCCTAGGTTTGGTACTACCTTGACATACTAGGGAACAGGTCCCCCACAACAAACAAACTACCAGAGTTTTACTCTACTACTAGTTAGGATGTGGGTCCTCACATATAGAGTCGGTACTCCCCTATCATGCCAAGGTGTAGGTTCTCTATCTTAGGTTCGGTACTCCCCTAACATACTTAGGAGAAGTTCGCCCACATTAAACAATTTACAAGAGTGTTACCTCCCTACCGAGTAGGGTGTGGGTCCTCACATATGGAGTGGTACTCTCCTATCTCCGAGTAGAGATGGGGAGCGGGTCCTTCAAGGGAGTTGAATCTCCCTATAATGCAGGACACAGTGTCAAGGAGTGGGTCACTTCACTTGGTTTCCCTTAGAATTAGCTCAGGATCTAGATTGTGGTTGTGAGACATCATGTTTCGGCACTTGAGGTAGTTCTAGAATAAAGTTCCGGGTGGTGCATGGCCTTTTAGATGTTCTATTAGGAAGGGTTGAGTTGTACCTGATAGAGTACATCTCTTAGACGGGTGCCATCAGGGATGGCGAGTTCATGGAGCCTGTATTTCTGATCCTTGAGTTAAGCCTTCAGCCATATTTGGAAATCCTAGAAATAGCATGAGGTCAGGGCCTTATGTTTCGTTGTGAATGAGATGGGTATATCTAGTTTGATTTGTGTCTTCTTTTTTGCCCGTTGTGATTGAGATCATGCATTTTGGTTTTCCGTTTTGAAATTCTGAGAGACCTTCAGGGGTATCAGGGTCCCTACTGGGTATTGTTATACTCACCCCTACATGGGCTTCGGCGACACCTTGTTTTGTATTGTGCAGAGTACGACCAACTTGGTTGAGACTTTAGGGAGTCAGAATCAGGCGGTACATGAAGAAGACAGGTTGACGTTGAGTGTTGTTGAAATGAGTTGTACCAACCCTTCTGGTAGGATTCTTGGTGGAAAATCTTAGGAGTAGTTTTTTTATCTATTATAGTTGTGTATTTTTAGGTTGGCTTGTATTATGGGCCCTTACTAAAAGTAAAAACTTTTATAACATTAGTTTTACTTTGTGGTGGCATATTATTGAGATATATTCTAGGTGTTTTACCGATTTAAAGGAAGTGGCTTCTAATTTTTGGGATACACCTTTCTAGTGCTAGTCGTTAACCTCTGACCTATGGAAGGCAGGCTTGGGGTAGTCACGGCACAGGCCCCAAGGGATTGGTCGTGACATACCTAAACAAAAAAAATATATTTTATTTTATTTCTTCTCCTCAATGACAGACTAATAGGACTCAATCATCCTCTAAACACCCTACACACACTTCACTTCTAACCAATTGTGATAAGAGGACTGTGGGACTACTTCAAAAAGTGTGTTTTTTCAAGGACATCCAAGGGGATCATATTTTTTTATAAGGAGGATCATGGTGTGTGTTGATTTATCAATGTTATTATTTTATTATATCATGATTCCCTTGCAATCATAGTTTGTTGGTATCTAATCATATTCTACATACTCTTGTTTTTTTCATACTGATATACTAGAATGGTAAATCTATAGCTATACTTTTAAATATCAACGAGAATAGAAGACCGTATAAAAGATGCATGAGAGGACATTATTTCTATTATGAAATATTTCACGATTTTTGGTTCAGTGTGTCTTCCCTCCTGGTTTCTTTTTCCACACAACTCCTCATCAAGCCACTAAAAACAAATGTAGGTTCATTATTGTGGGTAAATTATCATTATGACAGGTTTAGGTGCTGGTGTGAATGAAGGTATTGTTGTGCATGATAGAAACTAGGGTTCGCCAGTGTTGGTAGAAATTAGGGGGAAAAGACAATAGTAGTTTGGGCTTAGGAGGAAAATCATTGAAAATTATTCATAGTGCAACGAGTGGAGGGGTTGACTTGGGATATGGAGAAGGACGGTGTGGTTGAATGGTGGCACGACTCCAGTGATCAATAGGTTGAAGATAACCACCCCCGTTAATTTTTTTTACCCTTTTACGTAATATATATATATATATATATTAGTATATACATATTCATTCATATTTATCTAATTTACATTTGTATATATATATATACTCTAGTATCAAATAATTTGAACTCAAATATATTATTAATAAATTATACATACATATTTATATAAACACTTTCTCTATGTTATATATGTATGTACACATGTATATAATAGTTTTATTATTATTATTATTATTATTATTATTATTATAGTTCCACTTTTAATTATTATTAGTCATTTATATTTACACTCAATTAAAATTTTTATCCCATAGTTTTTATAGTCCTTCACAAACATTATTTTATGTTTAAATTTTTTTCACTTATTACATATATATATATGTTCATCTTATATAATATTGTTGTAATCATTTATAAATATATTTAAATTCCATAATTTATATACTATTATATATTTATTTATCAAAAAATGTTATATATTTTATACCTATGTTAGTTAATTTCTATTTTTACTAATAAATTATTTTTAAATATAATAATAATAATAATAATAATAATAAGTTATATTTCTCACGTATAAAATTTGAAATTCAATCATGAAAATATATTATTATTAGTTTTTTATTATTTCCAAAAATATATTCAAAGTATAATATATATATTTTTAATATATGTCTCGTGAAAAAATATATTTTATAAAATATAATTATTATAATATAACTTTAGAATTAATGTTAATAAAATTATTTATTAAATGATATATATTTATCAATTATAGATTTAAATATTCTATATTTCATTATAATTATCATCTTACCGTCAAAATTTATAATTTCAACTAAATATAATTTTTTTTAAATAAACTCAAATATAAATTAATTAATTTTAAATATATAATATAAATGTTTCTATTTAATTAATTAGATAATCTATAAATAAATTATAAAATGGATTGTTATAAATTGTACTAAATCTCTAGAGCATTACATTATACCCCCTTAAAATAATTTCCCCCTCAAAATTCATTCATTGATCTTAAGGAAATTCACATTCACATTTTCAGAAAATAAGGAAACTATAATTATAGAAATTCTATATTTTTAAGAGTCATTTTGAACTTAATTTACCTAGAACCATCAAAATAAAACTTCTAACTCTTAACTTTTCCTCGAACTAAAATTTACTAATATCCAAATTTGTCAAAACTATCGCTAAAATACCAAATATGAACACCTAAGACCGACAGTCTTAGATTCCATCATAAAAAAGGTTGTATATATTTTTTATAAATATGTAACTGATATATAAATAATAATTTAAATAATAATAAAAAATTTAGGTTAGTTTTTTTGAATCAGTAAAAAAAACTAACAAAACTATCTCAGTCGAAAAATTACATTTTCTAAAGTTAAACTCCTCTAAGATAATAGTAAATCTACACTGATTATGTCCATGTACACAATTTCATTCTTCCCTATAACATTCACTCAACTAAAATCCCAACAAAAAAATTTTAAATATTGGGGTGAGACAATGATTCTGTAAGGGGTTTTAAAACCAAGTCCAAGTAACACACAAAAACTCACTTTGAAAATATTTTTTTCAAAAATGGAGAAAATATTTTTAATAAAACAACATTTAAACATAAAATATTCATTTCCCTTAATTAATCCCTAAATTTATTTCCAAATGAAAATATTTATTTAAGTATTTTTTTTAATGAAATAAATTTAAAAAGATACTTTTATATAAAATAATTAATTTCGAAATTCAACAAAGGATTTGTAAAAAAAAATTAATTCCTTATAAATCCATTGAAATATTTTTATTATGAAAAGAATATTGGGATTATTTATAAAATCAATTTGCAAGATCATTACATAAAAACCATGAGGCCAAATGGAACATTAAAGGCTATATCAGGTCAACCCATCTTGGAGGGTTAGGTTCACTCCCCAAATCATCCTTATATTAATACAGACCGTGTGCCTAATTTTAATAATGAATTTTGATATTGACCCGTTTTTTCAACTAATTTTTAACCACATTTTTTATTCTATGATAACAAATACATATATATATATATTTATAAGTTCATATATATACCCATACATATGAAATCAATCACTGGATATGGAGTAACCAAATACCATAATCATAAAACTCTGTAATACATACACAGACTCCTTATCAAAATAATTATTGCATGATGATAAAATATTTTTAGACCTAGGGTAATATCCGTGATAATTAAATAAAAATAATATAACATTAAATGAGAACATTTAATCTTATAATTTATATTTATATATTTCTAAACACTCCCAAAAAAATAACACCTAAATTAGTAATAAGAATGAAAATACTAACAATTAAAATAATGAAAAAATGGTTTCCACCTCAAATGATAAATTGATGAATTTAAAATGTTTGATTATTTTAATACATAACAGGTTTTTAAAAAAAATTAAAATTTGAGGTATAAAAATTATAATTTCAAATACATAATAATTCCATTTAACAAATATTTTTAAAATAATATAATAAAATGATGTTTTAATGAAATAATCGAATGTTTGAAATATAATTTTCAAAATTAATTCCCATTGTGACGACTAATAGAAAAAAATAGAGATTTATTTATAAATATATAAAATGGTGACTTTTAAAAAAACTAACAAGAAGTTATTTCTCAAAACATGATTCCATTATAAATCAAAAAATTAAAAACATGAAGTTATACATTAAAAATATAGGTTCCCCTTACTATAAATTTTTATAAAAAAATAAACATCCTTTATTTTTTGTTTTACAAATGATTAATATATTCATAATGAGATAAAAAAATTTACATACCTAAAATCAAAAAAATATTTTATTTTAGTTTTTCTAATTAATAGAAGAATTCTACGATTAAATCCTCCTACAAACCCTCCACTCAAACATCCTCTCTATCCAAATATAATGATAGAAGTGTGTAACTATTTTGCGAAAGAATTTTGTGGAGTACATCCAAGGGGATCATTTTTTAATAGGTTGGATCATGTGGCTTTAATATTTATCAATTATTTTTTTTCTTTTTTTCATTAGTCCCTTGTAAGATTAATTTTCAGGTATCCCAACATATTCTCCCAACTCCCACTTTTTTCATACTGAATTTCTTTAAAGGTAGATCTATTTGTATAGTTATATCAATAAAACCTAATGGATTCCCCAAAAATAGTTACACAGAATGATATTATTTTTTCAATGCATGATGACATTGTGTTATGTCCTATTTTGTTTCTAGCTTATTTGCTACAACATCCCAACAGCTCATAAATCCAACTAATCAAAATAAAGGGTAATATTTTAGGGGAGATTATCACTATTACTAGTCTACGTTCTAGTGTGAATGAAGGGGTTCTGTTGTGGTAAGTATAGTGTGGTTCGTCCGTGTTAGTCAGTGGCAGGTAAAAAACACTATGGTGTCTTAATAATGAGGATGATGATTGTCGACGTCGATGTCGGTGAGATAGGTCGAGGTGTGAGAAGGTGATTTGGGGAAGGGAAAAAAGCTCATATGGTGGTCGGGAGGTTGAAGATGCCCCCTCCCGTGATTTCTTATTTTTTTCCCTTTTATGTAATACATATATATAAACATATATTAGTAGATATATTAATTTATATTTTTCAAATTAATATATGGATATATATATACTGTAGAATATAATTATTTGAACACAAGTATTTAATTAATTAATTAGAAAAAAATATTTATATTAACACTTACGCTATATAATATAAGTTTGTAAACATGTATATAATTTTTCATATTATTATTTTTTTTATACTTTTAATTAAGGAATTGGCATCGTGCATTAGATTGTATTTTAAAAAAAATTCTGAATTTTTTTTGCCAGAAGGGATAGGTTTAGGAGTATTGATAAAAATGGTACTCGAGATGCGTGAACCCCGTTCATGTGTCCCCTATTTTAAGAAGATGTGTGAATGGGGTTCACGCATCTTAGGTGTTTTCAAAGATGCATGATCCTTGTTCACACAGCCTTCATGAATTTGATGAATAATGTGTGAACAGGGTTCACACATCCTATAGATACTTTTAATTTTTAATTTTTTTGTACTATTTTTTAATTTTTTTTACATTATTTTTATTTCTTTGTTTTGTTTATATATATATATATATCAATATTTTTCATCAGAATTTATCTGCTAATTAATATCCAGCATTACTGCCATTACAGCAGTCTGGATTCTGATAGAGACCCTCACCCAGGGCACTCTTTTATAAGAGGGCTTGCCCTGGAAATCATTTTCCATTTCGGATGTTGGATTCAGGTTCTCCCTTTCCTGCACATAACATTCTGCATTTCCGATGTGCGATTTTTTTCACATACGTGACTTTGAAAGACTATAAAATACAAAATATAAGATCGGTATTAATGAAACATAAAACATGGATTAAATATATAATAAATCATTCAAAACTAAATAAAATTGTATAAATTGTTGATGAATAATAATTTATAAGCTTTGAAAACCAAAAACTTGATACTTAAATATTTTTCAAGTACGTGTCTTTGAAATAATATAAAATAAAGACTATAAGACCACTGTGAATAAAACATTAAACATGACATAAACATATAAGAAATATTTGAAAATAAAATGAATTTCGTAAAAAATATTGATGAAGAATAATTTAAAAGCTTTCAAAACCACCAACTTGTAACTTACAAATGTTTCAAGTACGTGGCATCGAAAGCCTATAAAATAAAAACCATAAGACCAATAAAAATGAAATTTAAATCATGGATTAAATATATAATAAATTGATAATAATTAATTAGTTAGTTAGTAATATAATTATTAATTATTTAATAATTAATATAATTATTAATTATTAATTATTAATGATTAATTACAAAAATTCAATAATTAATTAGTTAATAAGTAATATAATTAATTAATAGTTACTAAGTTAATTAGTATTATAATTATTCATTATAATTATTAAGTATAAAACAATTAACTAGTTTATTAGTAATATACTTATTAATTATACCTATTTATTACTTATTATATAATAATTAATTAGTTAATTTGTATTATAATTACTAATTAAAAAATAAGTTATAAATTAATTAGTAATATAATTAGTAGTTATAATTATTAATTATAATTATTCATTTTAATTATTACTTATTAATTCTTAATTATTAATTATATATTAATTAATTAGTTAATTAGTAATATAATTATTAATTATTTTACCATTAATTAGTTATGTAGGAATATCATTATTAATTATAATTATTAATATGATAATTAATTACAATTAGTAATTACTAAATATATAATAATTAATTAATTTATTAGTAATATAATTATTATTTATAATTATTAATTACTAATATAAAATAGTAAATTAGTTAAATAGTAATTAAATTATATAATAATAAATTATTTAATTAGTAATATAAGTATTAATTATACAATAATAAATTAATATTATAATTATTAATTATAATTATTAATAACTAATTATATAGTAATAAATTAGTTAATTAGGAATATAAATATTAATTATATAACAAATAATTAGTTAATTAGTAATATATTTATTAATTTTAATTAGAAATATAATTATTCGTTATTATTTTTAATATAATTTTTCATTATAATTAATAATAATAAAATATATAATAATTGTTTAGTTAATTACCAATATAATTATTAATTATTAAAATATATTTATAAAATAATTAATTAGTTAATTAGTACTACGATTATTAATTATAATTATTACTTATTAATTATATAATAATTAATTAGTTAACTAGTAATATAATTATTAATTATAAAATTAATAATGATAATTATTATAAATTATATTAATAATTAAATAATTAACTATTAAAAAATTAATTATTAATAATTAATAACTACTAATAGTAATAAATATTTATAATTATTTATTATGATACAAATTTACTAATTAACTGATAAATTACTATATTAGTAATAATTATATTACTAACTAAATATTTATTTATTTTCTAATTAATAATTATATTACTAATTAACTAATTAATTATTATATAACTAATAATTATATAAAAAATTAACTAATTAATTATTATATGATTAATAATTATATAAAAAATTTACTAATTAATTGTTATACAATTAATAATTATATTACTAATTAAAAATTATATTACTAATTAATTGTTATATAATTAATAATGATATTACTAATTAAATAATAATTATACAATTAATAATTATATAATTAATAATTATATTACCAATTAACCAATTAGTTATTAACTATTTCCTATATGTTTAATCCAAGTTTTAATTTTCATTTGTATTGGTCTTAATGTTTTTATTTTATAGTCTTTCGAAGCTATGTACTTGAAACGTTTTTATGTTTCAAGTCAGTGGTTTGAAAGCTAATAAATAAATTTTCATTAAAAATTTCTATGAAATTATTTTCATTTTCTACTATCTCTGATATGTTTATGTCAGGTTTTAACTTTCATTTATATTGGTCTTGTATTTTTTATTTTTTATTCTTTCAAAGATAGATACTTGAAACATTTTTTAGTTTCAAGTTGTTGGTTTTAAAAGATTATTAATTATTATTAATCAACATTTTTTACAAAATTATTTTGTTTTCATCAATTTATTAAATATTTAATCCATGTTTTATGTTTCGTTTATACTGGTCTTAAATTTTGTATTTTATAGTCTTCCAAAGTCACGTACTTGAAACAGAATCTCACATCAGAAATGCATAATGTTCTTCACAGGAAAGGAAGAACATAAATCCCACATCAGAAATACAAAATGATTTCCAGGGAAAGCACTCTTATAAAAGAAATCCCTGAGTAAGGGTCTTTGTCAAAATCCAGACTACTGTAATGGATGTAATGCTAAATATTAACTTGCAGAAAAATTCTGCTAATTTTTTTATTTATATATATATAAACAAAAAAAATAAAGAAAATAAAAAAAAATTTAAAAATACAAAAAAGATAAAAAATTAAAATGTTATGTAGGAGGCATGAACGGGGTTCATGCATCCTTCAGAGAGTTTATAAAGGATGTGTGAACCCCGTTCACGCTTCCTGGTGAGGGGAGATGCGTGAACGAGGTTCACACATCTTTTATCCCGACTGCGTAGGATGTGTGAACCCCGTTCACACATCTCTCTGCACCAAAGATGTGTGAACGAGTTTCACGCCTCTTAAGACAAATTTTTTAAAATATTTGTAACCCTACCCCTTTTTTGTAAAAAAAATTAAAAAACCCATTTATAAAAAATCCTTACATCAGATACTGGACATACGATAGGTTTGAGGGCTAGTAAACCTTTATAAGGGGCGGTGATGGCACACAAAGTTAGCATATAAATTCTTGTGGTGGATAAATAATGGATGAGAAAAGCAGGGGTTGGTCAACCTTTATAGGTGATGGTGATGGTGTTCGGTAGCTTTTGGCGCAGGCGTGTGGTGGTAATCCCAGCGACCACCAGCATTAGACGAGCTCGACGATGGAAGGGAAATCTAGGGAAGGTGGGGGTTTGCAACAACACAATGGTGATGAAGTCTGGTCACACATTGATGATAGATATACAGGTGACACCATGATGGATGGGTTTACTGTGGTATCTGTTGTGTGTAGCCTTGGGTCAGTTTAATTAGGCTTATAAGATGTTTCATGGTATAATACCCTTGGGATTATTGTTAAGTAATGTAATGGGATGCATCTCTACACAGAAAAAACGAGATGTTTGTTGGTTTAATACAATTACAGGGGCTTCCTCCTAACCTATTTAATAGATAGTGATATTGGCATACAATTAAAATTTTATAGCCCTTAGTTTTGGTAGTCATTAGAAATAATATATTTTTCTTTTAAATTTTTGTCAATTATTAAATACATATACAAGTTCGCCTTAAATTTTATTATTGTCAAAATTTGTAAATATTTTTCAATTTCATAATTTATGTAGTATTTTATTTTTATTTCTTGGAAAATATTATTAATTTTATATCTATTCTAATCAATTTTGATTTTAGAAAAAAAATTTGCTTAATAATAATAATATTAACTTATAGGCTTATATACAAATTTTTAAATTCCATCATGTCACATTTTTTATAAAAATACATTATTATTTCTATAGGAATGGTCGGGTTATAATATATAGTTTGTTAAAATATAACTCATGAAAAACTATGTGACATACAATTTAATTATCATTATAATAAAGTTATAACTATATTAGTATAATTATTTATCATAGAATATGTATTTTTCAAAAAATAATTTATGTATTCTATATGTCATAATACTAATAATTTTACCATCATAATTTATAATTTTTATTGAATATATTTATTTCTAAAGTAAACTAAAATATAAATAAATTATTATTAAATATAAAATATGAATGTTTTAGTTTAATTTATTTATTAATTTATAAACAAAGAATAAAATTAATTATATAAAATTATAATATAATCCAAAGGCCTATGATTTTATGGAATATTTGTTTTCCAATAAATATAATTGTTTTTATATCATGAGATACATGAAACTCTAAGTTTTAACCAACAACAATATACTATTTATTTATTATTTAATCTTAACTATTATAACATATTCATTAAACATAGAGGTATGAGTATGAATAAACATATTTTTAAAATTATTTATAATTATTTTAGATAAATAAAATATATTTTTAAATAGTGACTTATTTTTTAATAAAGACATTATATGCTTTGAAAATAATTTTTTCAAAAAAATAATTTTATATTAATTTTTGTGAAAAAATAAGAAAATTATTTTTTAGAACATTTAAAAATTTTATATGAAAAAATTAAATTCTTTTTTGGAATCAAATATTTATAATTATCTTGTGGAAAATTTTTGAGATGTTTTTGAAAAGGATATATTTTCTGTGAATAGTGAAACAAATTGATTTTAATTAAAATCTACCTTTTCTGTTAAAGAATTTAAAAAACTACATATTTTTTTAAAATATAAAGAAAGTAAAAATATTTCAATTATGTTTTTTAAACTAATTTATTTCATTGGAATTATATACATGTTTACTGTTGATATTAAAAAAATTTATTCTTAATACAATCATCTCCATGGAAAACTGTTTTTCTGTAACGTCTACGGGTTTAATTTCAAATTAAAATTACCTACATAGTGAATTTAATTTGAAAAAATGGATTCAATATTTATAATAATAATTATTAATATTATATAATAACATAAATATAATTTTTGGTCATAATGAAATATAAAATACAGTAAAACATAAATATCCTAATTAAGTTCAAAACCGGTTTATCGGGGGATAAACTCAAAAGATAACGGTATGAATGACCAAAACACATATTCAATTTTTATTTAAAAGAAAAAATTAGACCTCATTCCATAAAATTATCAATAATTATTTATTTTTGAGGCTTGATACTTGTTTAAAATATGGTTAGACCTTTTTCTTTTCCAAAAATTTCAAGTGTGTCCTCACACCAACTTATAAAAGGAAATCTCATTACCTCTATGATTCACACTAAAAAAATAATTTTTTCATCTAATACCGAACCAAATAAATTACTTAATTCCATACCCAAATCCATGAGGAATTATATTTTTTAATAATACCACCTAATTAGACATTACATATAAAACTAAAGATGTTCTCTGAAGAAGAGGAAAAATTATTAAAAAAGTTTTTTGTTTTGTTTCTTCTTCCACCTCCATAAAATATTATTCAAATATTATTATATAATAAGAAATTTATATAAATTTATATAATACTTTAATATTTTAATGGAATAACCTATACCCCTCTCTTCTTCCATCAAATGATAAACACAACTATTGATCGTGTGTATAACATACTACGGCCTCATGAACTGATGTAATTCGTTTTCCATCACCACCTGTCAAAGTTGGGGATAATTATGGTTTTCATGTTTATATATTTTATTTATGACATTACTATACTTTTTGAATTATAATATCACATATAAATTCTTACCTTCCAATCTGTTGGAAAATTATAACACTCCTCGTGCGTATGTATGGACTACCACCTCCATGATGGGATGTGATGCGTTTTTCATTTTATTTTGACATAGATGGTAATAATTATATATTAACTATAAATAGATGATATATATAATATAAAAAATATTATATAAATGTGAATTAATAATTTTCTTTATTTTATTCTATATGTTGAGGAAATGGAATTGATATTCATGTGTTCATACAGCCTACCAAATTCATGAATGGTGTAAGTCGTTTTTATATATAATTTTAATAGACTACTATAAAGAAATATATAAATAATATTTATTATATAAATATCCGGGTTATTATTTTGGAAATTATGTAATGATGATTGATGTAAAAGGATTGAAAATACTAAACCAAAAATACATGAAAAATGAATTAGTTATTACGCAAAATGTAATTTTAACTTCAATTTTTTTATGAAGGGTAATATAAAGTAATAATTAAATCATATTTTGTTTGACAAATATTATTATTGTTTTTAATAGATGAAAAAACTATATTTATTATACATGAGTTTTTAATTTGTGAAAATATATTCAATACTAAATTTATGCAATTTTTAGTCTCACTTTTATTTCTAGGATACTTAATGAGAATTCACAACTTATTTCATTTTGGTAGTGTATATACATTCAGTTTGACAAGTAATATCATGAAAATACTTATTTTAAATATATTTTATGGTTTAATTTATGTTACCCTTTGATGGGGATTATGATTCAAATGTCACTAAAGTGGTTAGGGTTTTATTACATAATATCATTAATTATCATGAGTGTTTATAATTATGCTTATGTTGATGAAATATTATGTTCTATCTCTCAAGAACATATTTAATTCTATTCTAAAAAATTTATTTTATAAAAATACATGTTTAACATTAATTTTATTAAATTTATATAGTCATGATTTCAAAAAAAATAAGGAAAATAGATTTTATTTCTATCAACGGTCAAAAATACATTCTCATCCATGTTCATTTTTTATATAACCGTTTAAAAGAATTTTTTAATGTCGTTTAAATATTATTTGAATTAAATTGTAAAATTTTTAAATTTATAATAATTTGTTGTAAAAGAATATTTTTCCCATATTTTTAATAATGTACTTTGACTTTAATTGAAAATTTGAAAGGCATATTTCTTTTAACATGTATATCTAAACCACATTTTCTACCATCAATTCCAATGAATGTTTTTTAAAATTCCATTATATTTTTCCAAGAATATTTTTATAGAAAATTATTTCCATTTTTTTTTTGAATTCTACTTTTTAAAGGAAATTTTAAATTTTAAAGTGTTATTTTCCTCAAAAATAAGTATCCAAGTGATCATAAAAAATAAATTTTCTTCTATGACAAAATCCATTGAAGATGAATAAGATTAACTGGGGATATAATCCAATGATACCATCCTTATTATTTCAATGGATGGTTTGTTTTTATGATGACAAGATGTTTATGAAACCTGTTACTTTTTTCAAGGGTTATGCTATGATTAAATTATGATATGTTTATAAACCGCATTTATTTTCCACAAGTACTCATATGATGAGTTTTTTTGTAAAACCTTTTTTAGGGTTTCTAATACGAATAATATTTTATAATATTCTATCAAACAAATGTTTGGTTTACATTATGTGACGATGGATATGTTATAACCAAGGAGTGTGGTTATGTTATAACCAAGGATGGTCGTTATGTTATAAATAAGGATGGTTGTTACCTTATAACCAAGGAAGGTGGTTATGTTATAACCAAGGATGGAGTTTATGTTGTAAACAAGTATGGGTGGGACCTATATCTCTTTATAATTCATTGGGTAATGATTTATATCCTAGGAGGAAAATAAAACTAGAATGGGGAGTGATCTCAATTGGTTAAAGGACTCTTTCCACCATGACAGTCATGGTAGTGAATCATGACTACTATGATAGTCTGGGGAGTGAACCCATTCCACTAGGATATCCCTATAAATGAGCCTTTACTATTAGAGAAATTAATTTCTATTCTAGTGTGTATTCCAAAGGTTTTTTATTTTTCCAATGTTCTGTTGTCATGACTCATTTCTTTGGAATCTTTTTTGAATCATGTCATATGAACTACCAAGGTTTATTTGATGATTCAATTTTATGATATTTGATATGAAATCTATGGTTTTCAAATTTTAATATCGTATTCTTAAACCATTATTCTAATTTTAATATTATATAATCATTGATATCTACTTTGATTACCCATACTAAGAAAATGATCTCTAACTTTCTTATGTTTCTATAACCTAGGTCAAGAAGTATGGATTTAAGTAGGGAATTTCTTTAAGGAGTACATAATGGAAAGATATTTTTGGGGGATTTTTAAGAATTTTCATGAAATATGAATATTGTGTAAATTGTATCCAAAGACAAAAAAAACCATTATAATCAACAGGATTGTATTTGTGAAATATTTCAAATATTCATACAAAAATAATATTTATGTATGAAATAATAGGTTATTTATAGATTTTATTATATTAATATGGATATTCATAATTTTTAGGTGGTTATAGAAGAGTTGAACTTTAAAGAGTGTGTTAAGAACATATACCTATTCTTTAGGTAACAACCATTAACTAACACCCTAAGATTTCTTTATGTAATTCTTGGTGTGACAAGGACATATATGAATTTAGGGGGTTTTGGAATGGTATTTAGGTAGTTATTTGTTGATCTATGTGGCCTATGTTTGGCATAAAATAGAGGATAGGGGTTACCTTTTATAAGTGGTGTTGGTGGAAAACTTGTAAATACATAAATGATTAATATATAATATATTTACAACACATGTAATGTGGCTCCATGTTTTCATAACATCAATCATGATAAGGGTGTTCTGAGAATATAACCAACCAAATATTTTTAGACTAGTTTTTTGTGTTATTTTAAAGCCTTATAAATTTATTTTAAACCCTTTTACTCATATTACCCTTAACTGAAGTGATAAATATTTACCATGGTTATTATTCATTATGAACAAAAAAAATTATTGAACTTGTTACCTATTATTTTCTAATATTATTTAAAATATAGAATCATTTTTACAGGATTCAATCTATATAATTGGAAAAAAAATATTTAATGTATATTTTTAAAAAACATGAAAAATTATTTTTATAAAAAAAATTAACTAGAAAAGGTGTTTTATAGAAAAATAAATTACAACTATGATTACAATGGATTTTATTTTATTTTTATAAATATAATGATAAATATAATACTTTATAAAAAACAAAAAGCATATGTAACTTTATAAATATTTTATTAATAGTGAAGAAATAAAAAAAGATTTTATTTGAAAAAAATCATTAGATTTACAATATGTTAAGTATATATATCTTAATTCAAATGTATAATTTTATTTATATTATATTTATTCTTAAATATATATATTTTCTATAAAAATGCTTCGCGATGATTAAATTTAATCTTATGTCATTATAATTTCATAAAAGTGATAGTCTTTTTAAAATATATATTTTTACTATTCACTAAAAAGTAAAATATTTCTTGAAAAACTTAAAAATTTATAGTAAGAAAATTTTGAAATGATTAATTGATAAATTAAATTAATTTTACCAAATTTAATTCATAAAATTTGTTAATTGTTTAGTCAAATTTTTAATAAGTCTATGTGTATTTTGAAATAATTTCTTTGGAAAGAAAATTTTACTTATTAAAATTAATTTTTGGGGGATACAGATTTCATTTGATTCATTGAAGGTATTGGTGGAAAAGCATGAAAATTTTAGGTCTTAGTTTGAGTCTAGGACATGAATCCATTTTCGGTAGGTGTCTTATCCCATATTAAAAAATTACTTATAAATAATGGGCATTTCATTTTCTAAATAAATTTCTTTGTCTTTCTACGAAAAAATTGATGTTGAATCCCTATTGTAAATATATCTTATTTATTTTAATTTAAATCTATTTCTTTGTCTGAAATGCACAATGTTTTCGATAAAATGACTTTATGTAGTTTTAAACAAAGGTGGTTTTTAGTGTGTGAAATACTTATGGATATGTTTGTAGTGTGTTCATATGAACATGGGAAGTATTTTTTGAGTTATAATTAAAATAAAATAAATTTATTGGCCTCACTAGTTTTTTGAATTCATTGATTTCTTGATAATATAGGGATTATTTTTCTCTTATGCGTTGGATTGCTATTAGGGTTCACATTTATTTGAGATGTATTTGGATTTTGTATTACATGGGTTTGTGGGTTTATTCTAGTAGTGTCCTTCGATTTTTGTGATTTTCTTGATTCATATATATCTTTAACTATTTAATTTTATAAATATGAGATAACATATTCTAGTTTTACAATCATCTGTAGGAAGTCTCAGGGTTTTCATAATAAGTTGTATAATCTACTATACATATACACCCTAATCCATAAAAAACATTTTTATCATGATACCCAAAAGGGGAATATTTTATACTTATTTACTCGATAATCATGATAGTTTTTTCATTGATGATGGTTTTTTGATATTTTAAGCCAATCATGAGTTAGTTTCTAGATCTGTTCCACCTTTATACATTTTTTCTTTCATTTCATGAGATAATTATTTTTAATTTTTGAGGAATCATTCTACTAATCTGATTATCAACTTGTTATATTTTATGATTTTTTTATTTTTACCTCAACAATTATATATGACTATATGTTATTTATAATATTGACACTACACCACAATCAGTATTTAACAACAGTGGATTTTAAAAACACCCCTTAATAAAATGTAATCTTTTGAGTGGCTATTTTTAAAAAAACCACCAATATATATTTACTAAAAGTTAAAAACAATTGCTCTTTCTCACCGCCCCCAATTTAAATTTCCCCTATGAAATCCATATCCACCCTTTATCCCAACCTTAAAGTCTTCTCCCAAGACCTCCACCCCCAAGACCATACCACTAAGCCCTCGTCTCCACTACTCTCATCCTCATCCATGACCTCATGGTCACCCATACATTCATGAGCCATCATCGTCAAGTTTTCACCACCATATTCCTATTCTACACCACTCTCACCCTCACACTCAACCTTAGGTCCTCTTTTATGCTCCCAATATCCCTCACCCTCTCCCTCGTATTCCCCTTCACCATCACTAGTTAATTACCTCCCTGGATTCACTTTCGTTGAATCCCTCCCAACATTATCACTCTACAACACAATTTGTTTATTTTTCCAATGTGTAAATTTTTTATCATTGAAATAATGTTATATTTATTAATGAAATTACTTAGATTTTAACAAATGGTCTAATCCTTGAAAAACATGATGGAAAATATTTGGTTCTCTATTTTTAGGACCATCATTTATTATTTTTTTATATAAAATTATTGATGAAAAATTAATTTTCAGTATACTTTTTTTTATTTGAATAAATTAATTCTGTAATATAAACAACAATAAAAAAAATTTAATAAAAAAATCATGGTCACTTTTTTTCTATGTAACATCCCAGACCAACTCTATATAATACTAGTAGTCGGATCGGTCACCACATGACCTCAATAGTGCCTCCTTGTACATCATACAATGTTGACTGGTTGTGGTGGTTTGAAAAGGTGATATGGGAATATTATGTAACACCCTAAGATTTTATGATAAATATTCCTTTTAATTTCTTTGATGTCTTGTGTTGTACGCTTTACCAATATTATCTTTCTTTATACGCAACATTGTATTAGCTTGTAGTATATGCAACACTATTCTTGGCTTGTGTTGAACAAAATATCAAGTTTTTTTCATGTAAAATTCATTTCACACAACAAAGAGTATATATTTTGATAAATGTATAAATGAACTATGTTTTTATTATGTTATAAACAACACCATATGAATCTTGCACTACACGCAACCCTGAGTTGTCTTGGATTATGCGCACGATCGGCCTTCCTTGATAGCTTGTGTTGTACGTAATACCAGGTTTCACTAAACAACGATATATTGTTATGAACTAGCCTTTATGAATAATATTAAAAAAAATTAATTTTATAACATTATAATTCATCTTATACATATCCTTGAACATGGTATGAGATCTAAATAAACTTTTCAGGTAAAATAAGTATTTTTCAAAAAAAAATGTTGTTTTGCTGCCTTTTGATGGCGCACCCACTTTAAATTTTGTTTTTTACACGTTTATAAGTTCAATTAGACAAAATGAACTTATTAATTTCAATAATGATATAAAAATTTACTTTGGATAATTTTTTTATACTTTTCTGTTAACTTTCATATTTCGATGAATAATAAAAATACACTAAATTCTAATTAAAAACAACTTTTTTCATAAAGACAATTTATATGGTTAAATTATTATATTTACTGGTTTAAAATTATAAATAGAATATATTTTTACCATTTAATATAATTTATGTCATTATCATTAATTTTACAATGAATTCATAGGTAAAATCATTTTAATCTTCTGCAATGTTTTAAACAATGACCCGTTTGTTTTTCAACAACGAGAATAATTTTAAATTACTTACTGCATATTCTATGTTCTCAATTTGTAAAAATGTATTCCATATTTGGAATCAGTAGGTCCAAATCATGTCAATTGGATATTTTCTATTTTTTAGGCATTATGAATAGTATCTACGGTAAATTTTATTTACCACAGTTAAAGGTAAATCAGGAAACTAAGGGTAAAAATAATTTTACAAAATTACCCTAACTCCTTCCAAAATTCTATTGGGTGAATAAAATTTGACCCACATCTCCTAAGGGTCGGAATCGATTCATTTCATGGACTTTTGACAATGAAAATGATATAATTATTATTAAAACCAAAGAATGTGAAAACATGTCACTCTATTATATCTTATAAGTGTAATAATTTTAATTTAGTGATAAACTCCATAAAACATAGAAACAAAATAGTCTCCAGAAATATAATAAAATTATCTACATCATGTGAATTTATTTAGAATTTTTAGGGATTAAATAATTATCATTAATGATGACACAATAATGATGAATAAATTATTTTATTGATTGAAATAGTAAATCAATGGTTTTAAAAATATTAAAATAAATGTTATATGAACTATTTAATGTGATTCACGAATTTTATAGATAAATATGACATTTTATAAATATATTAAATATTTTTTTCGATTATATCCTCTATGTGGATTTTATTTTAATTTAAGAAAATGAATAGTGACAAAATTGACACTATTGTTATTTTATAAAAATAACATATTATTAAATTGTTTAAATATCACATAATTATTTAAAAATTATAAATTTAAATTTATATAGTATAAAATTCCATAAATTATCAAATTATGGACAATTAAAAACATATTAGTAATTATTTATAACAATTTTAAATGTACAATATTATTTCCACAAATAAAGTTAAATAGATTAATTAATGATAAATCATATTGATAAGGTTTAAAATAAATTTCCAACATGTCTAAATTTTATTTAATGATTATGTTACAACCATATCTCATATAATAATATAATTTGAGTAATTTTTGAGGTTTTTAGGTGGGCTTTGAGTTTATTATAAATTAATATTTTAGAGGTTTCCAAAAGTGCCCCTCTCCTCTCTTATAAAAGGGTACCTCCTCCCTCTCCTCTTCACAACATTTTGAGCCTTAAAGATCAGTCAAACCCAGTCTATTTATCTTCTCCACTTCCCTATAAACATACTAGAAGTTTTTTTCTTCTCAAAAGACCAACTCTAGTACCCTAAGACGAAGTTTAAAAGAGGCACGTCGAGGAAGAGGTAATCTCTTCTACCGATTCTTTCAAGTTTTTTTCTTCTTCTACTTACTCTTCTTTAGTTGTTTCATTATAAAGTGATAAAATCAGAATAACTAATATACTAATATGTTATTATATATATTAAACATCCCTATTTCACATTATATCCATCCTACGAGAAATGAAATCACCACACGTGCGTAGGCACGACATACCGTCTCCACACCGTGGTGTAATCTGTTTTCCACCACCACCTTACTTGGATGGGTATAATGGTAGAAATAATAACTATATATGATTATTATAATATGATACTAACTCTAAGATATTATATAATCCACTCTAATATCATTCAAAAATTATGGGAATGATATCGTCGCTCGTGCGTACGTACGGATTACCGTCTCTACGACACGATGAGATTCATTCTCCATGTTACCCATTCAAGAATGATTATATAGTATATATAATAAGTAATCCTGAAATATATGACATAATAATTCTACTGTATTTATGTATATATATATATGTCATTTACTTCCATTCAATTTAATAAGGAAATGAAAACAACGTTCTTGCATACGTAAGGCCTACCGTCTCGATGAACGGTGTATTTCATTCCATTTATCGATCTATTATATATATATTCTGAATATATATTATATATAAATTATTTTTTACATTATTAAAGTAAGTAATCATGATCTAAGTAATCATTTGAATAATTACAAGTCAAAACATGTACGATGAATGAAACAATTTTACCCAAAACATTACTTTAACATGGAATTGACAAATAAACAGGTAATATAAACTCATAAGTGAATCATATATGATATCATAAATTTTATTTTGGTTACGATACAAGTTAATAATAAGTTTAAACCCACTATACAGGAGTTTTGGACACATATGGAAGAAATTGTACATAAGGTAAGGGATTATTTCGTCTCACTTTTATTTCTGTGAGACATATGCCTTAATCACCATCTATTTCTTTTGAATGGTGTTTATGCTTCCCATGAATGTTTTGTAATTTTTATTATGAAGAATATGATATTTAAATATGCATGTAATTTTTTTATGACATTTATGATTTCACTGATCATAAATGGAACGGGATAATTATTCAAATCTCATTCTTATTCGAGATAGTTTATTCGTAAGTATTTACCGGGGTTATGTTTATCATCCATGTCCTTGTTTCTCAAAAAAAATCATAAAATGTTTAATATTCTTCCATGTATGTTTAAAGTCATTTTTACCATTTTATGAATTTTACCATCTTTCTTTTGTTTACCATACGAGGTACTTTTTGACTTTTCTAGCAAAAGTACGAGGATAATGTTTTTTTAACTTATACGGCATGAACGAATTTTTAAGTTTTCATAACACATTATTTTCATTAATCTTCCTCTACATTATTTCACTATTATTTTCAACACTGTCTTTTTCATTTAAAATTACATGAGATTTTGTGAAAATAAAATGATTTTGAAGAAGAAAGGATATTTTCCTCAAGAATTCATTTCAAGTGTTTTATCAACACTATTTCCCATATAAGATGTCATTATTTAGTATGATTATGTTTCAAGTATAATGTCTCTATTATTCACATGGTTTTATTTTTCTTATGATGAAATCATATCCATTGGTTTTATATGGATTATGTTAAGATGGGATGATGTTTATGAAACCCATTTTATTCTTTGGGTTATGATGAATGATTTTTGATTGTTTTGTGGCACACGTTATAATTATTTCAATATGATATGGGTGGGACCTATATATCCCTCCAATGCATTGGGTAAAGATTTATATCTCATGAGATAGACATGGCTAGAATGACAAGTAAATCTGGTTTAGTAATACAGACTTGGAACAACATGTAAACACAGTTCAATAATGGAATTTGTCCACTATGATGGTCTTGGCAGAAATGCCTTGGCTACTATGGAAATCATATCATGTTCTTAATGGTTTTCCACAATTACATGTTTTATTCCCAAGATATTTTATCATGATTTATGTTCCTTTATGATATATTCCTTACATACTAACAAGATTTATTTTACCACTCTGGATTTTGATGTTTAAACCTTATGTTCAGGTTTTTTAAGTTTAAATGTATATGGTTTGTTTTATTTTTTTCATGATTACCCTTACTGAGAATTTGAGCTCACCCTTTATATGTTTTCTTTTCCCCAGGATATAAAGAAAGGTTTTAGGTAAGAAAACTAGTGGGTAATATCATTATGGGAAATGATAAAGATCTTTCATCATGATTAGAATATTATATTCTGAGTTTCCAAAGACACTAAACTATTACGGTCCTTGGGTGTCTGTTTTTTTTATGTATTATGTATTCCGAAAAATTAATGTAATGTCCTTGTATGTCAAGCTTTGAGTCTCTACATATTATACCCACATGATTAGTGTAGCACACCTATATATCAAAAAATAAATAACAAACAATAGCAGAAGCAATGATAAATGAAAGATAGATTAGTGGGATAATAATTTAAACTAAATATAATATATGGCCAATGACCATATACCACAATTCATTCATGTCAAGAGGATGATACAAAAAACTAAAATAGGAGAAATCTAGCAGGAAACATGAAATAGTGAAGTACATGAATAAAAAAAATTAGTAAAATCCTCAAGGTATATCTCCATAAGAGTCATGTGGTACAGCTCTATAATGTGCTCTTATCTCCTAGGTACAAGTATTTAAGCTCAAGAAATGATCCATGGTCCTACAAACATGAAATTTTATTAGGTAACCTAGTGTAATTGAGGCATGAGAAATGTGTGAGGTAAAATCCTAGTAGCCAACAACAATGGTTTATATATCTAAATCCAGTCCTTGAATATAAGTTTCTTTAGTGTTTAGGTACAAACAATAATACACAATTATTAATAAATAAATACCAGTCAGTTCAGGTCCTAACAAGACACTAGGCCGACTCTACCTGTTTTGGCTCTTATCTAGAATGAGATTCTATTCAGTAACTATATATATTGTGATAATTTATATATAGTTTTGTTATATATTTCATCCGATTATATGTGCTATGAACGTGCCGGTGTAAGTATACATATACCCGAAATAATAGGTGTTGTTTAAACTAGGGTGTAACTCATGCATTGATAACCCATTTAATCAATGTATAAGCTCAATAAATTTCAAAAATCCCTACATCAAATAATTTATGAGATATACCATTCTCAACACTTGAGGCGGTGGGTGTATCATCATGCCAGCACCAGAAACAGTGGACATTATCCATCATATCCACCATCCAAATAGTGTCAATAGTGTGAGACATTTTTCTCGACACCTGATGTAAGGAAGAGGTAAGACACATTCCTAATAGAACCCTTACCATCGGGTTACAACCAATATCAATGGAGTGATAATAATGATAATAATAAATAATTATCTATTAAGCATAGGTAATCTATAAACTCATTATAACCATGGGATTAAAAAATTATCTAAAACATGTAATGATCAGTGTGGCCTTTCCACCCTTTATAATTCATTCCAATTAGACCGTTTAATTAATTTATATAAGAAAATCATCATGGAGCATATCTTTTATAAAAAACAATACATTCCATCCCACATAAAAGGTGATTTTTCTTGGAAATAATTATTCACAAGAAAGGTCATTCCCCCTTATTCAATTCATTTATGAATATAATTTGAGTCCATGTACTAAAAATACAATGTATCTAGAAATAATATAAACTAAAAGGAAGAAACCAATTCAATAAGTAAAATCTTGTTTTAAATAAATAATCACCACTTAATAGTTTAGAAGAAAATGCACCTCATCTATGGGGGTTTGTTATAAGACATGACACTGTAAACGAACAATTAAATTTGTACTACAATGATTCCAATTAAAAAGGAATAATCATTTTATCTGAGATAATTATTTTAGAATTATACCAAACATCATAAATAAATAATAAAGTTCCACTTGTAACTTAGGAGGTTATATAATCAATTGGGGAATCACTTAAATAGGAAAATTCCATTTATAATCCAAGAAGAACTCATAGAAGGAATTTTGGGCTTTTAAAAAATTATATAAAAGAATAAAAATAACATTTCGAACCTAAATGGCTGGCTATAATTGAGGCTAAAAAACACTAATTATATATCAAGGATCAATGGGAGTAATATATTATTTTTATAAAAATTTATAAATGAAGAACTAATGTTATAGTGATGCATAGAAAAGGTCTGTGCATGGAACAAAAAAAATGTTTATAAATAAATTGAAACATTGGAAAAGATGAATAGACCAACTAACTTGTGCTTATTATTCTTTACTCATCCAATATTTTTGTATGATTTTTTATAGTTTGAAATAAATTGAAGTAATGGACATCTGCCCTGAAAAAATGGTGAATGAGCTTGCACCAAAATTGTGTAATCAAGGTGAACATAAACTGAGATAGAAAGTAAGAGAATTTAAGACCATACAGATACAAATCTATGGTGGATTACATAGTTTGAATCTGACTTCAGGTGAGGGAGATATCACCATGATTAACGTATGAAGGGGGAAGAACCTAATGTATAGAAGGAGAACCTCACATGGCTGGATTATAAGAAAATAAATACTAAATTAAGTTTTAAGATCACTAAGGGAATTTTAGAAATTTCACATTAAATAATAGGGTTTCATGGTTTGGCCACACTATTTAGAAAAACCATGCGCCAAGCACATGGCTCCTAATTCTTAAGAGTCACACCCTACATAGTTTGACCAATCGTTCACCAACTATGCGCTAAATAGTGCACAACACACTTACTCTGTGGCACTAAGTGTGAAGACTAGGGGCCTAGTTAGGGAATACCTTGTGCATCTCATTCGCATCCTAAACTAAAGACTATTGATCCTTAAACATCCATGCTCTCCATCTATCACGGTTTTCAAACCGCGCCTAATGATTATATAGGGTCGCATAGTTACCCTAAAGAGGATTCACGACTAAATCTAGCCATGTTCCTTTGTCTATATTTTAACAAAATGGGTCCTTCGGGCATCTGATGCACTCGAAACCCATATGGATACCTGAGATGCCACTCTCAACTCAAATAATGCCTAAAAATCATCTATGTGTTCTAATTCTCAAAATTATGTTATAAATCCCATTTCAATGAATGGACAATCCACCAAATGAAAAAATTAAAATTCCCATGGAACTATACCTGGGATCGAATCTTGGGTTGTTACAACCTCCGCACCTTAGAACTTCTGTTCCTATAGAAGCCTTATGAAAATAACAAAAACATCACCCAATGTACAGGAAACCTGAATTCACAATTAAATTGTTTCTTTCATTCCCAAACACCCAACACACTACACATAATTACTCAATAATTCGACACTTAAGCTGTGAAAACCCAAGACAATACTCATTTTCCAACAGAGACACTAAAATGAGGATTACCTAAGCTTGTTTAGCTAGATACATGATCATTTCATCAAATCATTAAACATTATGTAGTCAGTGATCCTCACCAAAGGTTTTGACATTAAAAAGGGACCAATTCTGAGCCACGGTACATTCACCATCATAATTTCAAAAAAGAACACCCTAATAATTCTAGCGATGCTCCTGGCATGATTTTGAACTGGTCAAAAAGCCAATTCCCCACTGACCTCATTTATCCAATTCAAGATGAATTTTCATAAATAGCCTCAGCCGACACATACAACACCCATAATGACCTAACTAAATGAAGAAAATTATTATTCATTGATCATTTTTCTTAAAACAAAATAAATAAATTCAAGTCACCTCCCACTGAAAATTCTCAAAACTCTAGGGTTTGATAGCCTAGGTAATACAAACTAAACTACATATCCTTCTTCAAATTCATTTGAGATTTACCACAATCTCATTCACTATATCCCTTACCTAAATTTTATAGATGTTACCTAATTAGACAATCACATGAACATTTATTCTATCGTGCCTCAACACGAACATGGGTGTAACCCAAATCAAGCCAATTGGTGTAGTCACCTTTTAAAGAACACCTCAAATCCCAAGTACAATTCTGGGAAAAAATCATATTCATTAAAATGGGTTCCAAGAAACTAACATAATGTAAAACATACTCATGTTTAGTAATGAGAAGTTGGTACAAGTAAAAAATGTCTACATCAAATCATTGACTAAGCCTAGAGCAGAATCCACCTAGCGGTCAAGTCAGAGGAAAAAACATAGTGTCCAGAAATCCATCCAAGGTTTTCCTACCTGATAACCCATGTTTCACATAGGAATAACCATGAATCAATAAAAACAAGTGTTTATATCATAACTCCTATAAATCATTTTATTGAAATAGGATTACATTTGAGTCAATTATCTCTACATATAACTGATGCTCTATTATTTCCTCAAGGACGATGTCGAGATTGCGGATATACTCATATCCTATAGAATATTACTCTAAGAGGATATAAATGATTGAAAAAAAAACATTTTAGACACTTTTACAACATTCTATAAGAAGTTCTCTATATTTTTTCTGACCAACCATACCCAACTGCCATAAAATAAGAATAGTTTAACAACTACTGGTTGACTTCTTGGAAGAACACCTTCTTCCCTTGCTGACACAACATCATTAATTGATCATAATCCTTTACCACTAAAGTCTATCCATGAAAAATGGTATTTCTTTAGGGTTACGTATACTACCAACCACATCAATGTTTTTCTACCAAGAAATAACTTACATGCTACAAGACATACCAACCTCACCAGCATTTGAAAACCACATTTTCCCATTTTCATATGGTCTTCCATGGTTGTGTTCCCTCTACCTGGAACAACATGTATTCCCAATGACTGGAATGAGGATCCCCACCTTAAGAGTATCATAGTCATCAAAAAGAGAGAAATAATATTGTCTCATAAGTGTGATAGATATGATTAACCATAAATCTATGAGTGAAACTTCTTTGGGTCATGATCACAAGCATCATAGAATTTGGAACAAATTCTCAATCCAATCTGACTGGCGTGTTAAAAAACCTGTCCTCTTAGAACTCCATATCATTAATTAGGAAGAACTTGATTCCTTTAGCAACTAGGTCTTCTACTTTGGAGATGACCTGAGAACATACTAAATCGTTCAAGGATAAAAGATTCCACCAAACTCAACTGGATCATTATATCATTCTAAAATAACACTGGTTCTATATATATAAATGTACACTATACTGAGGTCTCAAAATAATTATAGAATATCCTTGATACTATACATAGGTTGTCCACCCTATGAATCCTAGTATAAGGTGGTCTGTACAAGATATATATCTCATAGTCATATTTCTATATATAACCATTAACTTGGATGATGGCATACCATGTTTTCCAACACTGGAGAATTATGGAGGGTCATGAAACCTATAAAGTGACCAACCATGGACTAAGCATGTCTAACCTATTGAAACTGATCATTACGTGATGTTAATTCCAATAATTGGGTTCAAGGATACCATGAACACCCATTCAAACAAGTGTTTCATTTTGAAGATAAGATTTCTACTATGGGCATCAGCACTTGAATGACACCATAAAGTAGAAAAATCATATAATTTACAAGTAACTTAAGCTATAAGGGTGATACCACCCTTGGGATATCCCCTTACAAAATTATAAGTGTCATCCTTATCACTAGGTCATGAAAAACTTATTTCACTAGGCATTAGGCCAAAATTTAAGCCATTGCTAATAATGGATAAAGGAATAATAATAATGATCATGTTTTCATTCTAATAAACTCAAAGTGATATTTCAACTACCTTTAAACGAGGTTTAAAGCTATGGATAGATCCTAATGTTCAATTGTAAGTCATTTCATTGATTCACATTAAATCTTTAAAAATTTAAAATGTTTAACTTAGAACATCAAGTACCAAATAAAATACCAAATCACTCGATAAATTGTTTATATGACACCTCAATGAAAAATAGGTAAGTCTTATCAAACATCCCTTTTAAACATTAATCATATATTGAATTCCCATTATAACTAGGATATTTATCATATACATTACTTTTATGTCTTATAATATAAGGTGACCTTTGAGGGTCCTGTTAGGATGACCTAGGTTCATCATAATGCATCCCAATATCAGTTTTCTAATTTTCAAAGTTTTAAAACACCCGTAGTGGATTATCTCATAATGGACATGCCATAACTATCCTATTTGGTTATAGTTATTTGTTAATGAAGTTAATAATAAGGATATTCATACTCATGTGATAAATTTACAATCCATTATATAGGTAACCATCAAAAATATAAATTGTTAAATTTTCCTTAATAGGTTTTATCTAATAAGCTCAAATACCATAACTAACATACAAGGTTTATTTCATGTAATAGGACTATAAGAACCCAATTTATCTCAAATCAAAATTAAATAGCATTTATATTTATACTAATTTCAAAACATATAATGGTCATTTAGAATCATTCATTTATATTTGTTTCCATAACATAATCTATAAAGAAGCCATATACTTTATAGACCACAAACTAGCTACCATTTAAATGAAACCAATTAACATTAAATTTTGAAATTTATAATCTCTCAAATTTTGAAAACCATCTATATATATACACACTATTCTACAAAGGTGGTTCTAATACATGGTTTAGATTTCCTTAATTTGTAAGGCACTCATACACCTTATAACTAAAAACTGGATTCTATTTAATCACAATCAATATGTTCGTCCCATGAAACAAATTATATTTGAAAATCATAACTAGGGATTTTATCCCAAGAATAAAATACATACAAACATTCTAATAAGAACAAAATCACATTACATAGGCAATAAATTCTAAATAATCAGGTAGCATGGAATATAATAACATAATCATGGTATCAGATTAACATAATAAAAAAATCACCCAATAATGTTATATAAACAATAATTCTCAATACAATACCCAAAAAAATAGAAAAAAATCATGTATCAAATACCTAACATGGTTTTTAATTTCTAGGCTAATAAACACACAAGAAACATCATCGAAATTTGTAATAATCCTACAAATGAAACTATATTTCATAGAATATACATGTAATGTGAATCTTTGTGTGCATATAATGATGCATGTAATGCTACTTCCTTTCCATAACAGGACAAGGGATAATCCCATAAAATTTATAAATCAACAAGCAACAGAATATACACCATTTACTCAAGGTGAAATTATAATAATCTGTAATAGAAAAATTCACTAACAATAATACCATCCCTAGTCACTTATACATTTTCCCCAAGGGTATGGTAATCGCACTTGAAAATGACTATTTATTATGCACCGAAACATTCCTAGTCTCCTATATACAATTAGAAATAGTATGATAAACATGAAAAAAAGTCTTAGATACCAATGTGTAACATCCCGTACCTATTCCCTATAATACTAGTAGTAGAACCAGTCAATAGATAAACTCAAACACAACTCCCTATATACCATCGACTAGAGACTAGCAGTGAGTGTCTTAGGAGGTGATAGTGGGGAGAATTTACCCTCATGGTCATAGTAGTACAAGATCATATGAAAAAATAAGTAACATACAATAGCAAATGAAATTAAAAATTAATGATAGAAAAGTAAAATAATAATGTAAATAGGATATAAAATACAGAAAACACCATTATAAAAGAATTCATGCATTTCTAGATGATGATAAACAAACTGAAATAGTATAAATACAATAAAAAAACAAGAAATATATAAGTACATGATTAAAAAAAATCCTCGAGGGTGATCTACGTGATCATCATGAGCTCCATCTTAGTCTTGTTCTGTTTATTCCAAGATACAAGCATGTCATCACAATAAATGATCTCTGGTCCTATGAACATGAGATCTTCTTGGGTACCCCAATACAATGTCGGCCCATGGAAAGTGTGTGATAAAATCTTATTAGGCCACCACCAACAGTATCTATAGCTAAATATAGTCTGTGAATGTAAGGTACAGTAGTGTGTAGTTATAAAGAATAATAAAAAATCCAAATAAATAACTACCAACTAGCTCTGGTTCAAATAGGAAACCAAGTGGGATCTATCTGTTTTGGGTCATGGTTGGAATGAATTTCAAATTCTTGAGAGGACTAGCTCGGGATATGTGTAACACTGAGAGGTGGTGAATCAATGTTAGGGAGTTTGTAATTTTATTCCAACTTTTTATCCCATTACCTCTTTGACTTATCAGGATCTCGATACTCTTATTCTCTTCGCCCAATCACATGAAATAATATAAAATCAGAAATTATAAATAGATGATTTTTTTATATGGTTAAATACTCAATAAGAGTATATAGTCCTTTTCATGTTTTTAAATATTACTGACTAGAAGATCCACTAGAAAAAAATTATTTTTTGGATTACAATGAGTAGGATATGATCTTACAATCATGTAGCACTATGTAAACAATCCAATAGTTAATGTTTTCATCACTTTGTTGGATCTTAATACAGCCTCCCAATAACTTTTTACCCTTGTTGGTAGGTTTTTGAAACTCCAAGCAATTCCTCCACCTATTGTTTCATATTTGATGTCATGGTTCTTCTTTATTATTCAACTCTTCACCTGTTTCTTTCTTAGAAACAAGAAAATTTTCTCACCTCTTCCCTGTAGCAAACTAAATGCTTCATAATCTTCTTCTTTAATAATTCAAAAAAATAGGAATCTGTTAAACTAATGGATTGAATTATTGCTGACCCAAATGATAATCAACATATATCATTTTGTCCGGTCACTTCCTCTTTCCCTTTTAATTCATGACACAAAAATATATGATGTAGTACATTTTAGTGTC
The DNA here is from genome assembly GCA_963277665.1 of Viscum album. Taxonomy (NCBI): domain Eukaryota; kingdom Viridiplantae; phylum Streptophyta; class Magnoliopsida; order Santalales; family Viscaceae; genus Viscum; species Viscum album. Next base: position 794,403,670 of record OY728165.1, on the reverse strand, counting down.
TTGATATCTCCATATTTTTATGTGAAAAATCCAACTACAGTGATTCACCATCTTACAATATTAATATAATCACAAAAATACTTTCTGATTGTCAAAGTATTAATGAGAAACTCAACATAGCATCATCACAATTGGGATGATCTGAATATCTGAATATAGACTTGCCACAATCTTCTTCCTCTTTGTCACACAACAATATAAAATAGTGTAACCATGTCTTATTATCTTCCTTAAACACTAAATACCAACACATGAGTGTATAGGTATACTTTCTTTTTCCATAGTGTGTATATGACTTTAGTTTCACATATGGTTCTTTTTTACACAAACAAACTATGTATTTTTTATCTCCTATGTCCATTGTGTTTCAACTGGGTACACACATGGTATCACTTCTCAAAACACAGTGGGTTTATTATACCTAATCACTGGTTTACCTATACCATATATTAAAAATTGTAGTACGTGATGCTCCCTCAAAAATTTCACAAGCTTCGTGAAGAAAACTACTTTTCGAGATCCAAAAAACTTCATGAATCTCACTGATTCAACAAGGAATATCCCATAATCATGAAACAGTCATTAATTAAAAACATTAGAATCATTCAATACTTTATAATTATTTTTACAAGGCCTAATAATTCATATAAATACATTTTCATGGAGCTAATCTATCTTCACCAAATAAGAGTGATCCTAGATTTACCGATTATTTTAATCACAAATGAAGTGGGGGTGACCTCATATTTAACACTCTCTGATTTGGGATGCTCCACTAAAACTAGTTCATTTTTAATATCACTCAAAAATATTTTTTTAGTGATCCTCTATTCATGATTATCCTTTTATATTTTTCTTTTTCATAGAGATCACCATAAAACTATCACGCACTTTTGATGCTCCAACTCTTGTAATCGTAAAGATTAACATCATCATTCGTAATGCTACGCATTTAATGAATCTGATACCAAACTTTGGAAATCCCATTCCATTACTATTTTTATGATGTATATTCACATGAAACAAACTTTCATGATTCTGGACACTTATACCTTGTTTTGACCCCAAAGTTTTGGAAAACACTGGGAAATGATGCCAACATAAAAATCCGCTTCCAAAAAATCTCACATACTTACATGCATTCATATACCATTGTCAACAAAAAAATGAAGCTTCATTAAAGATTCAACCAAATTCTACTAGAATCCACATAATTGAAAAATAACTTAATTTATTTCATCAAGAATTCCATTTTTCATGATATCTGACATTTGATTGATCAGCTTCAACATCATCATATTTACCAAGGAAAGTATTGTAACTTCCCTATCTTCCAAAAACATAATTCTTTCCAACAAAACCAGAATATGATTGGAAGTACCCTCTCTATCAATTTGTTTCATTAGTATTATGATTTTTGAAAACTCTAAGATCATAAAATAATTATCCTCCTTCACTTCATGAAAATCAGAATAAAAAAATTTCTTCAAGATCTTCCATGGTTCTCATGTAATAGTGAAACATTGCATGAACCACAATTACTTTTCTTCTTATAATATTTTTACAATATGGATTCCCAAGAACTATCCATATTGGAATAATATTTTTACTCTACTATAGACAATGTATCACATATTGAAACATAATGTCTTCTAGAGAAGCTTCTCGAATTATCAAAACATGAGGACTTTTTCCAAGATCAATTAACATTGGAACTACTTAATTATATTGACCCTAAGAAGGAGTTCTTATCTCACTGAGCACCATTCAAACCCAATAAAACTCAATTGACAATAAATAAAATTCATACACATAGTGGAGTCTTTAATTATTAACTATATATATTTTGATAATTTATAAATAGTTTAGTTATATATTGAATCCATCTATACGTTCTAAGTACGTGTGGAGGTAAGTGGCCAAATATTTGGAATACTAGGTGTTGGATCGATTGGGGTGTAACTCAAGCATCCATAGCCAATTTAAATGAGCCTATAAGCCCAATGAATGTGTAAAATACCTACATATCATAATAAATAGTAGAATTTTTTCTTAAAAAATAAAGTGGGTTTATCTTCATGCCAATGCCCAGAATATGGGATATTGTGCGTCATTCCTACCATCTAAATAGTGTCAATGGATTGATATTTCATTCTCAACAGATGATTTAAGGGAGAGTAAAACATCATGAAAAACAGAACCCTTACTATCATTTCATAGAAAATATCAATGGGGAAATAATTATGATAATTATAAGGAATTACGTCTTAATAATAGTTATCCCATAAGCCAATTATAACCAATGTAATCACAATTTAATTAAATCATGTAATGATCAGTGTGGCCTTGAAACCATTTAGAATTCATTCCAATTATGCAATTTAATTGATTTCGATAATCAAGCCATCATGAACCATGTTGTTTAATATAATCAAGCCATGCTAACACACATAGAAGGTGGTTGTTCTAAGAAAATATTATTTAGAAGGAACATCATTCCACCTTATCTAATTCATTAAAGAATATAAATTAAGGCCATTTACTAAGAATGCCACATATCTAGAAATAATAACAAGATTTTAAAAAACAAATTCAATATGTCTAGGAATGTTTCACATCAATAATAACCAATTTTTAGTTTAGATGATAGTGCACCTCATCCGAGTTGTTTTATTATAAAAAAAGACATTGTAAACTAATAGTTAATTTAGAATAACCTTTATTCACATTAAAAAGTCATAATCAATTTATAAGAAACATTAATTTTAGAAATATACCAAATATGGAAAATCAATTATTAATTTCAATATGATGGTTATGATGTTCTATTATTAATTAGTAAATCACCTATACTGGTAAATTTTATTTATATTCCAATTATAATGCTTAGAAGACATTTTGGGATTTTAAACAATTATATAAAAGATGTTAAATCACATGGAACTGCCAAAGGGATGGCTATAATTGAGATCTACATCCTATAATTACATATTTTTTCTTAATGTGATTAATACATTATGTTTATAACAATTTATAAAAAAAGAAATCATTTTAGGGTGATGCATGATAAAGGTCAGAGTGCAGCACAACCACAATATTTATAAATAAATGAAACCTTGGGTAAATATATATAGGCCCCCTACCATAGTCTTAAGATTCTCTAGTCATCCAAAATCAAGGTCTGATCCTATATGGTTTGGATTAAATCAAATAAACAACCATCCTACTTGAAAATATGGTGAATGAGATCACAATAAAATAGCACAACCAATGTGAATAGAAACTAAGATTTGAAGAATGAGGATTTGATAGCTTACTAATGTTGATCCAACATTACCAAAGGTGTTTGAATAAGAATTTCTATATGGGAGATATCTCTAATCCTAGTGGATGAAGGATGAGGAATCCATGATAGAAAGGGATAGTCTCATGTGGATGGAGAATAATAAAATAAAGAGTTAATTGTGTTTTAATGTCATTAAGGTAATTTTAGTAATTTCACCCTCAAAAATAGGGGTACACAGTTTGGACGTATGGTATTTCTCATCTTTTCACCAACTGTGTGGCTTCTGTAGCTTAAAAACCATAGCATGCATGGTTTTATCACAAGGTTTTTCTATTCGTGAACCAAGTTTGCACTAAACAAGGCAGACACATTTCTTTAGTGGCACTATGAATATGGTATTGGTGTATGGTTTTGGGAAAACTCTATGCAGATCATGTGTTGTGCTAAAAAGTGCATATCCTTTCATGGTATTTCACCCCCTCATTCATGATTTGATAAACTATGCCTGGTGGTATTTTAGGGTTTCAAGATTACCCTTAATAGGTCACAAGGTTATATCTAACCATGAACCTTAGACTTTTTTATTCCAAAATGGGTCCTTGAGGCATCCGATGAACCCAAAAATCATCCAAACAACCATGATACCTCAATTGATTCAAAACAATTTTAAAAAATACATACATGTGTTCCAATTCTACGAATTATAATCTGATGCTCGGTTCAAAGAAGGGCCCTCTACAAAATTCCAAATTTCAAATTATGATTGATTTCCATATGGGATCATAACATAAGTAATTACATTTTGTATTAATATTTACATAAAATTAATTTTGGTATTTACTGATATATAAAAAAATGATGAATCACAATACCTAGTAACACAATTAAATATATTAAAGTATTGAAGGAGTTTTAAATTCCTCAATTTCTAATATATTCGTTAATGGAAGAAAAACATTTCCATGTCCAAAATTTAAATTTATGATATGGTTAAATAGGGATGATTTTTATTACTACTTGATATTGGTAAAATTAAATTTTAAATATATGTGTTGAATTTGACATGTATAATTGAAATTTATAGAATGTTTGAACATGGATATCAATCAAAATAATGTGCATACAACTTCCTTAGCTATGTGAAAAAAATATAATCTTATGAATGATTATTCTAGTATTTAAATGAAACATCATCAAAATGAAAACATATTGGTAAAAAAATATAGGCTTCCAGAAATTTTAACATTCCAAATTTTATAACTAGGATATCAGGAAAATCAATTTTTTAAAATATTTGTGGATGATATTCCTAATGTTATAGGGAAAATTCAAGATGTTTTTTATTGACAAGACAAACATGTTTCCAGCTTTAATTGTGGATGGAAATCAAGATTTATATGGATTATGTTTGAAATACTCAAAAATTTATTTTTTATTGAAGATATACCATATTCAAAGACTATGAAAAATTATAGATAATGAAATGTTTTTGATATCGGAATTATTTTGTGATGCATTTTATGAATCTAACATCCCGTATTCGTTTTATGACCTATAAAAAGTTATTAAAAATGTTTAACTCAATTATAAAAAAAATTCATACTTCCTTTAATGATTATTTACATTATTAAGTCAAGGATTCAAGTGGATAAGAATGTAAAAAATGATTGTTTTCTATTTGGATTTCAATAGAAAATATTGAAAGTATGAATAAACATACTACTATGAAGAAGAAGAAAATGACCACCCATGAAATTATTATTCATTTATTCCCTTTAAAACCCAGGTTAAAAATATAATTCATTTCATTAAGAACAAATGAGAATCTGGAGTGTCATCTTATAGATAATAATAATGATGGATTAATGGGGCTTCCAAGAGATTAAAAATAACAGAATTAAATTTATTTATTACATCCAAATTTCTCATCCAATCATAGGAATGTGATAATGGGATTAGATATTGATGGATTCAACCCATTAAAGACATTGAGTACTCGCCATAGACATTGGTTTTTTTCTTAATCCCTTAAACTCTACATCTAGGGATGTGGGTAAGAAAACATCATTTATCATTTCTATCATTATTCCTAAAAGCATAATGTCTACAAATGATATTGATGTATTATAATTTCCCCTAACAAGAAAATTATTGTAGTTATAGAGCAATGGTTTTTTGGTTTATGATGTATTTACTACAACAATGTTCCAAAAACATGCTACTATAATATGGACCATTAGAGACTTAACTACACTTGGGGATGTTATCTAGTTGGAACACTCACAAGGGTGTGACTTGTCAATTTTCTAACGTTGATTTTGATTCGGAATGACTACATTATTGTAAAATATGTGTCTTACATTATTATAATATATTTCTCAATGTATCTTAGATATTTTTTTAATAAGTAAAAATACAATGGATTCATTGTTTATACACCACCTATGAATTTATAATAGTTTCTAAAATATTATCACAACTAGTTAATCATGAAGTAGAATGTTTGAAGGTCGGTCGGTAGAAGGATTGTGTGAAATGAGTTCAAAGTACATCATTAATAGAAATGGGAACACAAAACTAGAATAAAAATGTCTATTTTTTATATATCCATATTGGGAAATTAATTTTTTTCTTTATAATATTGATTTCATGCATATTGAAAAGAATTATTTTCACAATTTGATCTTCACATTACTCAATGATAATGGAAAATCAAATAAACATCTCAATTCTTTAAAGTACTCAAAATAAATGAATATAAAGCATGATCATTTTCAAATTGAGAATGGGAAGTATATTGCCATATTTTTTCTAAAATGAAAACTAAGGAGGAAGATATTTTCCTTTTAATTTTAAAACTCATAAAAGTACATGATGGATATTTATGTAACATCTCATAAATTGTTTACTTAAAAAATCGTTGGTTAAATAAATTTAAAATTCATGATTCTCAATTTTTTCTAGAATAGCTACTACATTTTTCATTGTGTATATTATTTTCTAAAAAGGTATATGTGGTTGTAATTGGGTTCTTAACATTCAATAGAAATCAATTTAGTAAAACTATATAACTATTTGGGCATTACAAGCATTATGAGAACTTTTTCTTGACACTTTGGGCAATCGAGATAATTGTTCCTCCGTAATTATTTTCTATCATGATGAATTAAACTATAAATTTGGTCATGGAAACTAAATAATGAGGTCTTGTTCATTATCTAAGAATGTATTCAACTGATAGGTAAATTATTTATATTTTTTCTTATTTAGTAAAACATTATAGATATTTCAATAAATAAATAACTACATTTCATTGTTTTTTATAATTACCTCTTCTATTTGAAATCATATATGAATAATAAACCCCAACCATAAGGCCATATTCTTTAATATTATATGGGAGAAGGGTGATGTAAATCTTGTTCTAGATACATTGATAAAATTGGGACAAGATTCAATCATGTTTGACCTGTTCAAAGCACCTCAAATCAATCTCAACTATATGGGAAATCAACAATATTTCATTATTTTGGGTGAATAGTATGGTGGATAACAAATATTACACCGAAAAAATTTGAATTATTATAATAGCATAGCTTTTTTCAAAAAAATAGTTAAATTTTATATCCATCCATTAAAGATATCAAGATTCAAATAAAGATACTTCTGATAAGTCAAACACAAAATAAGAAATATATAAGAAGAGTATTCAATAAAGAGATGTTAAATCGGTTTGTAACTCATGTTTGTTCATAAATACAACAATAAACATGAATATTATATTAGAATATATATTATGTTAGTATAATGAATTAAATTATGTTTTTATAACATGAATATCGATCCACAATCTAAATTTTTAAGGATTTAATGTTTTGGGATCTGGGTCCATTAAATCATTCTAGGAATTATGGTGAATAAAATTTCAATGGAATCAATTTTTATAATTCTTTTAGGAAACGAGATTAAAAAACTTATATTGTAATAATTATAGTTTTCTAACAATGATTCTTTGACTTTTTGACTAATATTATCGAATTAAACTGCCATGATTTTTTAGTTGTTTTACTGAAATGAAAGTCATTGAATATTAAAATGTCTATTAAGAGATATTAATTAAAATTCACTTCTATTAACTTACCTCACTTGAAATACATTAGTGACTAGGAGTTACATGATCAGTGAATCTTCTCATCATAATAAAAAAAATTATATTATTTGGAATATTTTCTAGATGAAGGATAGAGTGTAGTGTTTCACAATAAACAAAGAGACTTTCTTGATATGGGTGATCAATTGGATGATTTGACCACTTTTATTGAATTCCATAATTGATAAGAAATTTACTTGTTTTATCAGTTTTATATTTGGATTATTGATATTAAAATAATGGCAGAATTAAAAAAAATTAATATTTTATTCATTTTTAAAGTTTTTTATAAATGATTATTATTTAATAATTTTAATATTGAAATATATTGAAATATATTTCTATATATATATGTATAAATTAAAATAATATTTAGGAAAATATTATTTATATAATACAAAATTTTTATGCTTAAATTAAATAAGTCATATATTTAGTGAAGAATGGTTTATAAATAAAAATAAAAATTAATTTAAAATACTAACTAATTACGTTATATAATGGACATAATTGAGTGTGATTTGATTTTATAATTTAACATATATGAAATGTTTGTTATATTTATTTCACACATATATATTCATAAATAATTCAATTTTACATACAATGAACACACACAAATGTTTACTCCTCTTCTTGATTTTCAAAATAAAAAAGTTACTTAAATGGGTAGACAACCACCATGGTGTGGTCAACCCTTAAACAAGATAATAGGCACTACTGTGGATATTGGCTACAACACTCAAAAGAATATGGAATAGGTCTTGTTGTCTGACCAAGATAGGGAGAAACAATTTACTACTAATGTTAATTCATTGAAATCATGGGGGTTGTTGATAAAGGAATTGAGCCAACTGATGTTATTTTCAAGGTGTAGGTTACTTTTTTACCTAGACTTGGGGGCTCCAAAACCTCATAGATTCAATGTTATAGCCTATATTTTGACCGATTACTTCACATTCAAAAGTAATTGGGACATAAGAAATATGACCTGCCTCAGAATCTGATCATAACATAAGAACGATTATTTGTGTTGCTGCAACTGTTTTCACTAATGGTAAGGATTTTCATGGTGATGCAACTGTTAAATACTAGTTTAGGAGGTATGTTGATAATGAAATCAAATATTTTGAGGATACCTGTAAGAAATAGGTTTCAATTGATCATGGAATGTGTGATTTTCAAACCCCTTATGTCAAAGTTATTTAGATAGAATTTATCTTAGTATATAAATATACTAAGGGATGGTATCAAAATATGGTTGTTTCTTTCCCTTCCAATATTCCACCAGTGAAGGAAAAATTTCCTTCCATTTTCAGCATAGAAAAATCTATTGATTTTATAGAAATTGGAGGAAATGTGGTGGGTGAGCACAGTAGTGATCATGCATTTAGAGAGTTTGAAATTAAAGAGGTTGTAGATGCTAGACTCTCAGATGATAGAGGTGGGCCATGGCTATTAGTAAAAAGAATGAGAAGTGTTTATCATCATCAATGAAGTGGTTGGTTCTCCTATCACCACAGTATGAGCCCCTGATCTTGAGATACATGAGTTTTCATTACTGATTTTCTTATGTTTTTTAGACATCATTATTTTCATGTTCCTCCACTGTACTTCTTGATTCATTTTTCAAAAAAGGGATCTCTAAGCCTTCAAATTTAAAAATATTATATTTACTATATATGTACATATTTATATCTATTTATATCTATTTATAATCATTATATATCTTCATTATATATATATATATTAATATAAATATATATAATGAGATAAATATATTTACACCAATAAAATTATCATAAATATATTTAAATAATAAATATATTTAAATAACAAATATATTTAATATATTTATATTTATATATATTCATTATATATATATAATTTTATATATAATGATTTAATAAATTTATAATTATAAATAAATAATTATAACTACATTTATAAATATATTTAATTATAAATATATTTATAAATGTATATTTACTATATTTATACATAAATTTATTTATAATTATAAATTAAAAATATAATCTTTTTAAAAAATAATTTCTATAAATATAAATAATAATTTAATAATTTAAATAATTATATAATTAATATAAATAAATACATAGTTATATAAATATAACTAATTTTCTTATTTATGATTTAAATTACAAATCCTTTATCATTGCTAAAGTTATATTGCAGATAATGATGTATTTTATCAACAATGATAAAAAAGATATTTATTAGCGATAAAGTTTATTAATTTATCACTGATAAAATGTTTCATTGTCAGTTCTTTTTTTGGATGTATTGATAAAATTGTCTTTGGACAATTTAAAGAACCCCAACATAGTAATTTCAGTAGTGATATCTCAACAATTCATGGAAGTCCCCAACTATAAGCACTCTTCCTGCCCAAATCCAAGGATTGAATCAAGGATTGAGGGAATCCAAGGATTGAATAAAAAGTTGAAAGAATCCAAACATTCATGATATCACTACTTTCTCTCATTTTAATCAAAGATCTTCTTCAAGGTGTGTAATTGTCTGGTTCTCCCTACTCATTCATTGCTTTTTGGGTTTTTGGTGAGGTGTTTTGCCAATATATTTTCTAGTAGCTAGGTAGTTTATAAGTTTCACCATTTTTTATTCTTTTTGTGTTACTTTGTTCATTCTCTCTGACAATTCATTACCTATTTTTAATTTTGGTTCCATTTTAATAAATCAATATTAACTTTTACTCTTCAATGTGTGTATTGCTTTCCCTTATTCTTCAACAAAAACTTTCTGATTTCTTACACTCAATTTAATCTCTTCAACACCCTATATCGCATGACTAATGTTTAATATATCGATTATAAATTCCTCTATTTTTTGATCCATTTTTCTATGAATTTATCCCAAATAATTAAATTTATTTTCAAAGGTAAATAATTATTTGATTCCAATTATGGGTACATAACTTTTTTAAATGTTTCCCATGTTAGTGATAAATGGTTTCAATGGGTATGAGAACCATATTTTTAAATTATCAATTTATTTTTTTAAAATGTTTTAAAAATAAATAAGAGACACTATAAATGAATAAGATGAATGAAAAATGATTTAGTACCTCTTTTGAGTTCCAATGTATGTAATTATTATTTTAAAAGTTTTTTAAAAAAATTATGATTATTAGTTGACTCTAATGAGAGGAAAGATTTTTTTTCAAAGCCTTGATAACTATTTTTTCTTAAAGGATATTTATAACATGTATTTAAATTATCATATTTAGTATTTTTTTAATTTATAAATGTTATCCTTATTTTATAACAAGGATTGTTTTGTAATAAGATTTCAACCTATCTAGTTATTAATGTCCTATTATAACTTTTTTTTAAATAAATCATTATGATTTTATCACTCTTATTAGAAACTCTTGGGATAGTGTATTCTATAGTATACTTCCATATTATGGTATTTGTATTAATTATTACTATGTGGTTCTTGTATGGGGTTGTGGGTGGGTATTTATTGAGTGGGTGTTAGAGGTGAGAGTAGGTTTATTACTTATGTGTTATTATTGATTTATAAATTAATCAATTTCATATTTTTTCTCACCTCCACTTTTACTATTCCATGGGAACCTGAGGTAACTGTGTTAGTGATATTTAATGTTTCATTGTTCCTGAACTTGACGTACTTATTTCTTTTACCATACTATTAGTGATGTAATATCCATTTTAGTTTACATATAGTGTTAGTGATGTGATATAATTGTTTCTTTTCTGATGTTGATGTTATATATGGGAACCCTTGGGTAGTTTATTATTATATTATATTTTCTATATTGTCGCACCCTAGGATCTATCAGTATTCTTAGGTTGAATTTTTATTTGATTATATTATCTTATATATCCCTACTACACACATTGTTGTCATCCCTTTTTACATTTCATAGACAAGTTACATCAATTTAATTTTGTTTAATATTATTATAAATCCTTGATATAATGGATCTCATTTGATATATATGCCATATTTATTTTTTGGTTGAGCATAAATTTTTTTATAAAAGGTGTCTTGATAAAAATGTTGATTGAATAAAAATGTTTTTTATTTATTTCTATATGCTCTGTTGCCTAAATATTAAATATTTTAACGAATTTTAACATTAAAATGTAGGATTATATCCATTGGTTGGTAAAAATTGGGTTTTGATGGAATTATTTTAAAATAATTTTATTTTATCTACATGAATATAAATGTGTTGATATTAATCATCGCTGTGACGTATATTCCAAAAACATTACCTAGGGATTTCAACAAGTGATAAATATATGAATGGTTTTCTATTCATTTTGATTGAATTGTTTTGAATTAATTGTTTTATCATGGAAATATTTTTATCATATTGATTGTTTTAAACCAAATAATAATCAAATAATAAATCGTTGAATTCAATCAAAGGGTTTGTTTCTGTTCCAACTGATGTGTTGTGAATTTGTGTCTAGATGGTTGTCTATTTGTAAAAACTCTAGTGTAATTTTTTTAATAATATATTAAAAGTTATATTTCACACTATACCTCTATGGATAAGAACATATCCCCTTATTTCCATCCTGTATATAGCCATAATTTCTGCTACTAATTTTTAGAAAATATATGTTTCTAAACCCTGATTTCCAACCAGTCATTGCCAATTTTTTTCACATGTACCCATGAATTCCACATCCACTGGTGTGCCTTTTAATTTCCTAGATCTTTAGAGCCTCCTGGGTTAGTGCACGAGGCATGTAACTTTGGCTCACCTCAGTGTGGGTGTGGTTCCTCACCAATAGACAGGTGTACCTGGTGTTTTTTACTGTTCCTCCTACCAATGAATGTTGAGGCACATGCCATTGAAAACACTAGTATATGTAGAGTTTAATGTTTACTAATGTTACACCACATATGGTATTAAAAATAGAATTTAAAATAACTAATTCATCATAGTATTAAACTAGTTAAATTATTAAACGGAGTAATAGTTATAACAATACATATTCATAATAACCAAAAGAATGAATATGGTGTGATTCAATCACCAATTAAGATGTTGTAACATAAAAAATGTAATATTCTCATTTAGATCTATTTTAAAATTTTAAATCACAATTCAGTAACTATCTTTTTTAAGTATAAGAGTTCATTTAAAGTTAATATTCAATTATATAACTCATATTTTCTAAAAAATAGCCATTACACTTTTGATATTTAAAATATACAAAAAACATTTCCTATTAGTAAGGTAAAAGTATGATTTTGTAAAACTTTTTATATAATTAGAATGAATAAGGTTATTGTTTCATGAAAAAAACTATTTATTTATGGTATTAATATAAAAAAAATCCATACATAATTTATTAAGAAAGAAAACATTCAGAACATAAAAATAATTTAGTTTATTTTCATAAATAAAAAATTTGGTGATACTCAATAAGTTATCATAAAAATCATTCCTTACAATTTAAAAAACAAAGCCATTATATCATCACTGATTTCATAATTAAATAAGGTATTAAGTGTCTTTCATTGACTTATAATTCATTTTGGTTATAGTGAAGGGAAATGAATTTCTTTATAATAAAATATAGGGTATACATGGGAATACATAACTATTTATATTAATAGAATTTCAACACATGATTTACCACTAAATTCGGGTTTACTAAAAGTACGCAAGATATCCGCACATAAATATATACCAAATAGTAATTTACATTCTTGAAAAAAGTTCTAAGAAATGATAATATTTAGGTTACACACATAAAATAAAGTGATGCAATGTAACTGAAACATATGATAGATACATTCCTTTATGGATCTTAAAATTATTTAGAGCCATATAATTTATAATCCTAAACTTATATAAATAAAATAATGTAAAAATTAAATAAGATGTGTCTAACAATTAATTTAATAGAATAAATAATTTTAAAATAATTAGACATGTTTATCAACCATTACACAATAAAAAAACATAAATATATAATGTGAACAACACGCACGATGTGGTTTCCACCTCACCGCACCCAATCTCATGAAAATACATTATTAGGTCATCCACAGACTGAATATTCACTGAAATTGCTTTATATCACCCATTGTTGTTATATATCATCACTATTTTACAATTATAAAACAAAAAAGTCATCATGTGTTCTTCCAAACATCCACAATAATGTATAAACTCAAAACATTTTGTAACTTAATGTTTGGTTGAATTCCAAACCAAAAAACCGAATCCACTATCATTCTTACATGCTAGGTACTAGGGAACCTCCAATACAACTTACACATTGATAAATTCAAATCAAATTTTATCCTAATATCACACTTGGATTCATTCTAACACATCATGATATTTTGAAAGAAAATTTAGTTTCATGAATAATTTTAAAACATTATTGTCGTTTATTCATTAATGAATTGTACGGAATTTGAAATATTGGATTTGTGAAATCTTTTGTGATATTTGATAAAACCTATTTTTGAAAAATTAATAACACCTTGATTGAAATATGATAGAATCCCATGGTTAACTTTGTATTTAGGTAGGTAGTGTTGAGCAATGTATTGTTTTCAAACAATTCAAAATAATGTTTTTTAAAAGGGGGATATTATTTCAAATAATACTCTGTCTCTTTATGATGATTTTAATGCTCACAAATACCCTTAATTATTTACTAATTATTTCGTTGAGTATTTTGCAGGAATTTATTTTATTTATTTATTTCATACAACGAGATTTCATACTTCATTTATTCCGAGATCAATTTTAGCGTGTTCTGGAATCACTGTAGCGCAAGATCAATTTTAGCGTGTTCTGGAATCACTGTAGCGCGAGATCAATTTTAGCACGTACTGGAATCACTGTTCATACCCTACGTTGATGAACGTAAGGTATGGATGAAAAGTTTACTTTTTATGTTAAAAGAAACATATGGTTAAGGAACCTTACGTTATTTTGAAACGTATGGTCAATGAATCTTACGTTGTTGAAAAGTATGGAAGAAGAACATTACGTTTGGAAGGAACCTTACATTTTCGTTGTTGGACAAGTATGGAAGAGAAACCGTACGTTAGTTTTCAGTGTTGAGTTTGTTTCTCAAAAGTATGGATCATCAACCTTACTTTTATAATCAACCGTACGTTCTTTGGAGAGTTGAAGCGAGACAAAGTATGGATGATCAACCCTACGTTTGAATGCTGAAGAGAAAGTATGTACGTTTGTGAACCTTACGTTTGTGAACCCTACGTTTGGAGCCATGTCATCAACCCTACGTTTGGCGTTGGGATATTTTTTGACAGATGATTTTTCCTTTTGCATTGGTCAAACAAGCGGATTATTAAGCGGATTTCGAGCCGATTCTTAAGTACGACTTTGACTGAATCAAAGACGATTTTCAACGGATTACTGATTGATTTAAACGGAGCTTTTTATGCCGATTCCTCAGGGGAGTTACAACGGCTCTGTTATTTCATTTAATATCGCGAATCTAAAGGAGATTTTCATGGATCTATTTATGCGGAGGATTTTCTCAGATTTGAATATATATGTTCTATCTTGGAAACTTCGGATATATATATACACAGAAAAGTGTGTGAAAGATATAGATTGATCTTTTAACGAGCAAGAAACAGAGACTGTGTAAAGGCGTTCTTTTCTGGTGATCGAGAAGAAGTGTAAAACCTTTATTACCGAAGGAAGATCTTGATAGCAGATTCACGTGTTCTACATCGACTATCTGTTGTGAATCTATTGCTGCTGAAGTTGTGAAGTTTCTGGTAATATCTATTGCAACTGGATCGACTCAGAACTGTTTTGATTACAGATTTTTATTTTATGAAGACAACGATCTATCTACTGTCAATTGCATTCTGTTGCAATTGTGAAGAACAACTGGAGAATTGTTTTCTTTATCGAAACCCTTTTTATTTTTGAGTGATCAGCTTCTCGTTCTAAGCTGTGTGGGTTCGTGTTTGAACCAGGAAGGCTGTGTTTGCCTGAATCTTGTAAAGGTGTCAACTGCCTGTACTCAGTTGTGAACAGGTCTGTGGAAACGAGGACCAGATAGTGAAAATCGCCAAGCTCGTGGATTTGAGCGTTGGTGGAGTGGACTAGGGGCCTTCTGTTCCCCGAACCACTATACATCCGTGTGTTCATGCTTTTACTTTTTCTGCTGCATATTTAATCATGCAAAAGCATAGTGGACAGAATTTTTCTAAATTGAAGAGATTGTAATAATTTTGAAAAGACACAATTCACCCCCCCTCTTGTGTGTAATCCGTAGATTCAGATCCAACAATTGGTATCAGAGGAGGAGTTCTTATTTTTAAAGTCTTATCAAGCTAGAAGTATTTAAAGATTATACATAGTGTATCATGGCTGATATGAGAGAGGGAATGTCAATGGTCAGAGCACCTTACTTTAATGGAGATAATTATGGTTGCTGGAAATCACGTATGATTATTTATCTGAAAAATCTTGGTTACAAAGTCTATTCAAAGATTCTGACTCCCTATGAAATTCCTGAAAATCCCGATACATGGAGTACTACTACAGAGGCTGAGTATGACATAAATTCAAAAGCTATGAATGCAATCATCTGTGGTCTAGGACCAGATGAATTTAATAGAGTATCTCAATGCCCGACTGCATATGAAATGTGGCAAACAATAGTTGTTGCTTATGAAGGAACAGATAATGTAAGACAGATGAGATATGCAACTGCTAAGTTAAAATTCGATACTTTCAGAATGATTGAAGGAGAGAGCATCACTCAGATGAATGGAAGATTGACAGAAATTGTCAATAATATAACAGCTCTAGGAGAACCAATCAAGCAGGCTGATCAAGCGTTGAAGGTACTGAGAGTACTTCCTACTCGATGGAATGGAATCTCTGCAGCAATCAGACAATCAACTTCTGTTAAAGATCTAACTATGAGAGAACTGATTGGTACATTGATGATGTACGAAGCTGAAATGCAAGATGAGGTAAATGAGCATAAAGTCTACATAAAAATGGAAAATACTGCTTTGAAAGTGACTTCTCAACAAAAGGATAGAAAGATGAAGAATAGAGAAGTAAGTGCTAAATCAGAAATCTCTGATTCTTCAAATTCGGATGAAGAACTGGCTCAGCTAGCCAGAAAATTCAGAAAGTTCTACAGTAAGAAGAAAGACTTCAAGAAATCCTTCAAAAAGGATAGCAAGGAAGTGAGATGTTATGAATGCAAAAAGATGGGACATATCAGACCGGATTGCCCAAAATTGAAAGATACAAAGAAGAAGAAATTCTTCAAAAAAGATGATTATGAGCAGAAAGACAAGAAAGCTATGAAAGCTACTTGGAGTGTTTCTGAAGACTCAAGTAATTCTTCTGAATCAAGCTCAGAGAAGGAGGAAGCCAATTTAAAAGAAAATATGTGTTTCATGGCTGAAACTGATGAGGTACACTCATACTACTCCTCTGACTCAAATAATGAATCAAACTCTGAAACAAGCTTCTCAAATAAAAAACTTGTAGCTTACTGCAATATGCTTGAAGAAAGGTATGACTCATTATTTAACAAATATAAATCTATAAAGAACTTGCACAAAGCTATTTCAGATGAGAGAAATACTTTGCTAAAACAACATAAGGAATTAATTGACAAATACAACTCTGCTGACTCAAATAAAATTAATTTTGAATCAAAAATAAAAACTCTACAGGATGAAGTAGAATCTTATAAAAAGGCTGCATTAGTTTTTACAAAAGGAGAAAACACCTTAAATGAGATACTTGGAAAAACTGTAATTAAAAAGGAAAGGTTTGGAATTGGAAGTAAAGGAGAAAAACCTAAGTTATACAAAAATTATTTTGTTCCTAGCACTAAACAGGTTATTTGTAACTTCTGTGGAACAAAAGGTCATATAGATAAAAACTGTTTTCTAAGACAACCTCAAATATGTGGAATTAAGAAAGCTTATATTTCCAACGATCTATATGATTCAATCAATTTTAAGAAAACAAAGCAAATCTGGATACCCAGATCACTGCTTGCTAACACTCCTGGACCCAACAAAATATGGGTACCAAAGCAATTTGTTTGAATGTCTTTGCAGGTAGCAGGTCACCAAAGAAAGAAAGAAATATGGTATATGGACAGTGGCTGCTCAAGACACATGAGTGGAACTTCAGCTAATTTCTCTTCTCTTACTCGAAAGGAAGGAGGACTTGTCACCTTTGGTGACAATGCCAAAGGAAATATTATTGGTATTGGAACAGTTGGAGATCCAGAGACAGTCTCAATCAACAAAGTACTTTATGTACAAGGGTTAAAACACAATCTGATATGTATCTTTCAACTCTGTGATGATGGATACACTATTGATTTTACTAACAATAGTTGTACTGTTTCTAAAGATAAACTGTTTAAGTTTAGAGCACCCAGAACTGATAATGTTTATACTTTGGATTTGTATTCCTTGTGTAAACAACAAGTAAACTGCTTAACTGCTAATATAAGTGAATCCTGGATCTGGAATAGAAGACTTGGTCATTGCAATATATATTCTTTACATAAATTATCTAAGAAACATCTAGTTTCTGATTTTCCTAGTCTCAAATTTGAAAATGACAGATTCTGTGATGCATGTCAGCTTGGCAAGCAACACAAATCATCATTCAAATCTGTTAATAAAGTTGCTACAACTAAACCTCTAGAACTTATCCATATGGATTTGTTTGGACCTTCAAGAGTAGCAAGTTTAGCTGGTAAATTATATGTTTATGTATTAGTTGATGATTATTCTAGATTTACTTGGATTTTCTTTTTGAAATTTAAAAGTGAAGCTTTTAGTTTATTTGAAGGTTTTTGTAAATCTATTCAAAATGAAAAAGGTTTTAATATAATCTCATTGAGAAGTTATCATGGTGGAGAATTTGAGAACCAGGAATTTAATTCCTTTTGCTCAAACATGGGTATTAAACACACCTTCTCTGCTCCAAGAACACCTCAACAGAATGGGATTGTAGAAAGAAGAAATAGAACTATTCAAGAAATGGCTAGAACTATGTTAAATGAATATAGCCTACCTATATATTTCTGGGCAGAAGCTGTTAATACAGCTTGTTATATAATGAATAGAATTTTAATAAGACCTATTTTGAAAAAGACACCCTATGAACTATGGAATAACAGAAAACCTAAAGTAAATTACTTTAAAGTTTTTGGATGCAAGGTTTACATCTTGAATACCAAAGATAATCTTGGTAAATTTGATCCAAAATATGATAAAGGTATTTTCATAGGATTTTCTGCAACCTCCAAAGCTTATAGAGTCTATAATAAAAAGTCAAGGATTGTTGAAGAATCAGTTCATGTGAAATTTGATGAATCTGATCCTTTTGAGAAAAGGATAGAACAAATAGATGAACCTGATTCTAATGAAAACATGAGACTTGAGAATTTAAAGAATGATTTTGAAAATGATATAAAAGAAATTCAGTCCAATTCAGAAGAACAGGACACTGAAGAACCTTTGAATGTAATGCCTAGACAGTCTAGAACCTTAAAGAATCACCCTTTAGAATCTGTGATAGGTGACTTAGAGACTGGTATTCAAACTAGAAGAAACTTTGGAAACATAGTTGAATTCTCTGCTTTCCTATCCCAATAAGAACCTAAGACCATAGAAGAAGCCTTAGATGATGAGAGCTGGGTAATAGCAATGCAGGATGAATTGAACCAGTTTAAGAGAAATAAGGTTTGGGAATTAGTTGAAAGACCACATGATTATCCAGTAATAGGAACTAAATGGGTATTTAGGAATAAACAGGATGATCAAGGGATAATAAATAGAAATAAAGCAAGATTAGTAGCTAAAGGATATAATCAAGAAGAAGGAATAGATTATGATGAGACCTTTGCACCTGTAGCCAGGTTAGAAGCCATTAGAATCCTTTTAGCCTATGCATCTTATATGAATTTTAAATTATTTCAGATGGATGTTAAATCTGCCTTTTTAAATGGTTATTTAATGGAGGAAGTTTATGTTGAGCAACCTCCTAGTTTTGAAAATTCTCAAAAACCAGATTCTGTTTTCAAACTTACTAAAGCTCTTTATGGACTTAAACAAGCACCTAGAGCTTGGTATGAAAGACTAAGTTCTTTTCTTTTGAAAAATGATTTTACTGTTGGACTAGCAGATCCAACACTCTTTAAGAAAACTGTGAAAAATAATGTTTTGTTGGTTCAAATTTATGTTGATGATGTAATTTTTGGATCAACCAATAAAATTCTTTGTCATGAATTTTCAGAATTAATGCAAAAAGAATTTGAAATGAGTATGATGGGAGAATTAAATTTCTTTTTGGGTCTTCAAATATTTCAAAAAGATTTTGGAAATATTTTAAATCAATGCAAATACATTACTGATTTACTTAAGAAATTTGGACTTGAAAACAGCAAGACATTTACAACTCCTATGTGTACTAATATAAAACTTGATTTGGATGAAACTGGAAAATCAGTGGACAACAAGTTATATAGAGGTATGATTGGTAGTTTGTTATATCTTACTGCTAGTAGACCAGATATAATGTATTCAGTATGTCTTTGTGCTCGATTTCAATCAAATCCCAAAGAATCCCACTTAACTGCTGTTAAACGAATTTTTAGATATTTAAAAGGTACTATTTATCAATCTCTTCTTTATCCAAAAACCTCTGATTTTAACTTAATTTCATATTCAGATGCTGACTTTGGAAGCTGTAGATTAGATAGGAAGAGTACTTCAGGAACATGTCACTTTTTAGGAAAGTCTTTAGTATCATGGTCTAGTAAGAAACAACACTCAGTTGCCCTGTCAACAGCCGAGGCAGAATATGTGTCTGCAGGTAGTTGCTGTGCACAGGTTTTGTGGATGAAAAACACTCTTATGGACTTTGGATTAAATTTCAATAATACACCTATTTTATGTGATAATACTAGTGCAATTAATATTTCAAAAAATCCTATTAGTCATTCTAGAACTAAGCACATTGATATAAGACATCACTTTTTAAGAGATCATGTGTTTAAAAAGGATATATTTTTAGAATTTGTAAATACAGAAAATCAATTAGCAGATATTTTTACTAAACCACTTCCCACGGCAAGGATTGAATTTATTAAGGGGGAGTTAGGTTTATTTAATTTTAAATAGTTTTTTTTTAATCTTATTCTGTTTTCGAATTCTGCTTAATTTCTGTTTCCCGCTATAAGTAATTTTATTTTGTTTTAAATAAAAGTAATGATTAGTGATTACACGGGAATCAAGGCTGTCAGAACCGTTTCACCTTCTAAACTGTTTCACCTTTTTCGGAAACCCTTTCGAAAACCTAAAACCGCACATCTGCTCCAAAACCCTTTTCGGAATCTTCAAACCCTAAACTTACGAACCTTCAGAAATCGTTGTTGAAATGGAAAAGACTAAGCGTCCAGATGAAGCTGAGAGCAGTGCTGCAAAGAAACCTAAAGTAGTTGGTCGGAAAATACTGCAAGGTAAAGTCATAGATTTAGAATGGCTGTTTGAAACTAATTTACTGTTGAAGCAAGCGTTGTCGTTTCAAAGCCTTGAGCAAGCTTTTAATAGTGAAAACTCTGAGTTTCTATATGAGGCAGAAATGAGACATTTCTTTAGAACTGTTCAGTTTAGCCTTGGAGATACGGAGGATAGTTTATTGGATCAAATAGAGGATAAGGACTTTTCCATATCATCTGTAGAGATAAGTCAAATTCTTAACTGCCCTCATGAAGGAGTTTTTCATTTCGATTTACGGAATATTGGAGATTCTGTACATAAGTCTGAAGACATTATGTCTTTTCTGTTTGGAACCAGAGTGATAAAGAAAATGTTTATTAAAGATTTGGAGCCCGATCAGAAAATCTTGGTAAAAGTTTTTCAGACTGGTTTAGCACCAAGGATGGCTGAGATGGAGAAAATCCTATACCCTGACATGTACATAATGTATCTTCTGATGTGTGATATTAAGTTTAATTTTCCTCGGTTTATGATAAGATATCTGAGATACTGCTGTCAGAGTGAAGCAAGAATGACCTTTTTCCCTTATGGAAGGTTCATTTCTTTGTTTTTGTTTAAAATAGGAATGATCAGATTGGTAGATGCTGGGGTGAAATGTCACCACAGTAATGTTTTTAATGCTGGAACTTTGAGGAAAGTAGGATACTTCTGGAGTACAATTAAAGGAAAACTCTTACCTGTTGGAGCTGAGGAAGACTCGGAGAGTGCTCAGGCTCAACCGGCTAAGTCCAAGGAGGGACAAGCAGAATCAAGGGTTAGTACAGTGGCAAGGAGAATTCGCTTTGAGATAGAGGAAGTTGAGGAAGAGAGAAGTCAAGAAGGACTTCAATCTAGAAGGAAGAGGTCAATTGATGAAGAAATTATCTCTCCTGCCTTGAAATCCTCTGAACCGGTAATTTCTTATTCATTTGTGAGAGAAGCTGTTGTGGAGCAGACTGCACCGATAGAGGAACCAGCAACTCAACCGGAAATCCAAAAAGAACCTCAATCTGCTGCTGTGGCTGTTGAAAAGCAATTCCACAAGAACAACTTATGGAGGCAGTTCCTGGTGAAGAAGTGGCCCGACCTCAAGATTTACATGAAAATATTGTTCTTGACCATTCAGTAGAAGTCAGAGAGACTACTGTTCGTGATGAACGTACTTCTGATGCTAATACAGAGGTACTTCAGGAAGATTTTTCAGTAGAAGAGTTTTAGGCTTCAAAAGCTAGTTCAGTGGATCAACCTTGTCAGGACAAGGACAAAGAACAGTCAGATGCAGATTCTTTACCACTTGCCCTGCCTCATCAACCTATTTCTGGACATGAGAATAGAGCAGAGGGTGCCCCTGATTTGAGAAAAGAAGAAGTTGTTGAGTTGTACAAGCGTATCTCTCAATTAGAATCTGAGAATATTAGTCTCAGAAATTCTCTGAACTTAGAGCAGTTGAAGTTTCAGAAGCTGAAAGAATCTATTGTTTCAAGACAGGAAGTAGATTTGTTTAAGACTGATATGCTGCATGATGTAGATCAGTTAAAATCAGAGATGATAAAGAAAGATGATTTGTCTGAGATGAAGATATACATGGAGAATAAATTTGAGTCTGTTGCAAACAATGCTGTGAGTGGATCAGGCTCTTCACCTGATTTGATTCGGAGATTTCAAGCAATTACTGCAGCAATGAGCAATATGAGTGACAGATTACACGATCTTCAGTGTAATAGTGCCCCTTTGTTAGTTTTGCTAGATAATCAGAAATTTTTAGTGGATCATTTGACATCTGGAGAGCAACCGATTAGGATTCTTTTGAATCAGTTATCAGAGAAACTGGCTCTTTTTGTTGAAAAAGAAGAAAGAATGCATGAGTTTTTC
The DNA here is from genome assembly GCA_963277665.1 of Viscum album. Classification (NCBI taxonomy): domain Eukaryota; kingdom Viridiplantae; phylum Streptophyta; class Magnoliopsida; order Santalales; family Viscaceae; genus Viscum; species Viscum album. Next base: position 794,380,793 of record OY728165.1, on the reverse strand, counting down.
AGAGTTAATTTGATTGAAGATATTCATATGACTCAAGAGAACAGAGATCTTATCATCAAGTTAGGAGAATGGATGATGTAGAGGCTTAGAGAACAGTTTACAGAGATCAAGACCGCGATTCAAAGGAGATAGACACCCTTTTTTTCCCTGTCTTATCCATGAACCTTGATTCCTCTGTATATCACAATCGTTTATATATAACAGCTTGTGAATGAAAATTCTTTTCTTACTTCTTTTTTGTTTTGTTGTTTATTGATTTATGATTAAGTTAGCCAGTATAACAAATTCACTTACTCATACACAGTTAATTATAGCATTTACTTATAGTTCAGTGCAATATTGAATGTCTTCAAATCCGTAATTTTTCATTCTTTTTTGATATCACAAAAAGGGGGAGAATTTGGATAAACACAACATTTAAATTCATTTGTTTCCTATGAAGAAATTTGGATATATAGGAGAAGACATTTATCTTTTATCTATTTTTTAGCTGAAAATTTATTTTTATGGGGGAGAAATTTTATTATAGTTAAATATTGTTTTAATCCTTTCAGAATTCTAAAATTTTATAAAACTAATTTTTCAATAAAGATTGCAATTAAATTATTTCTATTATTTTATGGGTTTTGTGATCATCAAAAAGGGGGAGATTGTTGAGCAATGTATTGTTTTCAAACAATTCAAAATAATGTTTTTTAAAAGGGGGAGATTATTTCAAATAATACTCTGTCTCTTTATGATGATTTTAATGCTCACAAATACCCTTAATTATTTACTAATTATTTCGTTGAGTATTTTGCAGGAATTTATTTTATTTATTTATTTCATACAACGAGATTTCATACTTCATTTATTCCGAGATCAATTTTAGCGTGTTCTGGAATCACTGTAGCGCAAGATCAATTTTAGCGTGTTCTGGAATCACTGTAGCGCGAGATCAATTTTAGCGCGTACTGGAATCACTGTTCATACCCTACGTTGATGAACGTAACGTATGGATGAAAAGTTTACTTTTTATGTTAAAAGAAACGTATGGTTAAGGAACCTTACGTTATTTTGAAACGTATGGTCAATGAATCTTACGTTGTTGAAAAGTATGGAAGAAGAACATTACGTTTGGAAGGAACCTTACGTTTTCGTTGTTGGACAAGTATGGAAGAGAAACCGTATGTTAGTTTTCAGTGTTGAGTTTGTTTCTCAAAAGTATGGATCATCAACCTTACTTTTATAATCAACCGTACGTTCTTTGGAGAGTTGAAGCGAGACAAAGTATGGATGATCAACCCTATGTTTGAATGCTGAAGAGAAAGTATGTACGTTTGTGAACCTTACGTTTGTGAACCCTACGTTTGGAGCCACGTCATCAACCCTACGTTTGGCGTCGGGATATTTTTTGACAGACGATTTTTCCTTTTGCATTGGTCAAACAAGCGGATTATTAAGCGGATTTCGAGCCGATTCTTAAGTACGACTTTGACTGAATCAAAGACGATTTTCAACGGATTACTGATTGATTTAAACGGAGCTTTTTATGCCGATTCCTCAGGGGAGTTACAACGGCTCTGTTATTTCATTTAATATCGCGAATCTAAAGGATATTTTCATGGATCTATTTATGCGGAAGATTTTCTCAGATTTGAATATATATGTTCTATCTTGGAAACATCGGATATATATATACACAGAAAAGTGTGTGAAAGATATAGATTGATCTTTTAACGAGCAAGAAACAGAGACTGTGTAAAGGCGTTCTTTTCTGGTGATCGAGAAGAAGTGTAAAACCTTTATTACCGAAGGAAGATCTTGATAGCAGATTCACGTGTTCTACATCGACTATCTGTTGTGAATCTATTGCTGCTGAAGTTGTGAAGTTTCTGGTAATATCTATTGCAACTGGATCGACTCAAAACTGTTTTGATTACAGATTTTTATTTTCTGAAGACAATGATCTATCTACTGTCAATTGCATTCTGTTTCAATTGTGAAGAACAACTGGAGAAGTGTTTTCTTTATCGAAACCCTTTTTATTTTTGAGTGATCAGCTTCTCGTTCTAAGCTGTGTGGGTTCGTGTTTGAACCAGGAAGGCTGTGTTTGCCTGAATCTTGTAAAGGTGTCAACTGCCTGTACTCAGTTGTGAACAGGTCTGTGGAAATGAGGACCAGATAGTGAAAATCGCCAAGCTCGTCGATTTGAGCGTTGGTGGAGTGGACTAGGGGCCTTCTGTTCCCCGAACCACTATACATCCGTGTGTTCATGATTTTACTTTTTCCGCTGCATATTTAATCATGCAAAAGCATAGTGGACAGAATTTGTCTAAATTGAAGAGATTGTAATAATTTTGAAAAGACACAATTCACCCCCCCTCTTGTGTGTAATCCGTAGATTCAGATCCGACAGGTAGTCTAAGAAAATTAGGTTAGGATTTAAATAGTTAATTCAATACAATATTCTAAAAAAAATTATTTATTTTTGATTTATAAATATTTTATAAAATGTTTAATAATATTTCATATCTATAGACCGGGTAGTGTCCTACATAGATTTTTCTATAGTAATTTCTATTTTACGTATCATTTTTTAAAATGGACACTTAATTTTAAGTGTTAAAGTGTTTTCTGAAATGAAAAAAATTAGGCTTTTCATTAAATTAAACTAAAATGGATTCAGTGGGTGGAAACTCATAAAGTGGTTTCTGAGTGAACCCGTAATGATTTAAACAATTCAAAGTTTATATAATTTAATGGAAATTTTTTTAAAATTTTAATATATTGTTTATGATTTTTTAATATGATTTTAAAATTTTCACTTGGTGCTAATAGTTTTTATAGAAAAGGGAGTTCAAATTCTCTTAATTATTTTCAAAAAAAAATGTCAATATTCTTACTGAATTTTATACAAAATGATTTCAAGCATACTTTTAAAAATTCAAAAAACTATCTTTTTTAATATTGAAATTAGTTTTAAGATGTTATTTTATATTTTAAATTATGATGTGGTAATTTAAATCATTTTGTTCTCTTGAAATGTGTTTTGGAAATCTATTGGATTCATTATAGAATTCCAAAAACATTCATAGTCAATAGATCATTAATTTCTTATTCACTAATATCATTCCCTAAACACTATTTTTTTGGAATTCATCCACATATTCTTTAATTAAATCTATAGAACATTATTTATTTGATTTATTCCTTTTATATCAACTATGATCCTCACAATAGTGTCTGAAATAAGCAAGACTTAGAAATCATGCAAATGTATCTACTAAAAGATAATATTGTAGTCTTAGTAAAATGGTTTTTTTATTCAAGGTATAGTGGTTATTTTATACTTGATCCATTATGATCATTTATCTCAACTTGTTGTGAATGGGGAAAGTGGTATAAATAATTAAGGGAGAATTGAGCATATATTGTATGACTAGCTCATCTGTCATACAATTGTGTGCATGAAAAAAATTTAAGCATTAGGAAACTTAATAGGAAATGTTGTTCGGTGTTTCACTAACTCCCAATGTCATAAATTTTATATTTATAGAGAAAAATATCATCCTTATCATATTCATATCCCAAACATTTATTAATATATTTTGTTACATAAGACTCATCCCCCATCTTTTCTGGACATGCACCTATGTTTCTGAAACTACTATGAGTAGTATCCATCCCATATTAGGATCCAGTGATCATTTTGGATGAATTTAGGGGTACAAACTACGATATTAGTGTAATTATTTTATTAAATTCAACTAACCATTTCCTTCAATGCATATTGAATTTTTTTTGAAACAACCAAATGTTGGGTTCCCCTTATAAGAATTATATATAACAATCACCTATGATAATGAATATATTTTGTTTATTTATTTATATATTGTAAAAAATAATTATTTGATGCACCTATTATGATGGGTATGAATTTGAAATTGATTTAAAATAATTATTTGAAAAAATAGAATCAATATGAAGTGAAATAGTTATTCAAGTTTTCAATACAGAATGCATATAACCCTTCTATAATTCTTTTTCTATGTTTAAATTGTTGTTATTAAATAAAAATTAGTCTAGAAGAGTTAGAAGAATATTTTATTTTTCATGGAATAGATCAAAGCTATAAATGTTCGACTAAGCATGGGGAAAAACTAAACATTCACACTTATTGGGATGATACTTTGTATTATAAATCATTTGATATTAATACTATTTCAAATGATAATAGATATCGGATGGATGAAATTAAAATTAAAATTCATGATTTCTTTCAGGATAGTAAAAATTTGTTAGAGAAGTTAAATAGTTGTGATAAAAGACGATTGTATACCAGTAGTACTAAATACACAACATTGTCAACTGTGTTGAAGTTATATAATATAAAAGCTAGGAGTCTATGAAGAGACACTAGATTTACAGAACTACTTAGTCTCATGTATTATATTCTATTAAAATAAAATGAACATGATTGTCAAACCTAAGATGCTAAATGAATTCTACGTTTGATGGGAATGATCTCTAAAAAAAATTCTTATCCAAATGATTGCATATTTATTTGTAAGGACTATAAATCACTCATAAAATTCTGTAATTGTGGCTTAGATTGATATAAGAAAATTAAATCAAGTCCTTTGAATGATTTATGGTACTATGAAGATATGAATATAAATAAAAAACAAGAAAATTGGCATGACATGAAGTTATAATAATTAAATATGGTAACTTATGTCATCCAACAGATTCTCCACAGTGGGAGAAAATTGATTATGAGCATACTGAATTTGGAAATCAGCCATGAAACATTCATCTTTCGTTTTATACAGATGGGATAAAGTCTTTTGGTCTATAGAGTAGTACTCATAGTACATGTTCCATTGTGTTGGAAAATTATAAATTCCCAACATGTTTATACATGAATTGAAAATATATTATTTTCTATTTTCTTATATTTATACCAATGAAACCTGGTAATAATATAGACGCCAATTTGGTCCCACTGAAAAGGGATCCAAAATTGATGTGAGATACAGGTGCTATAGTTTGTTATTCTTATATAAGTGAAGAATTTATATTATGATACATGTTCTTTAGAATGATAAATTACATTCGTACTTATTGAAACTTTTCTAGCTTTAACATTAAATTTATGTTGGTGTGTATTGTTTTTTAAGAATGCACACACTTAGTTCAGTTGAAACATTCCTAAAAGATTGTGTTTTTAAGACATGAGTAATTTTTACCTAAATGACATAAATATATATCATGGATGATAAAATTATATATGAATACCAAACAAGGTACAACACCCCCTCTAATAATCGGAAATAAACTTTTCAATAATTTGAAACATATTGAATCATTTTCCGGTAAACCATTTTTGAAAAATCTAATGAAATCTAGGTGGAAAACGAGATCAATTTTATTATAATTATTGTATAGGATTGTTTATTGGTCAGAAATATTCTTGATTTCATGAATGTATATAAAAAAATATTTTATAGTGTTATAGTAACATTACTAAACGTTCCTAGAAAAACAAAAACTAGAATCAATGCATGGATAGACATGATTGACATATGAATAAGGGAATAATTGGCACCAGTGAAGGGTAAGGGATGACATTTTTTCACCCTAATAACCTACAATATATCTAGATAGAAAATGTTCAATTTTCAATTTTAATTAATGGTGTAAATGTTCTAGATGGGTTTTCTTCAAATATCAATAATTTAATGTCTATGACTAATTTAAATTTATTGGGATTAAAATCACATGAAGGATATGTTTTAAAGAATTATTTTATTCTTGTTGCTTTATGTTGCATTCTACCCAAAAAATTACAGCATAAATTACCCAGACACGTCTTCATTTTCAAATAAATATGCACTAATGTTATAGACCCTGTGATGTTTTCACTCTTGAATAAGGATGTTATATTCATATATTTTAAATTTTCGATGTTTTTTTCACAATCGTTCATTGATATAACAGTTAACTTGATGGTTCACTTAGATTTAGAGGTTCAACTATGTGGTCATGTTTATTAAAAATGGATGTACCCCCATTGAATTATGTAGGAATATTTTGAAAGGGTACATTGTGAATTTTATTCATCCAGAAGGTTGTATAGCAAAATGATATATTGTTGAAAAATTTGTTGAATTCTATAGCGATTACCTATCAGAAGATGAAATTATTAGACTCACAAATTCTCATATTTGTGGATTCCTTATAGGAAAATGGATTTTAGGAATATATTTTGTTATAATTTCTATCACATAATAGGAGAAATCGCACCTTTAAATTTCAAATAAAACTAAAATTGTTGATCCGCATATTGAATCACACAGATTAATTCACATATATTTGAAACTAACAAGGGATAAATGAAGAATATAAAAATACCCATAATAATTAGTTTATAGGATTGTTATAATATTAAATTTATAATTGGTTATCTAAAAAACTATATTCAATTATCAAAAGGCTTTGATGTCTTTCTATGGGACCAAATTAAAATTTTATATCTTACACAAGTTTTTTAATCAATGGTTATGTGTCTTATAAAAAAGAACATGATGAATGTAGTACATTGAAAAAAATTGGGGTTATTACTGTGGAGGAATCAAGGAACATATTTTGTTAGATGGATAGAAATCCAATTTATGAAAGTATGTCATATTATTTATTTATCTAAAAGAGATATGATTTGTATTATACAACATTTCAACTACCAATTTTCCATCTCAAATGGGTTGAAAATTGGAGTGTGATGAAATTTGATGAAATTGGCTTCATGAAGGTTAATTTTAGTATATATGGAAAAAGGGTGATTTGTTCTTAATGGAATCAAAAGATGTGAAAGTATTTTATGTCTTAGATCTAGTAAAAAATAATTTGTTGATTTTGATACTGGTTAGTAAAACAACAATAGAGTCAGATGAAAATTCAATTGAGGGTGTCCCTTTTATTGGGAAATAAAAATCAATTTATTGTGGTACTAATGTAGAAAATATCTTCTATATTAGAGGTGACCATAAAGAGGGTATTATGATTCTTGATAAGGAATACAAATACCTTCAACCGTTAAAAAAATATAGTTTCATGGGGTGTTTACAGTGTTTTTAAATATACTACGATTTTCCTTATATTATTTTATCATCTATATTTCATTAACATAATATAAATTAAATATTTTTCTACTCATGCAGACAATATCTTTTTCGTATGATGATTTTAAAAATCTTGAAGAAGAATAGACTGTTAATGTAGAAACTATACAATTATAAGGGGATCAATATCATGTTGATGAAAAAACAAGAATGAAAAAAATCATAGTATTGAATAAAATTATCAAGGAAATATGTAAGGGTATAAAATTTGATACTGGGATTAATCAACATGGCCAACTTTTTAGCCCAAATAATTCAATGTTCATTAGTTATGTTGGGGTCGCAATGAGGATGAATGTTTTGATTGATATAGATTATTGGTTCCCCATCCATATTGTAATAAAGGAACCCCTTTTGGAAGATATAATGTTAATTTTGGGATATAATTTCTAAATTTTAATAAAAATATACTTACTAAAACGTTGATTTAATTTTCATTATTCCTTGCATAGTTCATTTATTTTAGAGTATTTATATAAGAAATACATCTTAATGTCCATCCAAAAATCCTACAGAGGCTTCCAGACTCTTCTTACCAAGTTAAATATTAGGGATACTCAGGGGAAATAAATCACCACCCATATTTTAGTTATGTACACATTATAAAGCATGAATCATGGAATTATTTCATCAATTATTATGATGAAAAATCATTTTAGGTGAATTTTGTTGAAAATATATTATTTTAGTTTACTTATTTTGTTAAATTTTATTCAAAATTATTAATTTATTAAATTTTATAAGAAATTATTAATTTATTAAATATAAAAAGTGTTATGAAAATAAAGAATGTGCACCAAAACCAATGTACCCTTATCGCAAAGAAAGGATGTGATACGCTTTAGTAGAAAACCAGTTTTCTTCTTTTAAATCAACAAAAAAATGTTTTATGTGGAATGAAACAACATATTTTACTTTATTTATATGAATATTGACAAATAAAATTACCAAGACACTTCCATCCCACGTTATGTGCTATGGAAATAGGATCATTTAAATAAAGAAGGTAAACTAGTTTATGAAAACATAAAAGTAATATGGTAAACATCTATATGTATTACATAATAGTGATTCATTGTTCTCTATAATTGTGTTACATAAAAATATATATATATTTTTTCTATGTTTTTAATCTAGTTTAGACACATGAATCTAAAGTTACCGTACTTGAAGAAAAACTACTTTCAGTAGTTTTGAATCATCTGAAATAATATGGTAGTGTTAGAGGAGTCATTTTTGGAGTATCTCCTCAAAAATAATTTAAGAATATAAAACCACCATAAGATATATATAAGATGATGATATTATTTTAGAAAAAATTAATATTTTGCATGATATTATTGTTCGGTCTAATTTTCCAGATGAATATATGATAAATGGTTAAATTGAATCAGTATCAGAACAAATATCCACCTATGAAAATCTAAATGACCCCAATATCTTTGATGATTGTCATTCCCATCAACCATATACCTTAATTGAGGTAATAAATTTTTTTATTACAGTTTCTACTAAATCTCAATCAAATAATATCCAATAACATTATATTACCAAAATTATATAGGGTAAATTTATATGTGTTTTATATCTTCCAATACCCAAGAACCACCGTGTTGTGCAGGGTATGGAGTATAATATCATGGGAGAAAATCTACATAATAAATAACTCCCAAAATATCACATGAGAGTAGGGATTGAGTTATCTTAAGAGCTGAATAGTATGCTTCATGTTTCACTTGATGATCCAGATATTACAGTGATCAATTATGTCATTGAAAGATTTTTATAATGTTTAGTGAATAGAATATAATATCAAAAGGATGATACGAGAGTTCCTTCACCCTTCCTGTTCCACATAAACATTTATTATCATTACAACATCAGATAAGAATGACATTTAAAAATAAAAATTTTTCTTACATTTGTTAGACAGAAAAAATATTTGGATATTTCGTTATAAATGTAGTTGGTCTTGAGAGTATAAATGTGATTCTAAAGTTTAAATGGTTGAGAAACTCAGGTGTGAATACATACATAATGTACATTTTAATAAAACACCTATCTAAATGGATAACTAATATTAATATGTTCATTAAAATTAATAACTATATATATTTTTTACAGGAGTTTATATTACTACTATAAAAATGAGAAAAATATGAGAAACATGATTTTGATTCATTATTCCCAGTATAATTTCAATGAAAAAAAATTAGTTGGAAATTCATGAAATTGTTAAGAATAAACATGAGCCATAAGATGTGATTGAGAAACAAATAATAGAAAAAATACAATTTTTTAATACTAAAATGTATGGGTAAATATCTATAATATAATCACATACAATTTTTTTTTAATTTTTTCATTACATATTCATTTTTTCTAATAATCACTGGATATTGATCCAATCAATCTATATACCCCAAATATTTAATTTTTGGATCCAATCCCTAGATATGAAATAAACTGAACACACATTATGTGTATTGGGAATTTGTAATACACTAAAATAAACATTTTATTGGTAAAATTCATATTATATGTTTTAATTTATGTTTTTTCAAGTATTTATTTATGATATTTTGATTTCTAAATATAGGATAATTCATTCCATGAATTCAGTGACTGAACATATAAATCATGTGGATTACTTCAAATAGAAATAGATTATGGAATATATAAAATGATTTAATTATCAAACCATATTTCAAAATAATTTACTTATTTTGGTCAATGATTCTAAAGTGTCTAAATAAATATAATGGAAATGATTATAGATATTTTTTTTGAAAATTTATGATAGAGATCATAAATCTTGAAAAGGATCATCATCCCTGAATTGGTAATTTTTAAAGGTAATTACAATTTTATTAAAAATAATTCTTCATCATTTTTTTGTATATATTTTCTCAGTACTACCATGATCTTTTGCAAACTTCATACTCAAAATAAGAATTAAAATTTTTTCTAGATGAGTATGAGGTGTGCATGGTGTTTTAATGTTTTCCAAAATTAAATTTAGGTGATAACTTGCTATTCTAATAATCTATTTCGCGATATGAAATCATAAATATACTTGGGGTGTGAATAATTAGTATTATAATTATTATATATTGTTTTTTATTTTTTTCTCAAGGAGAAGTATAAGATTAGAAGTCAATTTCTTTAGAAACAAGCATAAAAAATATTTTCTAAATATATACAACCATCATGAAGTTGTGACATCATAATACTTATTTAGAAAACATTATCATCATTTTATCTACTTTTTTAGTTAATTTATTTTTAATTTTTAGAATCCAAATTAGACTAATTCCTTCTCTAGGGTTCCATCATGGGTGGTGGTAAATGATAAAGAAAAGAACAATATAGTGGATTCACATAGGTAGTTGGTGGAATTATTTTTGTTATTAAATCCTTAATTAGATACATTATATAATATAACAAATGATTATGAAATCCATTGGAGTAACACATCATGTTTACATTAGTAAAATGGATCAACTAAAACTGATTCTTCCCGATGAACTTGATGTGAAATTAAATCATCATATCATTATATCACAAAGAATCTCATTATCATTACATGGTTATAGGTGTTTGACAAATCATTATTTCTAATATAGATACATTTTCACTATCTCACCACAAAAAAAATAATCACTGGTTAGTCACCAATTTTCATGTTCACATTCATTATGTAAAATGATCCATGTTCACAAGCTCAATAATAAAAAATCATCATCATTTTTAATAAAAAAAATAAGAATAGGGATGTTCTCATTTTGATAAAAAAACATTAATTATGTTATGTTAGATTTTATCATCTCCCAAAATATTTATAATGATAAACTAATCTATAGCCCAATCCATGAATACTTAATGGATGTGCAAGATTTTAGTGTTATTTGGATTCTATAAAGGACTATTCTAGTGTTTAGTACATTAAAAAGAGGTAAAAAATTTATAATGAATTTTAGTGCCTTCTTAAAATAAATAATGGGTCACAATGACGTTATTTCTATCAAATAAGGTAAATTATTTATCATTGATTTTTTACTATCTATGATAGTGAAATGGAAATATATAATTTATTATGTTCCATAAAAACTGAAGTGCAAATTTTTATTTTAGATAAATTAACACAAATAGGTTTACACTAATGTTTAATATTTTCTAAAAATAAATAAAGGTATTGTCTTTTTTCTATATATTCCATGAATATATAATGTGTTATTCTAGTTTATTATAGAAAATAACAGGGAAATTGTTTATATATTGGGTTTACACCAACCAAAAGAGGATAAAAAATTTTATGGTAATTTTTTGTAATATTTGAATATTGATTTATTGAAAATTTGTTAAATATATCATGTCATTAGGATCGAGCTTATAAAATATCTAATATGTATCCATAATGGGTTAATGAAAAAATTTATTGTTCGGAATCATTGTTTAAAATAATTGGACAAAGAATGTATTATTTCATATTTCTGTTTCATTTATTTATTTGTAGTATTACTAAGAGAAGAAATATTTTGTAATATATGTGGATTCTATTTCACATGTTGGTGTGGTCTATTCAAAGATCCTCATGTTTGTGATAGATTGGACATCAAGGCTACAATGTAGATAATGAAAATAAAGAATTTATTTAATAATGTATAAAACCATCATGAAAATTTTAATTTCTATGAATTATTTATATATTTATACTATCATTTTATTGACTATTTTTATTTTAATTTATCCATCATTTTTATCCAATACTTATTTACTATGTTTCATAGTTCTTTTGGGAAGTCATATTAATCTTTAAACTATCTGAAACAAGTAACAAAAGAATGAATATGTCCCTTTTTCATGGAAGATGAAACCAAATGCTTCTTCAAACATGAAGTATATTAAGTAGCATGAGGTTTATCCTTCCACCATAAAGGAACATGTTATCTATTTTCTAGATTTTTTCTGACAATTTAAATCAAAACAAATATCACATACTCAACCGAACACACAAAAATATAATACAAAGTTTCCTCGGTATAACTCGAACTATATATTTTTAGTTTATAATTTACATTTTAGTATAAAGCACACATCACATACTCAAAATCATGAAAATAAATTAATATTGTTTTGGTACTCTATTAAAACAATCCATAATTCATTTTCGACAAGTAGGAATCAACTACATTTCAATCTATCACACGGTGTAGCTAATATGACTCCAAGTGTGTCTTTTTATTTAAAATTTACATTAACATTAGTAAAAACGTTTAGTGACATACTCAAAACAAAGAAAATGATTTTTTTTTGTATTGATGCATTATTAAAATAATATATAATTAATTTTTATGGTGTTTGAATCATCCTCGCCTCAATATGATACATAGGGTTTCCAGTATGAATCAATGTTTCCATAATTAGTTTAAAATTGACATTTTAGTTATAAATATGTACCCCTCACTGAAAACATATAAATATCACTAATATTGTCTTTATAATTTATAAAAATAATTTATAATTTCTTTTTTATGTATAGTAATAATTCTCATGTAAAATCAACACATGATGTGACTGGTATGACTCAAACATATTGTTTCCGGTCTAAATTGACATTTTATTAAAAAACACACATCACATACTCAAAAATGAGAAATTTCATTAATATCCATTTTATAATTTTAAAAAGTAACCCATAAGTCATTTTTTTCATGTAGGAATTAGCCTCACCTCAATCTGATGCATGGTAAGACTATTATGACTACAATTGTGTCTTTTTATTTAAAATTGACATAAAAATTTGTATAAAAACAATCGACATACTCAAAATAGATAAAACACATTTTAATTTTTTCAATTCTTTAAGGAAATGATCCATATGTATATTTTGACGTATACGAATCTACTACACCTTAATCTGATACATTGTTTTCTTAGTATGAATCAAAATGTCCATCATCAATTTAAAACTAACATTTCAAATTAACATGGGTATCCATCACTAAAAACTAAGAAAACAAGATTGTATTTTCTTTATAATTTAAAAAATTAATTCATATGTCATTTTTGATGTGTATAAATATTTATCTCATCAAGATTCCATAAGATGTGACCCGTATAACTCAAATTTATTTTTTCCATTTTAAAATGACATTTTAAATAAATAAAAGTGACATAATGAAAACAAATAAAACGATTTTAGATTGATTTGATACATTAGAGAAATGATATGTAAATAATTTTTTATAGGTAGTAATCTACCTCACCTCACTCTGATTCATTTTATTATTAGTATGACTCTAATTGCATCCTTTTATTTTAATTTGACCTTAATTTTAGTAAAATTTATAACTCACATACTCAAAATTGGGAAAATACATTAAGATTATTTCAATACTTTATAAAAATTACCCATATGTAATTTTCTATAAAAATTAATCATCTGAACCTCAATCAGATACATGAGTTTCTCAGCATGACTCAAATTGTTTATTATCAAATTAATATTGACATTTTAGTTAAAAAAGTTCCACTCATGGAAAACATAGAAAACACACTCATATTTTATTGATAATTTAGGAAAAAATCATATGCCATTTATGACATGTAGGAACTATTATCACATGAAACTGACACATGATATTATTGGAATGACTCTAAGTGTGTGTTTCTCATTTAAAATGACATTTTAGTAAAAATGAAAATTGACATACTCAAAACCAAGAATAATTATTTCTTTTTTTGATAATTTAGTAAAAATATCCATTATTTAGTTTTGATAGGTATGAATCAGACACACAAAGATACAGAAAATGGTGTGACTGGTATGACTCCAAGGGTGTTTTTTATTTAAAATATACACTAATTTTAGTAAAAAAATACAACTAACATATTCAAAATAATAAAAATGAATTCATGTTATTTTGATACTTGAGGAAAATGATCTATAAGTCATTTTTCACTTTTAATAATCAGCCACACCTCAATCAGATACAAAATTTTCTAGCTATGATTCAAAGTCTCTGTTATCAATTTAAAAATTGACATTTTAGTTCAAAAAGTGTCACTTAGTGCTAACTAAGAGACTATTCTAGGAATATCTTGAAAATTTATTAAAAAGATTCATAAGTAGTTTTCTATGTGTTGGAATTAATGTCATGTAAAGCCGAAACATGATGTGACTAGTTTCTCCTAAAGCATGTGTTTCCAATTAAAAAATACGTTTTATTAAAAAATAAGAGCGACATACTCAAAACAAATAAAATTCATTTGTATTTTTTATACTTTATTAAAATGATCCATATAGAAATTTTGATGTGTATAAATCATCCACATATCAATCCAATGATCTAAGTGACTGGTATAAATCCAAGTTTTCCTTTTTATTTCGAATTGACATTAATTTTAGATAAAATATAGCAGACATACTAAAAACTGAGAAAACACATTATGATCATTTTTATAATTTAGTGAAATGATCCTTAAGTAATTTATGGCATGTATGAATCTAGAAGACCTCAATTTGATTCAAGATGTTCCCAATATGACTCAAATCATCGTTTATCAGTATAAAATATATATTTCAGTTCAAAAAGTCTCACTAGCTGAATACTAAGTAAACATGGTCAGATTGTGAAGATAATTTTGTAAACTTAATCACAATTCATTTTTGATGTTCAATAATTTTTCTAATATAAAACCAAGAAAATATGTGATTTATATCACTCAAAGAATTTGTTTCCATTTAAATCAGCATTTTTGTAAAAAAACATGCTCCAAACTAAGATAATGCATCTTTATTGTTCTGATAATTTATTCCAACGATCCATAAGTTATTTGAGACATGTAGAAATAATAAAACCCACAATATGATGCATGGTGTGACCGGTATGACACCAAGTGTGTGCTTTGAATTAAAATTTACATTAATTTTACTAAAAAGGAAAAATGACATACTAAAAATCGATAAAAATTCAGATTATTTTAATACTTTAGGAAAATGATCCATATGTAATTTTTCATGTATAGGAATAATACTTCCATCAATATGAAACATGAGTCTCCCAATATTACTTAAAGGTTACCTTTTCTGTTTTAAATTGATATTTTAGTTCAAAAAGTGTCACTCACAGAAAACCAAGAAAATGCACTCAAATTATCTGGATAATTTAGGAAAAAGATTCATAAGTTATTTTTGAAATATAGGAATTAGCCTATTTTCAAAATAACACATCATGTGAGTGGTATGATTCAAAGTGTTTGTTTCTATTTTAAAATGACATTTGAGTAAAAATCAACATACTCAAAACTGAGAAAATGCATTCAGATTGTTTGGACACATTAAGACAATAATCAATAAGTCATTTAGGATGTGTGGGTATCATCCTCACATAAATCTAATTCATGGGGTGACTTTTTTGATTCTAAGTGCATTTTTTAAAAATATAAGAGTCATTTTATTTTAAAATGTTCGTCACATATCCAAAACCGAGAAGATGAGTCTTGATTGATTTCCCACCATTACATCTGTCGTTACTTAATAAATTTCATTATCATTTTTTATCTTATAATTATTTAGTTAATTTTTATATATATAATACATCAAGAAGAATGATAGTTGGTTTGACATGCAATAATCAACCACAACTAAATCTGATAGACAGTGTTTCCAGTATGACTCAATTTTTATTTTAAAATTAATACTTACAATTTAATTTATTTCATTATAGTATAATAACATATGAATTGTTTTCTTTCATAGATTCATTATTTTACTTCAGTTGGGGTTTTTTATATAATATCATGTGTGGGGGTTGGATCCCAAATACAAAGTAATATTGATGTTTTTAATGTCTGTGATAATTTGTACTTACTAAAATAATTGTAAAATCAAATGTTTGAAATGACTATAATATAGTGATTTTTTATCTTTTATTTCTATTGTAAATTTTATTTCATTTAAAATCATTATTTAAACCTGTGATCAGATATTTCTAGTGTTTCAATGTGATGTAAATAAGCACTTATAAAGGGTCCCTTAATTAGTTCAAAATAAATGATTTGATAAACAGGGTCCTTTATAATCACTTCTAAAAACACTGATAAATGAAACCTTTTTATGTTCTTTTAGAAGTGGTGATGTAGGATCCCTTTATCATCACATTTCTATCACTATTAAAATCCTAGGTCTTTTAATTATGTTTTAGTAGTCTATGGTTTTTTCGTACTGAAAAGGCTAATTTTAGCATTCTTTGTGGAATGTTTTTAGTAGTGCATCCACCAGAGACGTATATTAATGGTATTTTATCTACCAAGAGTTGTATTAGTGATGGTTTTTTCATGATATTGTTTGATTGGGTGGTGCATGTTCTACCTAGGTGATGTGTGCTGGTGATAAATCAATCAACTATTTTTCTTTAGTGGTGATTCATCATTCAATAAGAGGCCTATCATTCAAAAAATTTGTTTATATTTTTATGAATCATTAACTGAGTGTATGTAGTTCTGCTATATTATCCCATAATATTATACGATGGTGATACCTTGTTCACTGAGGTTATTAATAGTGATAAATCTTTCAATGATATGATTTAACAATGATTTATCATTTACCCATGAATTATGATTATGGTGATAAATTTTATCTATGTGATATAATAGTGATGTATCATTTATCCTGGAGTATCATTAATGGGACAATTTTAAAAATAGTATATATACAATGGTATCAATGATCAATCTTGATGTATAATTATGAGAGGGAATATGAAATATCAATACAATTTTTGGAAATTTCATGGATAAACAACTATATGGTGTGGATGTTTCAATATCATTTATAATTTTTAGGTATGAATTAATTTATGTTCTTCCCAATAATGATATAAGTTTTTATTTTTTGGTTTTTGGAGGTATTGGTGGGGGCCCAATGTTGATATTCGGAAGTTGGCCTTTTGTTTAGGTTAGAAATATATTACCAGTAGAACGTTAAGCAATGTATTATGTAACTTTATTATGGAAATGGGATATAAAAGTTTATATTTTGAAGTATATGGTTGGTTATTCGAAATCCAAGGCAATGTTATGTGAATGTTTTCTCAAATGGAAGGTGTTTCATTTTAACCTAATGCGATTATGCTATTGATCCCTCAATAATGTTTTGGAATTTCCCTATAATGAGAAGGATCACCCCATATCACCTCTTAGTCAATGGATGTAAGGTTTCCTAGTTCGTCCCTTAAATATGGAATTCCACCATGATTGGAATGGCCATTCTATAAAGTTGTTGGGAAGATGAATATCATGGTGAACTATATGGTCATTCCATGATGTAAATAAATGTTATTTTTTATAATTATATTTATATGGTTTTAAATTTAAATTCATATTAGATAAGGTCTTCCCATTTCCTTCTAGAGGAAAACTGATAAACCATATTCTTTGGAAACTTCTTCATTAAAATTTATTTCTACTTTGAATGGTATTATATCAGTATGTTATCTATTAGTGATTATCATCGCTAGGAAGAATAGTGATATTCTATCAAATTTTCTTGTTCTTTTTTATGGTCTTCCACCCATAATTTTTTATTCCCTTATTTGAGGAATTTGTTTTGTTTTTTATTTCTACTGATTGAATCTTAATTATTGGGTGATGTTCATTGGTATTCCTTCTAGAATATCATGGAAGGTTCCCAGTGGATTTACTATTGTTCTTTATAATTATATCATTATTATATAAAATATGGGAAGCATCATTTTTCCTTTCATGTACTATAATTGTATTTAAATTTCATCCCTCACTTTTTATGATGTGAATATGATCAAAAATATTAATGAATGGTTTGGTAAGTTGTATGTGTTTTCATTATAGTCATTGGTAACTAATTTACATATGGGAGGTGTTATAAAATTATGAACCATATCCCATAAAGGGTTTCCTTTATTATTTTATCCTCTTAGTAACCTAGTGATGTTTCCTAGGGAGACCCATGATGAGGGAGAGCATAATAATAGGTTACGATGGTGACATTTTCACATTGACTTGATCATTGAGTGTGTTAGTGGCCTAGTAATGATAAAAAACAAACAATATTAAAATGACATTAAGATAGAAATGAAAAATAGAAAATAAGTATGTAATGAAGGCTATGGGGAGTTATGGGGGACAATAGTGATTGAGGTTTATGGAATCCCCTCTAGAAATTTTATTACAATTAGGTGGTAGATATCATGTACATGAATAAATGATCATTCCTTATACCTGGTATCTTTTCAATATGATTATAGTGTCCACTTTATTCCCATAATATCATTACTGAAGGATCTTAACTTAACGTTTCAATATTTTTCATAATGATCAAATGATATAAGTGTTAAATCATTAGATTTTATTATCAGTACAAGTGGAGGTGGATTATTGCCTAAAAAATAAAACTAACACAAAACTCAAAAGGTATTTTATTAATAACTTCAATGTCAGAAATAATCTAATGATCAAAGTGTATGTATTGTATTCAAATGTTTTTTGATAAATCAGATTTGTTAGTTGGAAAAAAACAGTCTACTAAAATAGATATTAGAATTACTATTAAAAAACATTCAAATGTAAATTCCCTAAGGAATATAAAAGATTGAGAAAAATGTAACATTAATGATAATGAAAAATTAATAATGACTTATAATATTTATAAAATAAATTATTATATTTAACCTTAAGAGTTAAGGAAGTAAGAAAATCATAACATAAGATATCCACAATCCTCAACCTAAATGTAATGGTCTGTATTTTCTTACTAAAAAATCCATCGATATGATGATCTAAATAAATTTTTCTCTCATAACCCTAGAATCCCTTTTTATGATGATCAATGTCTGCTTTGTATTAATATTCAAATAATACCTTGATCTGATGGATTGGAATTATGTGTCTTCTTGTCCCTATAATCCCTTGATCTAACTCTTTATCCAATGAAGTCAATAAAAAATAAAAACTACTCTAAGGATTTTACAATTCCTCACTCAGAATCCTTAGAACCCAGCTCTATAAAACATTATAAAGCATAAGAATGATATGTTCATGCAGATCAAAATCTCATATATGTTGATTTGAAAAATTAATTTAGTCCCATATCTTTGAATGAACTCTTATTTGTAGGCACCCCTCGAGTGGTCAAATTTACCTGAATCTCAGAGATTGTTACAATGGCCCTGGATGTTCTCCACTTGAAAGTTTAGTAAAAAATCCTCTTTTCATGCCATATTTATAGCACCATTACAATGCTATAATAAATTCGTTCTGATAGGAATAATTCTAAAACTTTAATTATAACCTTTTTTCAGTCTGATGAACTATACTATTTGTTAATCTGATGGATTGAACTATGGTTGATCTAATAGATCTGATGTAAGGTTAATTTGAGGGATATAACTTTGGTTGGTATAATGGATAGGACATTAATCAATATGATTAACAATACAATATTCAACCAGATATATTAGACTATATGCCATTTTGATGGATTAGATTGAATAATAGTTTATATTCTTATATATTATAACTAAATATTGATTTTAAAGGAAAAAAATTTTATACAAAAACATTTTAAAACACTTGGGATATATAAATTTAGTAAACTGATATTTTAATAATGTGTTTGTTATTTCTAAAATTAAAGAAAGTAAAAGTAGAATTTATAACATTTCAACTCAATAATATATCCCCTTCTCGAAAGGAAAAATCACTATACTTAAAAAGAAAAATTGTTAACTTTGAAAAACCTATTACCATTTTTAATTTTAAGAAATTCAAAAGTATTAATTATAAGAAATTCATATCCATTTAATATTATAAATCCACCAATGTTGATTCTTTTTCTAGTTCATCATTCTTCATCCAATAAAAAGTTTGATTACTTTAGATACTCCCCTCAATATATTATCTGGATTACGACATATTTTCCCTTTTAACATATCAATAACTACTGGAACTACTTATGTTTCAACAAAATCTAAATCTTCTTATGCTTATGTATATTTTAGTGTTTTATCAGAAGATGAAAATTTTCTAAAACTAGAAACTAGTTGGGCTATATATAATACTGAAATTTACTAAGGTTGTTCAACTGATACTATTTTAAAACCTATAATCATGTTTTTAATCATTTTTTCCTAAAAAATTATTCCAATTTCCTTTTTCCTATTCGCTTATTCATTCATTTACATAGATATTTTTCTTTTCAAATCAAAGGATTCTACTTTATCATGTCTAAAACTAGGATCCACAGGCCTCTTCTGAGTTTTATGACCTATCAACTTCGTGAAAACATCATCAGATTATGATTTTTTTCATTTTAACATTATAATGATAAGATTTTGATTTAATATACTCTTTTAATATTTTATTCTTTTTAACTAGTTCAGCATCAAACCCTGATTTGTAAGATTTTACCACAAATTTCTTCAAAATTAGATTAAGAACTAGAATAACTCTCATTGCTTTTTCATCACTAATAATAGAAAAAATTTCTCTAAATATAGACAACAAAATATTAATAGGGAATACATATAGAAAATTAACTAACATATTATTAATGAATCAAGGGAACATTATATTTCCTTGTTTATATTTTTTTTCTTGATATCTTTGATATAAATAAATATAAACATCACCAGGTTGATCTACCATATATTAATAAGAAAATAAAAAATGAAGATAGTATTGACTTTCTGAATATCCCTATAACCTTTCCTAGAAATAAAGTAACCTATCATCTATAGAGTTACCACTCTCACATATAAAGTCAAGTGAAAAAAATTTCTAATCATTCCATAAGATGAAAAAAATTAATATTCTAGTTTTTTTTTGAATGTTCAAGCTTCTCTAAAATATTTTGTGATGGAAGATATAATTAAAATTATAAAGATACTTTAATTTACTTTGAAACATATTGATATGTTATCTTACAGATTTTACCAAAAATATTAAAAGCATTCACTTCCACATCCTTGTCCATATTTGAATCCAATGAAGAATAGAATTATTTTATGATATCAAGATAGTTTTAATTAGAATCTTCTTTTTCAACACATATCATTTACCAACATTGAAATTTGAAAACTCTTTTCAATAATGAATTGTATTTTTCATACAATGAATTCTTGATCAACCTTTCCTTTACTAGTTCAAACGTGGATAGCTTTTCTTATAAATCCATATGAATGAATATAATACTGAAACACTGACTGAAAAATGTTAATTGGTTCTATCCTTAAATTTTTTAATGAGAAAAAAATTGGGTGCTGAGGTTTGAGAGAAAATAATTGGGAATCGATGTGGGACTAGGGTGAACCACTACCTATATATTGGATTAGGGAGTAACTATTTTTCATCAACAGATCTGACAAATCAGATAGAAAACCATATTCTGATCTAATGGTTTAGATTTATCATTGAATGTTTTAATAAATATTGTAAACTCTTAATTAAATTTTATGAAAAACTATTTTATCCAAGTAATGAAATGTCTAATTATGAAAACAAATTTTTTAACAAATTATAAGTTTGTAACAAGTAAATAATATATAAATAAAACATAGAAAAGTAATAGTTTAGTAGAAAATTTGATTTCAAAATAATTTTTAGAAACTTTATTTTAAAGGATTTAAAATATTGAAAACATTAATTTTAGGAAAACTAATTTTTTTAGAAAGAAAAAAAATACGTGATTCCATTTTGATAATAAGATAATTAGTGTAAATATATTGTTAAACATGAAGTAGGTATGAATGATAATTTTATATTGATTGTTCCTAACTTCTGCTTAATATATTCAAATCTATAAAAACTAATAGGTTTATTAAAATTATCAACATGTTATTCTTGTGTTCTGATAAATTGTAAAATGATATCTCCTTTTTTTTGTGATTCTTAAGGAAATGGTGTCTTATATCTATATGATTTTCTTGTGAGTAATGTGATGGGGTTTTACTTAAATCATTGTCACCAATGTTGTCACACAATATTTATGTTTTACAATAACTCATCCCATAATTAGTGAGTGTGTGTTGCATCTACAACACTTGATGACAATAGAATCTATCTACCATATAATCATCTATAGGAATAGAAAATTCTAAAATGTGTTATTTTTTCAAGGCCAAGAAACAAAATCTTTTCCTATTAAATTATAAGTTTTGGAATTACATTTCTTATCTGTTATACACAAATGAAATTTAGAATATAACAAAAAAAATTTAACTCAAAATCATTTCCATAAGAATGAAATAATATTATATCCACGGTTCCGTTAATATGACAAAAATTTCTTTTTAATGCTTTAATATGGGAAAAATTTGGATTTGATTGAAATCAGGCACATAAGAATACAAAAAACGTTAATTTTAGATAACTAGTTGTTATGTAAAGTAAGCTTAAAATCATTCATGTAAATATCTTTTTATAAACTAGTATCCCATCTTCATCAATATATAATGTATTAGAGGTTTTGATAGGAGTATTTATACATTTAGTATTTTCTTATATAAATTTTTTAAGATTTTTAATATACATATATTGAGATATATAATTCCATTCTTGTTTTTATGAAATATTAAAACCTATAAAATAATTATGTTCTCCCATTATACTCATTTAAATTTCAGAATTCATAAGATCTATAAAGGTATCCTTTTATGATTTTTTACTTAAAGCAAATATAATGTCATCAACATCAATTTGAACAATGATTATGTTTTTAGAAACTTATTTTGTAAAAATATTTGGATCCACAGATCACTTAAAAATTATGTTTTGCAACAAAAATCAGGTTATCCTATCATACCAGGCTCTAAAGGTTTCTTATATTTGTAAATTTCCTTAATAAGTATAAAAACATGTTCACGATATTTTTTATTTTCAAAAATAGGGGTTTCTTTGCATAAAAATCCTCATACACTTATCCAATATGAAATGCACACTTCACATAAATTTGAAGGAATTTCATATTTATACATATGATATTAATATAAGAATATCTTGAAGTATAGCTACAAAAGAATAAATTTCTTAATAATATATTCCCTCTTATTGAATATATCTTTTAGAAACAAATCCAGTTATTTTTTAAATTTTATTTAATTTTCGTCACATTGGTTCTGAACACCCCATTTTACTCTAATTATAAAAGTATCATTAGGTCATTGAACCAAAATAAAAGCCTGATTTCATTTGAATTCATTGATTTCATCTGAATTCATTGATTTCATCATGAATTTTTTATCTAATCTTAATCTTCTAAAGACTAATCTAGAGTGTTATCTTTGAATTTAGATAAAATTCAAAAAAAATGATTTTGTTTCTCAAAGAACTTTTAGCTATAAATGGTTAATCTACATCACTAGTGATGTTATTAATAAAATTATTCCTAATAAATAACTGATTATTTGTTTTTAATAAACTCTATTCTTCAAAGAAATTTTGAAATTATTCCTGATTTATAAATTTAGAAATATATTATTTATTTTTCCTCTCATGAGAAGAATCTTCCATAATAGTTTGAAAATTTATTTTAGAAATACCATCTGAAGATGTGCATTGAAGTTGTTTGAAAAAAAATGATAAGTTTTGTCAAAACCTAACATGTACTATTTCCTCAATAGTACTTATATTTTTATTAAAAACTTTACATACCATAGTAGTTATTTAATGTGATAAAAATATTCCTCCATTGAATTTTAGAGAAAATTTATGTTTTTTAGTATTCAAAATGAACACTTTTAATCTAAAAACCATGAAGTATGATAGTTTTGGATTACTTATAGTCCATAACTCATGAATAGTTTTATTAATAAATGGTTTTATTAAAACTCTATATATAATAAAACAGGTTGTACTGACAACTTTTTCTCAAAAATGTTTACCAACTGAATATTCACTCAACATGGTTCAAGTAATCTCTTAAAGAATTATATTTCTTATTCCAACTACTCCATTTTTCTGTAGATTTCTAGGTACTGAAAAGTTATCTATAAAATGTTATTTACTAAAAAAATTCCAAATTAGAATTTAAAAAATCGCCATCATAATCACAATGAATAGTTATCAAGGGGTGTTTTTTCTCTTTTTAACAATAGAATACATATGTTTTAAAAAACGTATTCAGACATATTTCGTAGAAACTAGACCCAAGTATATCTAGTGTAATAATCAACTAAAAATATACATAGTATTTTACATGGATACTTTATGTTTTTTTAGGATAAAATAATTCCATGTGCATCAACAGTAAAGTAATTGAACATGAGACTTCACTAATATATCTAAAACATGACTTGAATTTCTTTCCAAATTGAAGAGGGTGTCATAATTTTAAATTATCAAACAAAATTTTTCCATAGATCTAAAATAATTCATTTCTTATATAAAATAGAAATAGTTTTTCATAGATAAAATAGATAAAGTTCTAAGATTATAGTGTCTTGGACTTCTTTTCAATAACCAAGACTTATCTTCCATTTCACCATGAAAAGGTATATATTAGATCCTAATATCTTCTGTGTTTAATTTGTATACATTATTATGCTGATTAGAAGACAGAATAAATATATCATTAGAACTATGATTAGTAAATTTATCATTCCTGATTTTTATAAGATAACCCTCCTAAAATAATTGGATTATGCTAATAAGGTTGTTAGTAAGTCCTAAAAAATATGACATTTGAAATTTAATATTTTCCACAAAGAAAAATGTAACCTATAAAATAATTATCCATGAAATTTATCTAGAAAAGTGAATTTACCACCATTTATTTAAAATACTTTCAAAGAAGTATTTATTTCAATTCATATGTCTATATAAATAAATATCTATATTCTAAATATCTTAGTTATTTGAGTGTTCATTATTTCCCTAAAAATAAAATCATTAGCAATTCTGAATCCAAACATCTTTGGTCCCTTATTATTAGAAAGTAATATTTTTGGAACACATATTTTTCAACCATAATATATTGATAAAATTTCAATTATTTTGAAAGTTAATAATTTTTGAATCCTATATATTGTACAATTTTTAACGAATTTTTTTTCCTTTTGGTGTTCACCACTTTGACACTTAGTAACAAATAAATCACATTTCAAAATAAATTAGTTATTACTGAAAACATGTTTTCTATTAGTAAATCACATTCCATATACATATATATGAATTCAAATTTGATAATACATTTTAATAAAATTTTATTTACTTTTGGTAGAAATAAATAAAATATTTTCCAAATAAGAAATTTATGAATTTTATTTTTCAACTATGTTTTTATTTCTTTAGTAGAATCTGTATCTGAACTATGCTTTACAATATATTTTTGTAAACTAGTTTTCGAAAAATAATATTTTTCAAGATATTTTGAAATATTATCATTTTAAAATTTAGATTTATCATGTTTTTTATAATGATATTATATCATAGAGTTAAAGTGATATCCTTGAATTTTCTTTCACATGTTTCCCTTGAGAAACTTCATGTTTTTTTATAAATCATAAAATTTTTATTTTTATTTAATTTTTCATATCAGGAAACTTATTCAAAAGATGGTAAATAATTATGAACAACTAATGAAGAATATTATTCATACAAATATGTATAGGACTGCTAATTATTTTTTTTGTATTAATCCAAGCCGGTTTAAGGAAAACCGGTAACCAGTAAGATCCATACAAACCAAACAACATTCAAATTTCAAATTCAAAATTCAAAAAAAAAGCTCCACCGCGATCATCACAATGAGACACGAGCCCCGCACGTGACCTGAAACATGCGCCGACATCGAAATCTGAAATCACTCGAGTACTGCATCACCTCGGAACTCGATCAGACACATCATCGATCCAATCCGCGTCGAACTCGAGAAGCGAGTCGTCGCGAAACCCAACGCCACCTCCGTCAAGGACGCCAGCGAGACAAGCCGGACCTGCCACTGACTTCACGGACCTTCAACATCCATCTATAATTCCGGAAAGCAATCAACAGCCACCACATACACTACAACGGATCCCACTTCAACAGAGCCAACAACATCATCGACGTCGCCGGAAAATGACTAGAAGAACAAGATCCACGACCGGATAAAACTCGCAGATGAAACGGGAAGTAAAAAAAAAACCACCAAAAACCAGAATAAAGAACCTCAAACAAGCATTCCAAAACATAGAGGAAGATAGGAGAGAACAGCCTTCCTCCACCGAAAAGTCAAATCCAGATCGAAACCGCCAGATCCAACCGCAAAACACACCACAAATCACAAAAGAAAAGAAAAACATCCATGGGACAGAAGATCCCACCGCCACCAGGAAAACCAACCGTATCAGACACAGTGAAACCCCCACGAACTACCTGATAAGAGACATGACCCAAGAACAATCGACGCAAGAGTGAGACCCTCGAACATGAGTAAAAACACCACCGGACATCGGAAATCTTCCGAGATCTGATCCCGGAGCGCTCCGGAGAGTATGCCATGAATAAGACCTGTCTTACACCCGCGGACTAGAACCAGCAACCACCGAAGCCCGAGAGCATCTCCACCGCCTGAGAGAAGACCACGAAGCCCCACTGTAGTGGAGGTCCACCACCATCCCTCCGAGCACGATGAGGAGTCGCCGCGCCTTCCGCAGCGGAGGAGCTGGCCGCGGCGAGAGGGAGGGAACCCTTGGTCGAGATCCCATTACGGGCGCATCATCACATAGCCCATACAAATATGTATAAATAGTATCATTTTTTCTATCAACACAATTCTCATTCAAGGTAATATTTTGGAGATCTTCATCTATTAACTTAGCCATGAATAAATTATTAACCACTTGAATTTTTGTATAGAATATGATATTATTATATCATGAACATTCATTGCCGAATGAATTATCCTAAGAATTTTGTTCTTCACTTGCGCAACATATATCTTATGCTTTCAAAATTTTATTATTCTTATCATTTTAAAACTTTTTAGCATTCATGTCAGAATTCAATTCAGGTGCTTAAGAAAATATAACTGGATATGTCTAAATTTTTTACATTCATAAAAAATAATTTATGTAGAATCCTCTATATCACCATTATCCTTGTGACTTTTCTTGTATCTGTGCATCAAATATTTTTTCCCCACTATCTTGTTCATTCTTCATGAAATATTAGCCAACTAATTTTTTGACTTTTTTGGTGAACTAGTGTTTAACTCAACTATAGAATTCTTCTTTTTTTAATACATATCAAATTTCTTAGAAGCATAAACTTTAATAGAAACAATATAATTTTTTGTAAAACAAACTCCTCTATACTTATTTACATTTTCTCTACATCCTTTTTTAATCTCCCCTCATACTACATAAGGGTTCTAATAATATCATAATCCGTATTATTAGTAATCCTTCTTGAGTCATCCACACTAGTTATTTTAGATTCCCTTTTACTATGAATTATTTAAATAATATATTCCACTAATATTTCACATATAATATCCTTCTCAAAATGGAACTGTAAATTTTTACCAATATTCATAAAACATTGGTTCATTTTAGCAACATATTTTTTCGGTACAAAATCAAATTCTCGATAATGAGCTCTATGAATATAATTTCTTGTTTCAAGAACATAATAAGTTCCAAAAGGAGTTACATGTTATTTTTTCCCTACACTATTTTTTTCATCACAAGAGGATATATAACTATAATTGTTTCTAGAAAAAGAATATAATAGAGCTTTACTTACTCTATAATTCAAATCTTTTTTCAACTCCATTTTTAGTAAAACTATTAACTTATTTCTCACAAACCACATAGTTTACTATAAAGATAATAATTTTTTCCACTCTAATATTAATAAAAAAAGTTTTCACTCTATCTCTCAAATATTTATAATAATCTACATTGAAGATATGTGGTCTTTTAAGATTAAAATTATCAAGTGTACTCATTTTTAATAATTCAATATTATAAAAATCGAATCATATTATAAAATATAAACTATTTTAATAAAAAATTATAAATAAAAAGTTTATAAAAAACATAATAACATCTAATATATAATACAAATACAAATTTTGAAAGAATAGTGGTAGAACCTACTGTGATAATAATTATTGGATCATAAGAATTTACAATGGATATAAGAGTTGATTAATTATACACTGAAAAAATAAATTAGCAAAAAACCCAAAACTAGTTTTTTCAAAATTATCAGGTTGGAAATTATCTGATTATCATAGTGTACGTATTAGATATCAATGTTTTCAAATAAATCAATGTTGTTAATCAGTGTCACAAATATATTGATATAATAGATATTAGATATATCATTAAAACATATTCTAATTTAAATGAAAATGAGAATATAAAACTTGTAAAGACACATAATATGAAAGGTTGTAATTAATAAATACTTACAACCATTATGAAATAAATTATACTCATTAACCATAATATTTAAGCATGTCATAAATCCTGACATAATATATCCACATATTTTCTATACAATTATAAAGGTTTTACATTCCTTACCAAGAAATACCTCAATATAATAATTAGAATAACTCTTTCTTTCAAAACCAATGAAGCCCTCAATATAATGATTAGTGTCAGCTTTGTCTTTATATTCTCAAATGACCATGATCAGATGGATCATAATAACATTCCATTTTATCCCTTAAATATCTTGATCTAAACCTCAAATGGGAAAAACATAAAATAAAAAAATAAAAACTATTCTATGGATTTTAAAATTCCACACTCTGAATCCTCAGAAATAAAATCTCTAAATATTACAAAGCATAAGAGTGAGATGTTTAGGAAGAGAAAAATCTCACACTTTTTGAGTTTCAAAATACATAAACTCCCATCTCCTTGAATTTACACTTATTTATTGGCATCCATCCAATGATAATATTTCTGTGAATCTTGGATTTCATTGAAATGGACTTAGATGTTCTTCACATGATATCTCTGTAAAACATATTCATATATTTTCACATTGATAACATCATTAAAATGTTGTAATAAGTTTAATCTAATAGAAATAATTGAAACTCTCGGATTATATTTCTTTTTCAGTCTAATGGAATATAATATTTATTAATATAATAAATTGAACTATGGTGTGTCTGATGGATCTGAACTAAGGTTATATAGATATATTTTAATTTGGTAATTCTAATAGATAGAAAATAAGAAAATTTTGTGAAATTTACAATACATAGTCTAATTGATCAGACTATAATTCATTATGATGTATCTTATTGAATAATAATTAACATTCATTTATATTAAAACTAATTCATTATTTGGTATAAAATTAATTTTTATAAAGAAATATTTTAAATCACTTGGGATATATAAATTTATTAATATAATATTTTAACAAATTTTTTGTGATTTTCAAAAATAAAGAAATAAAAGTATAAAGTATAAAATTTTGACTATGTAGTAAGTAATGATTCAGTGGCTACAAAAAGTTCCTAATAAATAATTTTACACTTTTTCAATATTGATTCAACTTCAAAAACATTAATATATTACACTATTACCAAGGAAATTCCAAACTCTATTGAAATAGCCTTCACTTGCACTAAACTCCTCTCTTCGTAAATGGATGAGAACGCTAGATTAAAAGAACTATAGTTGTAATTGTTGATCCCACTACAAACTTTATTCCATGGATATAAAACTAATCTATGTTTATATTATGCCTACAAGAAAGATGATTCCACTTCACCCAATCCCATGTGCCTATGATACTATTTGAATGACAATTCTTAGACAGAAAAAGTAAAATATTGAATGGTTTCGGGAGATAAACCTCTTTCAAGAGAGAGGTATGGTTGGATACTAATGATGAAAACCTTCATTAGATATACCCCTTAGTGGGCCTGACATCCTGGTGATGTTTTTAATTACATGAAACCCATAATACCAAAAAGGATTGTGATAAACACACTAAATCAGTAGGAATATAATTCCACACTTACATTAATAAAAATTCAATTATCCATAAATCGTTCAGGGATATGAATTGGCCAATTACACATTATAGGAAGAAGAGGTCATTTGAGATGAAGGTTTCCCAATCAATTTCAACAAACTGGTGGACCATTAATTCATTGTCTCTATTTATAAAACCCCAAAATCTAGATAAAATATAGATTCATTTACATTAGATATTTTTATCAATGGGTATAGCCTAATTTCTTATACACCACACTAAAGAAATCAATAATATTATATTTTTCTCCAGATTATTAGACCAATTGTTAATTCTGTGATGAGGATGCATGAGAACTTAGAAATATAAACATCTAAAGTGTCCTGAGGGGGACGAATTAAAATTATAAAGATATTCTTTAATCACAAGTTGGATGTTACTATAAATTTATTTCTATGAGTTGCTGAGAACACCTCTAAAAGCATGGGATGGATGAAGAAATATTTACACAGAAGATCTAGGATTGGGAACCTTAGGAATAAGAGAGATGAAGTGGTCTATTTATCTTTCTCAAAGTTTATTCCTCCTATTCAATTAATATAGTGAAAGTAGTTGTAATTAATTTTCATAGTAATTTTCTGTTATATTGTAGGTGTGAACCATTATATCAAAAAAACAAGAGTTAGGGGAGTCTCATTATTTGCCTCTAAGGAATTTATCCTTGATGTATTTTCTTAATATCATCTCCCAATCTTATATACCATGCATGTATTTATAGTTCCAATAGTACTTTTGATATTGATTCCCCTTTCTTCAATCGGATTGGATAATCTAGACCATCTTTCCCAATGTTTTATTCCTTCATGATGATAATACCCAATGAAACAATTTAATTTAGTTCAAATATTATAGAGGAATGTCTTTAGAGCCTTAAATATAGATAAAAAATGTGTAGAAATTGATTCTAGGATATTATTCACCAGTGTGATCCTTCATGCAAGATTTTGAATATGATTTTAAAATTGAGTGTCCTTTTGATAATTATACTATAAATACTAACAATGTTATGGATAAAAAATCATCCATTAAAAATTATTATGTCTAGGATGTCCATAATAAAGAATATTCTAAATATTCCTAACGTCACCTTATTATATTTTGAAATATTTTCCATGAATTTTTTTGATATGTAATTACTATATTTATAAACATTGATTCTTTTTCCACTTCTGGTATTGTATTGTTTCAGGAGATATTTAAACTCTAATATAGAGTTTCTTTATCTATTAATGAAAAACAATTTTTCATACCCAAAATATAATTGATACATTCTAATGAATATATATATTTTCCATAAAGGGTACACCATCCTACATTCAATACATGTGTTAATGTTTTTATTGAGGATATCATGTGGCAATGAAATAATGCCAAAGAGATAATATATCCTTAGCAGACCCTTATAACTTATTTGAAGAAACCAAATATCATACCCCTGAGGGAGTCCGTAAACCAAGGTGAGGAGAAGTATTAGAATTATAGTCCATATTCCCATTTAGATAAGTCAAACTTATTGAGTAAAATAATAATATAATTTCCTTCCATTCTATTATAATATTTTTTTGTTTCAATTTTATTCATGACATTTGATCCAACCAAAAATCTATAAAAATCCCAAATTATTTCCTAGGATAGAAAAAATGGAACCTTGTCTCTTTTAACCTTGGATTATTCCAAAATGTAATTCTAAAATTTGGGATGGTAGGATCAATGATATACTCTTATTAAGGATCATTTTATATAGTTTTAAAGATATGTTAGACATGCTGGTGGGCTAGAATTTTAAAAAGCCACTTGGGTGACTATATTTAGAGATAACGACCTAGATGTTGAAAAGAGTAAATATGGTAAGATAGAAACCCATGATATAGTACTAAACTATATATGTAAAATATATATTAATAAGGTCCCAAATATCAATATAAAATTATCCAAGAAAACCATCAAGGATAAGTGAATTTTTTATAATAATTTCATTAATGGCCTCTAATATCACACCTTCATTAGAGACAGATGTTTACAAAATATTAGCCTAATAATACAATGAAATAGGTTTGTTATAATAAAAATTATCGTCAATAGTTTTTCATTATTAACATTGTCATATTTTAGAAATAGGGTTTGTATGATGATCTGTGATGAAGGAAAATACTCAGGGACTTTTGGTATAGACAACATTAGAATAGTATCCATCCTCTAATTGAATGTTGAAATTCATCTTGATGTTATATGAATATGGTAGTAATATCATGTTGGTTATTGATCTTTTTAATAATGTTTTCAGTCATTCTATTGTGTTCGTTTTGATATTCCACCCCAGAATCCCCATGAATGGGATGTATCTATGAAGCCATCACCATCTCTCTAAAACCATTTGATTATATTTTTGGGTTTGAAAAAAGGAATCCTCAATCCATGTCCTCATATATTTGGATCTACAGAAAAAGGGGTGAGTGTTGGTATATATTTTATCCCAGGTGAGTGATAGATGAATTTGGTAAGTTATAAGTTCCTTTTAAGATGGCTAAAAAGTTATCATGATGGATCAAGATTCCGATACTACATTTAATATTATTATTACATCATGTGTATTGATCCCCCTTCTAACTTATTTTTTAACTAGTCAATTAAAGTGTTAAAACCACCTCCCTGGAACCATGAAGAGGGTCCCAGATCAAATGATGAAAGATATTTCTCATTTTCTTCTCCCAAAAACAAATAATTTTTCATATATGAATATTAGAATGAATAAATTAATGGATTTTTTGATTTTGATAATAATTTATTGAGAATATTCCTCAATAAATTCCCCCTATATATCGATATCCAAAAGAATCCAAATTTGTTTGTTGGATTGGATGTTTTGAATATTTTATTCCATAAGTAAATTAGTGTAAAAACATTAATAAAAATATCTTTAACTTTATATTATGAAATCAATATAAGAAACATGATTATGATAAAGATATATTTTGAGAAACTCCATTTTAATTTCAAAACTGACTCCCCTAGTGTTCCATATTATTATAGAGATAAAAATTAATATGGAGGGAAGACCTTAATTATTGAATTATTTTTACTTTTAGTATAAGTTTTGGTGCATGAGAATATATAATGAGAATAGGTTGTCATATCACATGGGTTAGGGGTGTTGGGTTTAGGTTTCCTTTAGTAAACCAGGTGGCAAGGCTTGTAGTGTGGTCATCAACAACCGTAGTAAAAAATCAAAATAATTGAAGGATTATATAGATATTTCCAGTGGTATAGAGGAAGAATCCATGATGGGGGAGATAAAAAGTTGATCTTATTATATGATAACTCTATAATAACTAAAATATATATACCAAAAAATTCAAAACTCTGGGGAACAAAGGGATCCAAGTATTAGAGGGAGGCCAAAGGAGGAGACTATAGGAAAGGATCGCAAGGTCAATCTATATCTAAATCCTCTATTTATAAAAACCCTTGAACCTAGATATCCAATATAGTAAGGTAAATCTACGATATAATCCTATATAAACACAGGGATACATCTTGAAAAAAGATAAGTACATCCAGAATAGTGTTGGGTTGAAGATCTTAGGCTAAGACCAGAGTCTCTTAGCTTTCTGATTTCGTATTCGAAGCCATCCATTAAACTATGATAAATAATGGAAACTTATATCCTATGGAAGGGTTATCCAAAGGTTTAATCAAATCATGTGAGATGGGTTTATGTCTAAGTGCCTTGTTTGGAAGTGGATTTATGTTCTTCTTATAATCTTAGGTCGAATTCCCTTAAATGTGAAAATGAAACAAGAATTAGCGAGAGTTTGAAATTAGAAAATTTTACTATAATATGGAATCAGATATAGAACAATGGAGGATACGTTGTGGATGTGGATAATCCTAGTCTACCACAACACAAATCCATGTGACTATAGTGAAATAAATACTCAATTTTTTTATTAATGCAAGGAAATTTACTGCCAGATTATCCTATACCTTTGAGAATAGTAGAATTGTAAAATGGGATATGGGGCTTGAAAGATAGTTCCATAATATTATTAACAAGTAATCACAAACTCTATGGGAATTTAGAGGCCACCACATTATATGAAACTTTTGATATTCAAATGTGTTAAATTACCCATCCTAATCTATTAAAAAAATTCCATTGAGAAGAGGTGAACACAAATGGATATCATATTTAACATTTAAATGGTCACAATTCCCATAATATTCTGAGACCAATAAGAGAGGGATAATTATAGAAGAGATGGATGATCCACCAAAACAATTTCTACAAGAAACAATTATTGTTACTCTAAAACCACTATAAATACCCCATTATAGAGAGAACAAATTATCATCCTTCCAACAACATGTTTTTTTTGTTCTATGGGGACTTGTAAGATCTGAATAATTACGGCTTTTGGATGGGATGTATGGTTACTAGAAATGGTTGTATTATATGTTTCTATGGAAGCACGATATCCATATAGAACATAAGTTCTTTTAATAGTTGTTTTTTGAGAGTTTTCTTATAGGAATGTGTGGAGGGGTGGGGAAACAAGGTTTACAATTGAAACCCCAATGATAGGTGATCCAAGACTATGAATCTTGGAAGGTGGAATAGAGGGTGTAAATTTTTGACCATCTGACCTAGGTGGCATGATTCTATAATATTTAGAATAAATAGATTGATTTTAGAAAAAGTTACATTCTTATAGAATGTATAATTGAGTTTCCACAAAAATTATATCCCATTATATGTTACCAGTAATTCACCATTAATTTTTTATTACTATTGAAATTGTTAATTTTTTGTTATTATAAGTGATTAATCATTCAAAATTAATTATTTCATAGTGATGTTTCATTTACTTGAGTTCCTTGAATGATGTGGGATAAGTATTTCCCTATTTATGTATGTCGATGATAACTTGTTCTCCTATGATGTGTTCTTATAAATGTGTTTCCCAAACATACTTATATTGTATAATGATGTAGGTAATGATTCCTCCACATTCATTTTTACATTTTAGATATATCTTCCACCATGATCTGTATTAGGGATACTTCATCCACCAAATATGTATATTAGTGGTATAACATCAACAAACAATTGTATTTTTAGTTCACTATCTACCCTATTATGTTATTGTGTATTGTATCATCTGCCTAGTTTATTTTATATAATTATAAGTCTTTCACAAATGTGTTGTTTAGTTGGGATACATCAATATATTTTTAATGGTTTTGTATTCTCTTAGGCCTTAATATCTCTCTCAGCGACCACTAGGGATTCCCATTGATACCCCTCGTTGAAATGTTGGAATCTTATTTAGCTATCGATTCTTCCTTAATCTATGAACATTATCCCTTATCTATTTATCTTTATAAATGTTATTTATTTCAATTTTTTCACTTATTTTTTTTACCATTTTCCCTTCATCCTATTAGGTTTTTCTTGTTTGTTCTCTGGGTAACAGTTGTTGCATCATAGATTTAGTGTTACTAGTAATCATAGTGTTCTGCCCTTAGGGATTACCCATAACCTGTTTTAACCACATTCTTGGTTGGCCTTGTGGACATCAGGTGGTTTGGTTCAACCAAGGTAGATTATTTTTCAGGTCACTCCATTATACATTTTATTTTCATCCACTGATGCTTTTTCTTTATGTAGAAGTCATATCATTGTTTTCCATATCTTCTCTTCCTTGTTAACTGTTTAATCAAGAACCCATCTTGGTCATGTTTTATATAGTTCAATTTAGCTTTTGATAGTGTTTTTGGGGTCATTTAATGGCTACTTATTTTTTAAGGATTTTGATGTTTATGATTCTAGAGTAATCTTCCAGCCCCAGTGTTTCACCCTGAGGATACAGTATAAATATTTCTTATAGTCTTATTTTATTTCATCTATCCTTCCATTCTGATATAAAATTGGTTTATATTTTTTTGGAATTTTTCTTAATATTGTCTTCTCTGGTGTTACTAACATTTTATTTGTGATTGTCTTATGTTGATGAAGATGAAAGGTGAGGGATTCTATTGTTGTGGTTATGTTTTTTTGGTTATAGTAGAGTCTTGGTTGGACTAGATCTCATTTATTGGATGATTCACATTCTATTGGTAATCTTCCAATAGTTCCTAGTTCAGTTAAAGTGGTGGAGTGTCATGTTAAATTGATCCTCAATGAATGTTAATATATGGTGGTTCTTGATGTGAAATGTGTTTTTTGGTTCTTGATTTTCGTGTTTTTTATTACTGTTTGATCAATAGAAATTTTTTAGTGGTGTCCAATGGTATGAGGTGTGTTAGTAGTGAGATTTCATCATTTGAAAGTGATAATTACTTAACCTACATCATATTTCACACCCCATTGTATATCTCTATTCTCAAATTACAAAACAAATTTTAGCTCATTGGGTTGGAAATTGGAGTTATATTTTTTTATTGGATTTGTAGTTTTTTATTATTTGTTCAGTCTTGTTTATAGTTTTTTCTGG
Organism: Viscum album; assembly: GCA_963277665.1. NCBI lineage: Eukaryota > Viridiplantae > Streptophyta > Magnoliopsida > Santalales > Viscaceae > Viscum > Viscum album. Next base: position 794,344,105 of record OY728165.1, on the reverse strand, counting down.
TTTCCCACATAAAATCAATTTGTCCTATCGAAAATACCAAACAAATATATTGTAGAGTGGTGAATCCTCACTCACTGAGAAATAAATAGTTCACTATCATTTTTTAATTGATGATACATCATTAAACCAGAGTATATATAGTTATTATATTTACAATAAAGACTACGTAATGATGATGTATCATTCATTCAGTCCATGTAATGGTGATACCACATTCACCAATGTGCTAATATGGTGATGTATCATTCTCCCAATAACTATGTCTAATATGATAATTCACTCACAAAATCATATGAGATAAGGAGTGATAGAAAATTAACTCTTAATTTTTGTTTAGACCTTTGTTTTATCATCTCATTTCAGAATCTAATGAGGATGGTATGCTCTATCTCATTTTTACTACTATATAATCTATGGATTGAAATGTTTTATATTTACTTTCATTATTAGAAAATCTTATCAATTAGGAACTTATATTTACTAGACTTGTATGGGGATGCTATCAGTAATAGCTTATTGAGTTGTACCTGTACCCTACTCATGATCACCGATTCCTAAATAAGGTTCCTCATTATCGTAATAAGTAAGGTAAATTACCAATTGATTGATGGATTATATATTTATAAAGAGAATTGGTATAGTACTCAAACAATAATTGAGGCCCAATGTAGTTATAATTCTATAAATATTCTTCTATTACAATTTGTTGTATATGATCATCCAATTGATGATCCCACATATTAATGTATTCTTATGTTAGTCATTGTTATATTACATTTTATAATATCATTGAATATGATTACTTTCTTAGTTAGCCTGTAGTCATAAATTCAATGTGTGATAATTAATGTGATTTGAATTTTTTTCTTTACTACCTATATGATTTATGATTATTGGTACCTAAGGGTATAGTTTCCCCTCCTAATAATTATTGACCATATCTACTAGTTGGTTTCCACTAATGTATGAGTAGATGTTCATATGTTTGTAACACTTTTTTCACACTAGAGATAAACTATGCTTGGGAAATTATATCTGCAGAAATTACAGTTCTTAGATCAATAAAATAATTAGTGTAGAAACTCTAAATACTATACAAAGAATGATACTATGTAATATAATAACTTTTCTAACAATTATCTCACAAATATTGATTCATATATGATTTTTAATCCTTTAAATTGGTCCTATATTTAAATGAATTTTAAATAAAAACATTTTTATATACTACCATGGCCATATATTTTTATCATACACATGCATCAAAATTGAAGGGAAAGAGATATAATCTTCCACTAAATCAAATGGGATAAATCCATTATTTATAATTTAGTTAATTCCATATCACATATGATGTATCCAATATATGATACACCACCGAGATAAAATGTCCTAATGGTTCTCATCAATAGATAGAAGTAAAAAATTGTGATACACAAAAATAATTCTCTGAAGTCCAATGAACAATATAAATGCTCATAAATATGACTACTAAATGACATCTAAAACTTTTGTGATTTATATTAGAAGTTCGGAACTCATTAACTCAATTATTATAGATCACAAAATTAGAAAATAATGGGAATAAATCTCAATTCTTACGAGCTCTAATCAAAAAATATTCACTCAGTATTTCTAACCTCATAAATTAATGTGTATAAAAAATTAGAGGAAAATATTGAAGAATATATTTATATAATATTTATGTGTTCGTTATTATATGATACTATTGTAACCATAGGATGTGAAAAATAATCCAAATACATTATCACTCTAATTTTATATAAAATATAAATCTCTATGTAATAATAAAAAATGTTTTCATATAACTAAAATAAAAAAATCAATTTATTCCAAATATCTATGTGTAACACAGACCTCACATGATTGTGAAGCATCATGTAGAAAAAAATTAAATTAAGTATATTTTTTATTTTATGTTTTTTGTATTTTTAATATATTAATCACATGATCAAAAACAAGAATTCAATCTCATTTTTGTGATGAAACCATTAAAATGTGAGGTTAAATTTATTTATGTCATATAAGAATGAAATAAATTTTATTATGATGAACTGTGTGATTAGAGTGATTAAAAAATAAATCTTTTAAATTTAAAGGTTCTATCTAAAATAAAATAAAACTTATCACATTATCAAAACATAATTAATAGTATTGGGTTATAATGAGACCATAAAAAAATTTCATTCATTGATTTCTAAAATATATTAATCAAATGAATATCATTTTTATATATAATGTTCTCGATATCATCAAATGAATTATTTTAAATGTTAAAAGTAATATATTAGTAAAAAATATTTTACATGAACCAAAATTAGGAAACAACCTCCAAATTTCATGAAACGTAAGTATAACATCATGTGATTTAATTTTGTCCAATCAGAATAAAAAACAAGTCATTCAAGTTCATGACGTGTTCAAAATGAGGTTACTTACATTTTGTCATTTTAAATATTAAAAACATTCAAAAAACATAACACCTAATAAAAATCAAGAAAACATTCTCATTTTGTTTTGAAACTGATGTAAAATGATGTTACATTTATTTAAACATTTAAAAGAGAACAAAAAATAGCTCTAACTTGTGAGGAGTTAAATATGGCCAGAATTAATTTTTTTAGCCTTAATGTGATATTTTTATTCAAAACATTCATCCCATGATCATAATTAGGAAACAATGCTTTTATTTTTTTTTAAACCTAGGTAAATGATCTTTTATTATTTTTTAACCACTTGGAAAAATTTGTATATAATTTTAATTCATTATTTCCTTGAAATTTTATAATAATTTTTTTTCCATTTTAAGGGTTATGTATATTTAAAATTCACATCAAAGACTAATAATTAAGAAAACACGAATATTTTTTATTGATACACTAGGAAGGAAATATTTTATACATTTATCAATATTTTTGCAGAACCACATTTCATTCTGATGCATGATGTGTTCAAAACAACAAAAAATCAACATTTTCAAATTAAAAGTTTTATTTTAACTAAAAAAAACACATTTTCAAAAAAATGATCTTTTATTATTTTTAAACTATGTAAAAATTACATTTTATTCCTTTGTGACATGTAGTATTTAAACACAAGTATTTTGATGTGTGGTGTGACTATAATGACTAAATGTTCATTTTTATATATAATTAGTCTTAAATTTGTTAAATATTATTAACAAATAAAATATATATATTATTACTTATATAGGAATACCATTTATTGTAGGTACATTTACTTGATAGGATATAAAAATAAAAGGATTATTGATTCATTATAAATGGATTAATCTTAGGTTGTGTTATGTAAATATTTAGGTATAATTTTTTTAACAAAAGATAATAGTTTTAATGTATAAATATTTATTAAATAATTAAATATATTTAATTCTTTCCTTTTATCATTTTTATTTCATTCTAATTGTAAGATACCATGTTTTTTTACGTAACAATATCATTTATTTCAGTTTAACTTATTTGTTTTTACATAGCATGAATGCCTAATGAGGTCCCATATATTTTTGGTGTGTTTGGGGATTGTTCGGGACTCGAATCCCATGATTTTGGGAAAGTCATTCGGGTTGTGTAGTTAGTAGAAACTGTGTGACCTGGTCCACATGATCTAATTAAAACGAATGCAGTTGAACAAATAGAAAAAAACGGTGCATAATTTTTTATATCCATTCACACAGGGACACACGTCCATGCCAGAAGCACAAATGTTTTCTGAAGATGCATACAGAATGGTTTCCCAAATAGTGCACATGAACCATGTGGGGTCCATGGTAAGGGAGTATGATTCCCACTATTGGAAAAATATTTGGCAAACCATGCATCCAAAACTTTTAACCTGGTGTTTTTGGGTGAAATTACCAAACTTCTCTTAAAATTTTTTAAAATAAGATTTTATTTTTCATCTTTTAATTCAAGCATACAAAGGGGAATAATTTCTCCCATTGAAGAAAAAATCCAAGGCAATGATTCCATTTTTGGATCCATACTCGTATTTAAGAAACTTTTATCTTGTATCGGCACTGGTGAGCTCTTCATTATTATTAAGTCTTTAGTCCTTTTTATTTGTATTGATAGAGTTATTTTTATGAAAGATTATATTCCAAATATCTAAGGAATTTTTTTATTTCTATATTTTCTTCTGATATTTGTTGTGTTGGGAGATGATACTTGATTAGTTTTCTACCATGTTTATATGGTAGGGGTTTTATACATTTCCCTCATGAATTCATGTTTTATATGCCTAGTTTCTATTTTGATTCAAGTCAGAACTTCTAGATATTCCACAAAAATTAAATTATTGTTTAAATTAAATTTACTAGAACATTATTAGGGTTCCCACATAGTTTTATTTTATGGTTTGAGGTTGTTATCACCAACCTGGACCACCCATGAGGTGTGTATTTTTTCTTTTTCATTATTATACCACCGTGCCGGGTGTGTGTGATCTATAAATTTTAATTTAATACCTAATGAATTAACTGGTTATTAAATGATTGGATATAATATGGTTGATTCCTAATATTTTATGTGATATCATGAAGTTTAAATTGGTAAATGTTTTTAACGGAGATATCCAAATGAGTTGGATGAAATCAAGGATTGTGAATGGTTATAAAATGGGTTATGAAAATATCAATGAAATGATTGATGAATTGATTATGGTAGTGGTTTTTTTGAACATTTCTACTCAGATTCTAATTCTGTAGGATTTGGTGGCCATTTCAAATCCATGGATCTTGATTATAGAATTTGATTTCATAGACATTTCAACTACATGGATCTGGATTCCATAGTATTCCATGGACATTTCAACTCCCTGGATCTAGTTTACATTAGATGATAAGGACATTTCTACTCCTTGGATATGGATTTCTGGGACCACCGTAGACTTGCACCATGAACATGCTTCTGGGGATCCTCCCATGTCATTATTACTTTTATATAGAGATTCTACTAAGACTCTAGGGGGATTATTTTGTCATTTATACCTTGGATCTAGAACAAGTAGGTCTAACACGATGAGGATACCTTGGTATTTATACCTTGGATCCAGGCCCTGGGTTTTAACATTGGATTACACATCATAGTTCATATTGGGTGTTTATCTTGATTTATATATTGCCTGGATATGGATGTTTGAACCCAATTAGTGTATTATACAAAATTAGTTATGTGCATCCTTTTATATTACTGTCTTGTATTCCATATTGTTTCTACTAATATATACATACTAGATTTGTTAGAGAAATTATCAGTTATGTCTAACTAAGTATTATCTAACATCCTATTTAGGCCACCATTGGGTACATGGATAGGCTTCATGGGTGTAGGTAGGTACTGGGGAAATTTCCCACTTTAGAATGTTTTATTTGATCATTTCTTATATGTAAGAGGGAATAGGACTGATAGATGCTCATGATGATAGCTAGAGATATTTCCATTTGGGTATTTTTGTTATTATGATACATGTATTATATATAATTCATATTCCCATATATTTCCTTCCATTTATTATCATGAAATGAAAAAATCATCATATTGTACATCAAACTGCTTTTGGATTTATTATTCTTATAGTCTTTTAGAATTTATCTTCTATCTTGATTTATATTATGATTCAAATTGTTTATTAACTAGTGATACCATTTTCCAACAGTTTTATTATGATGATATTTTCTCCCCACTATACCACCGTAAGCTATACATTCAAGTCAGTAGCCTCTGGCATATGGGGAGGCACGCTTGAGGCTATGTGACCCACTGACATGAGGCACCATTCAGTGGCTTCTAGGTGGGTACTTTAAAAAGTATTATAAAAGGATTGTCTCTTTCTTTCCATACAATTTGAGACAAATATATAGGATATTATGAATGAGTTGGAATTTGGTAATGAATTTTTCATGGGAGTAGCTAACCCACGTACAAAGAAAATCCAAATTTCATGGAATGAGGATTCTTGCTCTATATTCACAACTAGAAATATTTCCATTAACAACACAAGAAAAAGGGATTTAGTAATGTTATAAAAGAACTAATAATGTATGGTGTGTCAGAGGGTTGGATTTAAAAGATCTCATAAAAACATATAATAATTTTCCCCTTTAAAAGTGCTAAAAATTTACAGATAAAGGGGGTCGTTATCAGTTCATTTTTTAGCACAGTTAAAGGCCCCCTTTAATAGTGCTGATAAAGAGTATATTTTTTTTCATTCCCCAACCCCCTTTAAATGATCCCTCTATTATCACTTACCCCACCACATTATCAACTCTTTAGATAATCCCCCCTCCACCACATACCCCCGCCAACAATGACTTTTGAACCTGAGACCTTCAACTTATACATCAGCACATTTCCACTCTCCTATACTTTTTTTTACATTTTATGAGATATTTATATATTTATACATATTTTCTAACGTTTTTATTCATAAATTTATATATATATATATATATATATGTATTTATAGTTATATTTTTTTTATTTATATATATATTTAATATTTATATATTTTTTAAAATGGATATTGTTTTTTTACTTATATAAAGTTTATATATTGAGAAATATATTTTATATGTAAATATATTTAATTGTTTACTTATAAAATCAAATTTTTTATGTGTGAATATATATAAAATAATTATATAATGTTATATATTTGATTATAAGTGTTATAACGTTAGAAAAAACTATATAATTCCAAATCCATAATATCAAAATGAATGCAATGCCAGGGAATAAATTACATACCAACCTAAAAAAGGAAAAAATACCCCCCTTAAATGAGTCTAAAAATTCATCCAATGTTAAAAGATTGGGTTCACCCTACTAAAAATTATTTTTAGAGGGATTATATGCCTTTTGATCTAAAATAGTGTGTCATATGTTTACCTATGTATCTAGTAGAGTAGAAATTGTTGTAGGCTTCTATTTGATATGTGTTAAAGCCCAAACAAATTCCCAGATCAAAAGTTAGTTTGTTTAAATTTCAAGTTGTTTTTTCAACTTAATTTTGATATTTTATTTGTTTTTTTATTTTTTATCTTTAAATTGATATTAAATGACTATTACACATTAATAATTAGAGAAATATTAGTTAAAAATAATTTTTATTTGCTTTTAAATCAATTTTCACTAAATATCCCATATATTATGTATAAATGGCTATTTAGAACTATCAAAAACATATTTAGTAAATATGTATTATATTTATATCAATATAAATATATTTACATATTAATATTTTAATTTTAATGAAATATTTTTTTTTTGAAATACACCCTTTATCAATACTTTTTTACAAGCGATGATTAAGGGGACCCTTTAGAAGCTCTTTTCTAGTGTTGTTAAAGATCCCCTTTAACATATCCAGAAAAATAATTATTAATGACCCATTTTAATAGAGATTTTTCTAGTGCTAAAAAGGGGGTTTAAAAAAACACTTTTACCAAGTTATGTAAAAACCTTTGCACTGGATAAAACTTGTTTTATAGTAGTGATTTATCCTACTTGAGATGATTTGTTTCCACTGTTGGGTGAATCAATTGATATTTGATATTCCATATTATTATGATTTTTATCATGGACCTATGAGATAAGGTCATTTCATATCATTCAAAACATTGATCACATTATATTATTAAAATTTTATCCATATTGCATACTATATATAATTCATTTCATGATAGCATGAAATTTATAACTTGTTCTTTATAATATATAATTAATTTTAGAAAACATTCTTACAAAAAATTGTGAAATATAATTGGTACATAGAGTGTCCTCCATAACCAAAAGAGTATTTTCCTGCATATCATATATCATACACCCTAATAAATCAATTATAGAATGTTGAGTCATGGACCAATGGTAACATAGACTAAAACATGTTGTGGTTTTGATTATAAGGTGTATGTTCCATTATGGACTAGTAGTGGTGATCCATTTTTTCATCCATTTAAATATAATTTGAATATAAATTTTATTTCAGATGAAATTTAAATTTTGAAATGGAATGTTCACTGAAAAACAGATTTTTCAATTTTACCAGATAGTCAACATTTTGGGAAAAGTGTTGTGAAGTAGAGAACTTGACCCAGACTCATCTTTATAGTGGGAATTATGTAGTCCCTCTAGTAATTTTATAGAAGTTCGTATTACAGAGTCATATCATTAGGAGTAGGAAGAGGAGTGTTTCTTGTTTATAGGAAGGCTTAATACTTTCCATTTATATATATATATGCTCCTCATTATCAATATTTTCTGAGTCATTTCTTTAGAATTGAAGTTATATGACACCACGATGGCATCTCTTCATGCACTTGGAGGGTGGCGATGACCACAATTCAGATGTGGTGGACTCTGAGCCTCCAATAAAATATCTAGTAGTTCCTCTTGAAGTAGAAATAGTTGTACTAAATATGGGTGTTGATTCTATGTTCTGTGAGGGTTTCTTACCCTTTATGCAAACCATTAAGGGATCCCCTGAAACTGTCGTGTCTACGGAAGAGATAATACATGTGTTCTAGAAGTATAATCCTCCAACAATTTTAGGGTATGTGGTCCATAGATTACTGAGATGTGTCTTGAGACTATTATTTTTAGAATCTGGAGACCCCTTCTAATATGATATTAAATATCGATACATATATTCTTGAGGGAGAATATATGAACAAGTGGGATGGTTTGAACCAGGATGATATGCTTCGAGATATGTTTTTGAGGGATTTATAATCCATATTTTATTACTAATTATTTCCTAATACTCTGAAAGAATAGTGATCCTGAGAGTTTATGCATCTAGGTAATGATGTGATTACCATTATGGAATATTCTTCCGGCTCCCCAATCTTTAGTGTTTTGTTCTGATTTATCTTACATATGATCTGTTTGGGGTGAGACACTTCGAGGAAGGAATCCTGCATGATGTTTGATCTTATATAAAATTGTTTCAATTGAATATTACTATATAGATAATGTACCATGAATTGATTACAAAATGGAACCTGAGGGATGTTGGTGGTGTAGAGTTGGGAAGCTCAGCCTCTCAACCCAATGGATTAGTTTCAGCTTATAGAAAGTTCTATTCATGACCTCATCTAAATGGATTACTAGATAGAGTGAGAGTGATGGTAATTCTATCTTCTTTCATCATGTTGAAAGATGGAGACATATGACGAGTCAATTATATAGATACCTATTCGAGTTCCAACAATGAAATACGAAGGTATGTGTATAGTGATCTTGTAAGACCATTGCTGCAATTTTTATTGGTAAGGCATTGACTCTGTATCCAAGTTTAAGAGAGGAATTCATAGATCCATGTAAATTTTATGATTGATTAGTGTTGATCTCTCAGGTTGAGGTGGATTTTTTGGTTGAAGAAGCTAGGCACCAGTTTTAAAATGACATTATAGTGGGCCTGCTCTAGGTAATGATTTTGTTTACCTAGGTCACGGTTCAAGCCATATATTTTTTTTAAACCTACACCTATGGATAAGAGTATCATTCCATCTATTGTGAGAGGTGATATCTTAGTAGTATCTAATATAGTATCTTCTCTTTTCGATATAGGCACTTCTTATAGCTTTGTATTTGTACCTATTGTGAATATCCTTAGGTACATTATTCAGTTTTTTATGGAATTGTGACACTTGATAGTCTGTTGGGGATCATAAAAAAATGGTATACTTTAGTGCACAGAGTTCCCATTGAGGTATGTGGGTGTAACTTCATATGGGATCTCTTCATTTTTTATGATTATAGGGTTTGATGTCACACTCAGGATGGTCTATCGAGATTATAATTTTTCCCATATAAATTTTTATCATTGAAGGGTGACCTTCACATAATTAGAGGGTGGGATTTTTCATCACATGGGTGAATGGGATATACAAGAGAGTAGATCTTGACCCGATTATTGGGGTCTATTCTAGATAACAACCTAGTTTTCTTATTTATATCTTGATAGTCAAGGATCAATTTAGGAAAAATTCTCTCCAATTGTTGAACATTTCATGTATATATCCTCAGATGAAATTTCTACTTTACCTCATGAGATATAGATGAAATTATTTATCAAGCTATTTCAAATAAGGGAACCAATGTCCATTCATCCTTATAGGATTGCTAATGTGGAGATACAATGGCACATAAGGAAGCTAAAGGACTTCGAGGAAAAGGGGTGTATATGACCTAGTCATTCTCTATGGGTTTAACCTATTTTTTAGGGAATTGGTAGACTAAAACCTCATTCTATTTGTGGATTATTGGAAATTTAATTACATGACTCTTAAGAACTGGTATAAATTTCCATTGATAGATGATCTATCCAGCCAGCTCTAAGGATATCGGGTTTTATCAATGATTGATTTGAGTTCGGCTTATTAGTAGTTATTTGTTCATCCTTCTGACATACCACATAAATCCATTCATAGAAGTTATGATCTATATGCGTATCTGGTTATATCATTTTTCTCAATAATATGTTAGTGGTTTTCGTAGAACTGATTAAAAAAAATTGCATCCTTACCCAAATTATTTTGTGGGGGTATTTATGGATGATAACTTGGTGTATTCTCAAAAACGACATGACCATGCCAAACATCTTGATATAATTTTGAATACATTGAGACAGCATCATTATAATTATAAGATCATATAGTGAATCTTTTTTAGGGAAAAGATTCATTTCAAGGGTCATATTATCCTATAAACTAGAGTATTCATTATATCAACAAATTTGAGAGTTATAGTTTCTTTAGAGTATCCAAATAACATCTTTGACATATGAAGTTTCTTGGGGATAGTGTGATATTACACTTCTTTCATTCAAGATTTCTAAAACATAGCACCACCTCTTATGGGATTGTCTAAGAAAGGTGTGTGATTTTTATAGTCAAATATCTATGATACAACCTTTTTGGGGATGAAAGGGATACTAACCTCAACTCTGGTCTTGATTCTTCTAGAACTTGGAATGGCCTATATAATATCTTGTGATTAATTAGGTATTAAGAAAAGATAAATTTTGATGCCAGGGGAAGAATTTTTTTCATATGGTTCTCATCATTTGAGTCCAAATAAGAGGAACTACCTAACGAACAATCTCAATATGGACACTATTTTTTATGCATGTAACTGTTGGAGGAATTATTTATTTTGAGATAATTGTGGTGTATAAATGGGAAAAAATACTCAAGAATATATTTTCACAACATGACTTGAATAAAAATAAATGATTGGGGGTTGAGTACATATACTATTTTGAATTAAATCATTCCTATATTCCATGAAAGTGAAATGTAGTGGTTGATTACTTGAGTAAAAGGAATCAGATACAAGCATTTTAGGATGATATTAGTGAGTGGAATATTATGGAATTATTTTCAAATATGGACTTGGAGGTGAAATATATTCAAGAGAAAACATTTATCTAATCTTCTATGGTGAATTCACTCTTCTAGAAAGAGTGAGAGTGAGACAATAATCCTATGATGAGGGCCTGGTCCTATAGGAGAGTGTAGATGGTAAGAACCTACCTCATATTTGGACCATTGATGAATATCAAATTCTATGCATACATGGTCATGTTTGGGTTCCAATAGACATACGCGAGGAGATTATATGAGAGTTTGAAGCTTCATCTTGGGCAGTAACATCTCGGTATTAATAAGATGTATTGGGATTTTCACTGCCAGTACTAGTTGTTGGGTATAAAAAATAATGTAGATAGTTTAACCCTGAGGTGTTCCACCTATCATATGGTGAAGGAGGAACACCAGTGACCATCTAGTATTTTATAGTAGTTACCCATTCCCAAGTTGAAACGGTAATATATTTTGAGGGATTTAATGAAAAATATTCTAGGTTTCCTCATGGTAGTGATGTTGTATGGGTTATTGCGGAAAATCTCACAAATAGAACTCATTTCATTCCAATCGATGAGACATTTTCTATAGATGAACTTTGGAGAATTTATATATGTGATATTTTTTTCCTTCACAGGGTTTCTCATACCATGGTATAAAGTAGGGATTACGGATTTTCATCTCATTTTTTATTGCCCTATAGAGGTTTTTAGATACATTGGTTCTCTTAAGCATGGAATACCACCCTCATACTGATGAACAATTAGAGAACACAATATAGTTTCTAAAGGAATTTATCATAGAATGAATCCTTGATTTTGTGGGATCTTGGGAGATGCATATACCGCTGGTTGATATCTCCCACAATAATAGATATCAGGAAATAATAAATATGACACCTTATGAGGTTTTTTATGGTTGTCATTCCAATCATTTCTATTTTGGTTATACGTATGAGAGGCAGCACTGGTTGGACCCCATATCATGTAGGAGATGTTAGATTAGGTCCAACATATTAGAAAGTTGATGGATACTGCATTTTCTAGATTGAAATACTATGCTGGTCATCATTGATGACCACTAGAGTTTGAGGTTGGGGATCGTTTCTTTTTACGTATCTCTCTGAGGATGGTACACAGATTGATTAGGTGGTAGGATAATATTTCACTAGGATATTTCATGATGTTTGAAATTTTAGAGAGATCAGGGTTAGTATCTTACTCATTGAAGTTACCCCAAAGGTTCTCATCCATGCATTCCATCTTCTATGTATCTCAGTTTCACCATCATCACTTAGACCCATCTCATACCCTTTATAAAAATGTGTTTGAGTTGTAGGTTGATGTGTTATTTAAGGAGAATCCTATACATGTTATTGATAATATAATAAATTCTCTATATTTTCAGTCAATTCCTCTAGTATAGATGATATGGGAGCACAGATATTTTCAGGGTGAGAATTTGGAGGAGGAGGATGATGTATGTGGTTAGTGGATGTGGTTGTTCTCAGAAAACTATGGACCACCGTTGGAAGGGAAATTCATGTATGAATTGCTTTAAGGGATGAATATTATAAGATATTTTGTTTTCCTTTACATACAGATCTCATTAATTTTAAGTTAAATTTTGTGTTTTGACATAGAATGAAATTATAATGAGGTCATGGGAGTTTTGGGGGTATTTGGGGCATGTTAATAGATATAATCAAGGGTATTTGGGTAAGGTTTTTAGACCACACTATTTTTAGAAACCATGAGAGGTTGGTTTGAGAGAAGAAATGGGTGCACTGTTTGCTCTAACCATTTTCCCATGGATGCATGGCCTTGCTGTAAGCTTTGTATTTTCTAGTAGTGGAATATTGCATGGTTTGTGCATGGATTCCAAAAAGTTGAACATTAATAGTATGAATTTACTATTAATCAAATGAGGTTTGCATGGTTGGCACACCATTTAGACTACCATGCAGTCAAACCATGTGAACCAATGATTTTATTGAAATTACTAAATTTCCCTTAAAAATTGTTAATCGTGATTTTTCCTATTCCAATTTTAGTTTCTATAGTTATAGGGGATTCACTTATCCTATTGAAGTTTAAATCCTATGAATTGATCACATTTTACAGAATATATTCCGATTCAAACATTTTTCATCGCGTTGGATTTTTACTTGTGAGTTCTTCATTCATCTTGTACCTTTATTTTTATTTATTAGTATTGACTGGGTTATTTAGTGAAATATAATATTCATTTTTTCCATGTATTCTTTTGGTTTCTTTATTTTCATTTAATCCTAGTTGAGTTGAGATCTGATTCTGGAAGAGTGATCTTTATCCAGTATACTGTAGGTTGTCTATACGTTTCCCTCAACATTTGATGTTTTATATTACTAGTTGTCATTGTATATCACATCTGGAATTCAGGATGTTCCCCTAAATTTAGTTTGTTACCTTGATTAAATTGATTATAACTTATTTATGTTTTCCAATTATTTCCATTTTATGGTTGGAGATTATTTTCCCTAACCTAAACCACCCTTTAGGTGTGTAATTGTATTTTCCCCGTGTTATACCACCCCACTGGGTGTGTGTGAGCTCTCCATTTCAATAGGATCCATATTTAATTAAGTGGAAAATAAATGATTGAATAGGGGAGGTTTATACCTCCTTTTATATGTGATTATATGATGATGAAATAAATAAATGATTTTAATGGAAATGTGGAAATGATTTAGATTAACTCATGGATTGTGAATTATTATTAAATAGGATATAAAATGATTAGTGAATTGATAATAATGGTGGATGCTTTATGAATTTATACTACATGGAACCTAATTCCATTGGATGTCAAAATATATTTATACTCCATGGATCATTATTATGGTAGTGGATTCCTTGTATGTTTTCAGACCTTTGATCAGGATTCCATAGGATTCCATGGACATTTATACTCTATGGATCTAGTTGACATTGGATATCAAGAACATTTCTACTCTATGGATTTTTCATGACTAGAACACAATGTAAATATACCATGGATATACTCATTGGGATCCTCCCAAGTTGATTTTAATTTTCTATAGATATTTCTCTACGAATTGAGTTTATTCCTTGGTCATTTTTCCATGGATCTTGCTCAGGTAGGTCTGAAATGATGAGGATGACTTGGCCATTATATGTTAGATCTGACCCTTGGGTCCTGAGACTAAATTACATAGCATAGTTCACAATGGATGGTTATCATTATTTATGGATATCCCTAGTATGGATGTTTGATCATAGTTGGTTGACTAGAAAATATTAATTCTCCTAATTATTTTGTGTTACTATCATATATAGCAAGCTATTTCTTCTAATATACCCGAAATTGTATTTTTATAGACATTGTTGGTGGTGGCTTGCTAAATGTTATCTCACCCCATGTTCAAGACGTCGTTGGGTACCTAGAAAGTCTTCATAGTTCTAGGTAGAGACTAGGGAAAGCTCCCACATTACGATTCTTTATTTGATCATTTATTTGGAATAGGGGATCACAAGACCAGTCTATGACCATGATGCTTACTAGAGAAAGTACCTTTTGGGACTTTCTGTTCTTTTGATATATGATCTATAAGGGATTCATGTTTCCATGTACTACATTACATTTTGTATAGATACATGAGCTAATCATTATACTATGCATGACACTACTTCTAGATTTATAATTATTACATTATTCTGGATGTAATATTATATCTTGATTTATATTATTCTTTATATTATTTATTCACTTTTGATATCATTGTGCTATAATATGATTATGACAACATTGTCACTCCACTATACTACCTTAGACCCTCACTGCTAGTTAGAAAACACTGAATTATGGTGTGTTGTGCTAGAGTTAATGTTACACTGACTCGGGTTACCATTCTGTGGATTACGGGTCAAGATGTTACTCTACTAGTTTTGGTACTAATCTCTTAGTAGTTTTTATTTAATTTTGTATATAGGAATTTATAGTATTGAATAGGGATTGAAACAGTCTCCATGAAACTTCCATGGTATTAATAAAATGTATTCAAACATGATTTTTTTATTATTTCTAATGTAAGACTAATAAATTGAGGAATTTTTAAATTATTATTTTTATTTATGAAATCCTTTTCAATAATTGATAAATCCCATAGTTTAGTGAATATTATAAGGGAATGTTTGTGGCCATATAATTTTATAAACCCTATAAACAATGGGCAATTTAAACCATGTCCCTTGGATTCTAATTGATGACTATAACCAAATATCAAAATTGTTTAAGGAAACAAGGTGATATAGGTAAATATTCTATGTTTTTATTGGATATAGGCATGTGGGCATAACCTATTTTTTTAGAAGTCACTTATTAATAAATTATCAATTAATTCATTCACATGTTATAAATTGGAATATTGTTGACTATGAGGATTGTGGTACCTTTGGGGAAAGGTAATTTGGTATCATCGATTATAAAGATAATGTGTATATATGAGGGAATATTTTTTATTCTTTTATTTGTGTTTTTTTTACTATGAACATGATTTATAATAAACATGGAAGATATTATATGACATTTGAGATCAATGACAACATGATTTTTCAAAAAAAAAATATGCGAAGTGAATTTGTAGGTGTTGGAAAGTCATATGTTTTCATGAATTATGACATCCTTAATTTTTAAAAGTGATAGATTATTTATTCATTAAGATATTTTTGGTTAAAAATATATGTTTCAGAATAACTGTTTTTTTAGTTCAACTTTTTTATGCATGAACTAGTATCTATAAAAACCAACCATGAATAACAAATATATATATATATATATATATTACTTTTTAGTAATTTGTTAAATTGTTTAATAACAACACAATGTATACATGAACATACAATTTTTTTGATATTATCTAAATATGGTTAATATTTTTTCTTCATTAAGAATGTAGAGTACCCATCCAAACCTATAAATTGGATAGTAGGCTTTTATGGTTTATGTGTATAGTAAACAAACATTACAACAAAATTACTTCATATTTTAAACGATATAATTTTCTATTTTTAAAACCATATATCTTATAATAAACCATATTTATCTCCCTATATTTTAATATATTATTTTTAAGACTTAACAAGGGGTATTTTTATGTACATTATTCATCTCTCTAGGATTCTCTGACACATTTTTAGTTTTTACAGACTTTGTCTATGGTGAGTTGTGTTTATTATATTTTACTAATCCTTAATTACCTTTATTTTTCCGTTTCATCTATTATAAAAAAAATTCTGATATTTTTATCAAGAGGGATAAATATATTAAATATTTTTCTATGGTTTTAATAATAGGGAATAATGGATTGTCTAGATATTCAATATCTTCTATTTGATTGACCAATTTTTTGTATAAAAATCGTATCTAGTATGTAAATGTGATATTTTAATAAGATATAAACCAATATAATTAAATTTACTTAATATGTTTAAAACTATTAGTAATTAATTCGGAAATTCAATAAAAATCATTGATTTGATTTTATAAATATGAGACATTTTAATTGAGTATGAATTTAATAATTGAAGGATTTTTATTGGTAAATGTTTCTTTAAATAAAGGTGTTTTATTATGAGAATTATTTTATATGCTATTATAAATATGTAATTCATTTTTGGAACTATTATTCAAATAGAGTGTGTGTTTATACTAGAAATAATTTTAGAATATTAATTTAATAAATTATATGATTGTTGAAATTTGAGAAATGGTTTGATATGAATACTTTTTCAATAAAATATAAAGTCCTTAACTATAATGTTAATTCCATAAATCTGTATCCTATCCTAATTTGGGTTGATGAGTCAAATTTTAAATCTATCCTGTTTTAGGTTGATCATGAAAGAGATTGGTCAGAGTGGGATTATTTGGTTAGATGATGAACATTTTGATATTTAACATTGATTGGCTGAATATTTATATCCAATATAGTTATTTTATCACTTTCTATTGTTATTCTTAATAATGTGTAGAGACCCGAAGCTTAACATACATGGACATTACATTACTTTTGCAGAATACTTAATACATAACAAAAACAGACACACAAGGACCGTAATAGTTTAGTGTCTTTGGAAACTCGGAATATAATCTTCTAAACATGGTGAAAGATCTTCAACATCTCCCATAAAGATCTTACCTTTTTTTCCCTAAAACTTTACTTTATATCCTGGGAAAAAGAAAACATAAAAGGGTGAGCTCAAATGCTCAGTAAGGGTAAACAAAAGAAATATCAATCACGTCATATTCATAAGAACGTATCTTTTGGATATCTTAACCAGCAAAAGAGATCATAATTTCATAACATGGGATAAATCATAGTAGTGAAATGTAATCCCAATAATCATAACATAAAACATGAAACTTTGTGAAATACACACATAATCATAGAGAATCATTTCTTATTAGTCAAGACTCATTTCCAATACTATCTTAGTGGACAAAGTCCCTTTCTGAACCGAGTTCACCCCTCGTTTCAGTCCTGTTTCACTGAACTGGCATAACCTACCGTTCTAGCCATGTCTATCTCATGAGATATAAAATCTTTACCCAATGCATTGGAGGGATATATAGGTCCCAACTGTCTCATAATGATACCATTCTTATGTGTTCCACAAAATCAGAAAACCATGCATCATAGCATAACCCATGTAATAAAAATGGGAATCTTAAACATCGTGACATCATAAAAAAATTCATATAAGATAATGGAATTCATAAAAATATAAATCCATCATAACATAATCAAATCAATTTAATAGTAGGGATAAAAACAGAACCCTTTATTATCTTAGTTGGAAAATAATTTTAATAAAACACTTGAACTCCATTCTTGAGGAAAATATCCTTTCTGCTTCAAAAACACTTTTCCTTTCTTAACATGTCGTACAATTATAAACTAAAAGAAGTTGATTAAAAATAAACTTGAAAACTTGTAAAGGAATCTTCTAGGAAATAATGTTTTAAAAATCCATTCATTCCATATAAGTTAAAAAACATTCTTCGTACTTTTGTTGGAAAAGTCAAAAAGTACCTCGTACGAAAAATGACAAAATATTCCTTTCATATCCTTTAATAAAAACACACCGAAGGGTAAAATTGTATTTAAAAAATTGTAGGTGGATGGAAATAATATTACATATTGAGGAAACATGGATGTGGATGATAAAATACACCCCAGTAAATACCAAAGTATAAACAATCTCGGATAAAAATGAAATTGTGATATTTCCCTTACCTTAGGTCTGATTTGCTTCGTAAGTGTCCGAACCTCCTGTATAATGATTTAAATAATGTTATTGACTTATTAAAGAATCATACATATTTTTATGATATCATATATGGTCATATTCTTAACTTCTTATTAGTAATATTTCATTACTACTTGTTATTGGGGTGTTTATTACTTTTTTTTCTTATGCGTGTTTTGTCGAATAAATTCTTATTATTCTCTTTAGGTTATAGATACCTCATTTACATAATGTTATTATTGTAATATATATCATATTCATTCATTCAATTAATTTATATAATCATTATGAAATGAAGATCATGTAGAACGAGTCGCATCACATCGTGGAGACGGTATTCCGTACGTACGCACGAGTGATGATATCGTTCCTATGATTATGGAATTGTCTTGGAGTGTATGTATAATAGTTCAGAATCAATATCACTTTATAATATTTATATATAGTCATTATTTAAACCATTATACCCATCCAAGTAAGGTGGTGGTGGAAAATAGATTACACCACGGCGTGGAGACGGTATTCTGTACGTACGCACGCGCAGTGATTTCTTTTTCCGTAGGATGGATAGATGGTGAAATAGGGTTGTTTAGTACTTATAATAACATATCAGTATATGATTGATACTGATGTTATTACTTCATAATGAAACAACTAAAGAAGAAGAAGTGGAATAAGAAATAAAGATGAAAGAATCGGTAACGGAAATTACCTCTTCTTTGAAGCGCCTCTTTGAGACCTCCTCTTAGGGCACTAAAATTGGTCTTTTAGGAAGACCCAAACCTCTAGGATGTCTCTAGGGAAGTGGAGAAGAGAATTTTTTGGAGGTTGTCCGATCTTGACGGCTCAAAGTGGTGTGAGGAAGAGAGGGAGGGGGTTCCCTTTTATAAGGGAGGAGAGGGGCACCTTTGGAATAACTAAAAATATTATATTATTATAAAGCCAAATTCGGTTTTAAATATCTTTAAATTGATTTATTTCTAAGATAAGTTGGGTATGGGTCGAAGTCCTCTCATCCAATAAAATTCATAAAAGTTTAGGTTCTTATTTTAACCTTATCATTTATATTTAACTTAAAGTTAGATAATTTTACTTTTATCGTGTCTTCTTGTCTTCTTACACTATAAGGTTAATAAACATACTATATCAAGCCAAAAGAACCCCAAGTTGTTTATTATTAATATATATAACCTTATCTAAGTCATTTGTTAGAACCATAGATTTTTAGGAATAAAATAACAATTAATAATATAATATTTGTTTTAAAAACTATTTTATGTCAATTTTGACACTATTTAGTAATTGATTTTTGTGAAAATCATAACAGAATTATTAGTTCGAAAAAAGTTAATTAAATAAATACTAACATGTCATATTTACCTATAAAATTAGTTTAATTAATAAAAAGTCTTAAAAATACATTTATTTGGGTATTTATAACATCAATTATGTCAATATTTCAATAATAAGACAATTGATGCATCATCTTTGTGTCATAATAAATGATAATAATTTAATCCCTAAAAATTCTAAATAAATTACTATGATGTAGATAATTGTATTAGATTTATGTATACTATTCATGTTTAAAGTTTCATGAAGTTTATCACTAAATTAAAATTATTATACTTATAAGATTTAAGAAAGTGACATGTTGTCACATTCTTTGGTTTTAATTAAATTATTTTCATGGACAGAAGTCCATTAAATGAATCTAATCCGACCCTTAGGTGATATGGGTCGACTTTTAGTCATCCAATTGGATTTTTACATGTGTTTGGGTAATTTTATAATATTATATTTACCCTTAATTACCCGATTTACCTTTAATTATGGTAAATAAAATTTACTGTAGTTACTATTCATAATTCCCAAAAATAAAAAGTAGCTTATTAACATAATTTGGATCCATTGATTCCAAATATGGAATCCATTTTTCCAATTTCAATACACAAAAGTTTGCAGAAATTAAATTCAAATTAATCCTATTGTCGAAAGAAAACGGGTTTTTCTTTAAAACACTATAAAAGATTGAATTGATTTATCCTACGAATTCAAGGTACAATAAATGCTAATGAATTACATTATATTAAATGGTAAAAATATATTATATTTATACTTAAAAACAATTTAATATTATAATTTAACCATATAAATTATTGCGATGAAAAAAGTTGTTTTTAATTAAAATATAGCATGTTTTTACTATTCATCAAAATATGAAAGTTACCAGAATAATATGAAAATTTTATCCAAAGTAAATTTTTATTTCATGATTCCAAAGAAGAATTTTATATTGTTAAATTGAACTTATAAACATGTCAAAAACTATATTTAAAGTGGGTGCGCCATCAAAATGTGGCAAAACTGTATTTTTTGAAAAATACTTATTTTACCTGAAAAATTTATTCTGTTCTTATACAATGTTTTAGAAAAATTGTAAGATGAATAATAATGTTATAAGATTAAAAATTTAGTTAATACTATTCCAAACGTCTATTTCATAATAATATTATAATAATATATCGTTGTTTAGTAAAACCCGGTATTGCGTACAACACACACTATCGAGGAAGGTTGCGATTGCGTTTAATGCAAGGCAAGTCAAGGATGCATGTTGTGCAATATCCTTTTGGTGTAGCGTACAACACAAGACATTAATGATATTAAAAAGAATATTTTTCATAAAATCTCGGGGTGTTACATTCTACCCCCCTTAAAATTAATTTCACCCTCGAAATTCGTCAGGGTTATAAACGGTTTACTATTCGAAAGTTTCTTTGATAGAAACCCACATCGTAAAAAGGAATACCAAAACCAATATTTAAAAACAAAAGTATGAAACGTAACAGTTACCCAAATAAACTAATCACTAGGTTTCCACATAGGTGAAAATATGGATATGGAAGAGAAATCTAACCATCATGTTCTGATGGAGAGTGGTAGAGAACATGGCTATGGAAAATCCAGCAATCACAAAGCCATAAATTTGTGATGATCTAAGGTACCATATGATTTATCAGATATAAGAGCACTAGGACAACATTTTTGGTTTTCAAGATCGTTTCCCTAAAGTTAATGAAATTCGAATTAGAAGAATTACTTTCGTGATTTTGGTATAGTCTCACAATTGGTCATTCTTTGGACAATTTCCACTTCATCTCTTAAAGAAATGAAGTTGAATTTTTCATTCATGATGTGTTAGCAGATCATGTGATAGAATGATGGGTCATTCCATCTGTCTCAAACAAGAGGTTAGAAAAGTTATCAAAAAATACATAAGTCCATCTATAGTGAGATAAATCATATATGGTTCCTAAAATGGACTTATACTTCATATATCATTCTGCTTAATATAATAAAACTAGTTTCTACTAAACAGGGACTTCCTGTAGGCCAGTGGTAGGCGATAAAGGCCAGTCGCACTTCGGTTGTGGGTTTGATTCCCACAGCCTTGTCCGACGCGATGGGTTGTCGCCCATCCTGCAGGTTGTCCTTTTTCTAAAGCTATATTACTATAACATCCCATCAATAATATAAAAAAAAATTATATCCTAACTTATGTCCAACATAATCCATTCCAATCTTTAGGCTTATCTAAAATACTTCGGTCCAAGCTCATAGTATAAAGAAATTGATTACTTGAAATGTCACATAACAATCACGTGAATGCCATCATTTATCCCCCATATATCTTGTTGGTCACATTCCAGTTATGTGAATACCTTAATCATGTATTCTCTTGAAAAATGAATACGCATTAAACCGTAGCGAAAACATGAATTCAGTTAAAAGTTAACACTTTCCACATACCAAAATCCTCAACATTCTATATACTCAAACCATGATATCACTTAGTCCTTATATCAATCATTAGCTCATGAATATAATCAAACATCTCATTATCTTCTTATCCCTTCATAATGCACATATCATCTGCTTACCAAAAATATCTCAATCACTTTCAATGGTTATTGGTACGATAAAATTATTGAAATCCACAATAGACCAATACATAAATATTCCAATATTCCACGATACTATATACAATATTATTTTGGAATCCCATTACATAAACACTTAATCATTCCACTACATCGTTGTCATATTCAACATCCCCAATGGTGATCACATGTGACTTCCCTTTGTCCTTTTACTTAAGTGGTTACTCATGTCGATCATCACTAACCCTTGGATTAGGGCATTTATTAGCATAATTCCCCATTTCCTTACACTTGAAGCATTGAAGTGTTGGTGGAGAGTTCTCTGTAGTCTTTTCATTATTCCCATCATTAGAAACCCTTTTTCCATTACTTCGACACTCAGCTGCTCGATGACCTTCTTTTCCACACTTAAAACATTTTCTAGTCCCTTTAAGACAATCTCCACCATGCTTCATTCCACACTTTGAGCATAAGGAAACATTCATTTTCTTTTCACCATTATTCTGAGATTTCTCCTTGAACTCCATCTTTCGTTTCTTGTCAAAACTATGAGATGGATAAGTAACACCAACTTCCATTTCTACCTTGATAGCACAACGCACAATTTCTTCATAGCTACTGAAGTCTCTTATAGCTAATGCCCTTCGAAGACTTGGTTTTAAGCCACTGAAAAATCGATCAACTTTACTTTCAGGTTGGATGATAATGCCATATGCATACCTTGCAAGCCTTGTAAAATTTGCTTCGTATATACCAACAGATTCATCATCCTTTTTCTTTAGTTCAAAAACACTTTCTCCATCTTTGTTTGAAGAATACGAGGGAATTACTTATTAAAAAAAAGTTCTTGAACTCATCCCATTCCATGGAATCAATTTCATCTCTTGGCCTCGTATTTTTGATAAGATTCCACCATTGATCAGCTTCACCTTCCAAACGATATACTGCTAAGATGGCTTTATCATGTTCAGAACATTGAAGAACTAAAAATATCTTTTCAGTGGTAATGATCCATTGTTCAGCAACAAGTGGATCAGAACACCCACTGAAAGAAGGGTGGACGTTTCCTCATGAAGGACTCAATAGAATATTGTTCCCTTCTCTGCTCATTTGGAAGTCTAGAATGATTCATAGCTTGTGTAAGTATAACAATAAGATTTTTCACTCCATCTCCCATAACATTTGTTTGTTTAGAAGGACAATCATTGCATTGTCCATTGCATTGATCAACACGGTTCCTTCGGGTTCCAGCCATCGTCTAAAACCCAAAAAGAATAGTGTGAGAGGCAAAAATCATGCTAGGGAAAACAACAAAATATAGGGGGAGTACCTTCAATATCTAACATCTTAGGTTTAATTCTAATATCGTTAGCGCAATTCTAGGACTATAACCTATAATTATACTTAACCTTAGGGAAATCCCTAGACATACCTTAGAAATATCTCTAGGGATATCACTAAATTTCTCGCATCCTAGTTTCCAAAGGTTGACTAAACCTTTCCTCTGATACCAATTGTAGAGACCTGAAGCTTAACATACATGGACATTACATTACTTTTGCGGAATACTTAATACATAACAAAAACATACACACAAGGACCGTAATAGTTTAGTGTCTTTGGAAACTCGTAATATAATCTTCTAAACGTGGTGAAAGATCTTCAACATCTCCCATAAAGATCTTCCCTTTTTTTACCTAAAACCATTCTTTATATCCTGGGGAAAAGAAAACATAAAAGGGTGAGCTCAAATGCTCAGTAAGGGTAAACAAAAGAAATATCAATCACATCATACTCATAAGAACATATCTTTTGGATATCTTAACCTGCAAAAGAGATAAAAATTTCATAACATGGGATAAATCATAGTAGGGAAATGTAATCCCAATAATCATAACATAAAACATGAAACTTTGTGGAATTCACACATAATCATAGAGAATCATTTCTTATTAGTCAAGAATCATTTCCAAGACTATCTTAGTGGACAAAGTCCCTTTCTGAACCGAGTTCACTCCTACTTTCAGTCCTGTTTCACTGAACCGATATAACCTACCGTTCCATCCATGTCTATATCATGAGATATAAAATCCTTACCCAATTAATTAGAGGGAGATATAGGTCCCACCCGTCTCATAATGATACCATTCTTATGTGTTCCACAAAATCCAAAAACCATACATCATAGCATAACCCATGTAATAAAAATGGGAATCTTAAACATCATGATATCATAAAAAATTCATATAAGATAAAGGAATTCATAAAAATATAATTCCATCATAACATAATCAAATCAATGTAATAATAGAGATAAAAACAGAACCCTTTATTATCTTAGATGGAAAATAATTTTAATAAAACACATGAACTCCATTCTTGAGGAAAATATCCTTTCTGCTTCAAAAACACTTTTCCTTTCTTAACATGTCGTTCAATTATAAACTAAAAGAAGTTGATTAAAAATAAACTTGAAAACTTGTTAAGGAAGCTTCTTGGAAATAATGTTTTAAAAATCCATTCATGCCGTATAAGTTAAAAAACATTCTTGGTACTTTTTTCGGAAAAGTCAAAAAGTACCTCGTACGAAAAATGACAAAAGATTTCTTTCATATCCTTTACTAAAAACTCACCAAAGGGTAAAATTGGATTTAAACAATTGTAGGTGGATGGAAATAATATTACATATTGAGGATACATGGATGTGGATGATAAAATACACCCCAGTAAATACCAAACTATAAACAATCTTAGATAAAAATGTGATTGTGATATTTCCCTTACCTTAGGTCTGATTTTCTTCGTAAGTGTTTGAACTTCCTATATAATGATTTAAATAATGTTATTGACTTATTCCAGAATCATAATTATTGTTAGCTTCTTATTAGTAATATTTCATTACTACTTTTTATTCAGGTGTTTATTACTTTTTGTTCTAATGTGTGTTTTGTCGAATAAATTCTTATTCTTCTCTTTAGGTTATAGATGCCTCATTTACAGAAAGTTATTAGTGTAATATATATAATATTCATTTATTCAATTCATTTATATAATAATTATGAAATTAAGATCATGTAGAACGAGTCACATCACATCGTGGAGACAGTATTCCGTATGTACGCACGAGTGATGATATCGTTCCTAGGATCGTGGAATTGTATTGGAGTGTATGTATACTATTTAAGAATCAATATCACTTTATAATAGTCATATATAGTCATTATTTACACCATTATACCCATCCAAGTAAGGTGGTGGTGGAAAATAGATTACACCACAGCGTGGAGAAGGTATTCAGTACGTACGCACGCGCGGTGATTTCTTTTTTCGTAGGATGGATAGATGGTGAAATAGGGTTGTTTCATACTTATAATAACATATCAGTATATGAGTGATACTTATGTTATTACTTCATAATTAAACAACTAAAGAAGAAGAAGTGGAATAAGAAATAAAGATGAAAGAATCGGTAATGGAAATTACCTCTTCTTTTTAGCGCCTCTTTGAGACCTCCTCTTAGGGAACTAAAATTGGTCTTTGACGAAGAACAGAACCACTAAGATGTTTCTAGGGAAGTGGAGAAGAGAATTTTTTAGAGTTTGGCCGAGCTTGAAGGCTCAAAGTGGTGTGAGGAAGAGAGGGACGGGGTGCCCTTTTATAAGGGAGGAGAGGGGCACCTTTGGAATAACTGAAAATATTATTTTATTATAAATCCAAATTCGGTTTTAAATATCTTCAAATTGATTTATTTCTAAGCTAAGGTGGGTATGGGTCGAAATCCTCTCATCCAATAGAATTTAGACAAGTTTAGGTTCCTATTTTAACCTTATCATTTATATTTAACTTTAAGTTAGATAATTTTACTTTTACTATGTCTTCTTATTTTCTTACACTATAAGGTTAATAAACTTACTATATCAAGCCAAAAGAACCCCAAGTTGTTTATTATTTATATATATAACCTTATCTAAGTCATTTGGCCGAACCATAGATTTTCATGAATAAAATAACAATTAATAATATAATATTTGTTTTAAAAACTATTTTATGTCAATTTTGACACTATTTAGTAATTGATTTTTGTGAAAATCATAACATAATGATTAGTTCTAAAAAATTTAATTAAATCAATAATAACATGTCATATTAACCTATAAAATTTGTTTAATTCATAAAAAGTCTTAAATTACATTTATTTGGGTATTTATAACATCAATTATGTCAATATTTCATAAATAAGACAATTACTGCATCATCTTTATGTCATAATAAATGATAATTATTTAATCCCTAAAAATTCTAAATAAATTCCTACGATGTAGATAATTGTATTATCTTTCTGGATACTATTCATGTTCGAAGTTTCATGAAGTGTATCACTAAATTAAAATTATTATAATTATAAGATTTAAGAAAGTGACATGTTGTCACATTCTTTGGTTTTAATTAAATTATTTTCATGGACAAAAGTCCATTAAATGAATCTAATCCGACCCTTAGGTGATATGGGTCGCCTTTTAGTCATTCAATTGGATTTTTACTTATGTTAGGGTAATTTTATAATATTATATTTACCTTTAATTACCCGATTTACCTTTAATTATGGTAAATAAAATTTACCGTAGTTACTATTCATAATTGCCAAAAATAAAAATTATCTTATTAACATAATTTGGATCCACTGATTCCAAATATGTAATCCATTTTTCCAAATTCAATACACAAAAGTTTCAGAAATTAAATTAAAATTAATCTCGTTGTCGAAAGAAAACGGGTTTTTCTTTAAAACATTGCAAAAGATTGAATTGATTTATCCTACGAATTCAAGGTAGAATCAATGCTAATGACCTACATTATATTAAATGGTAAAAATATATTATATTTATACTTGAAAACGATTCAATATTATAATTTAACCATATAAATTCTTGCGTTGAAAAAAGTTGTTTTTAATTAAAATATAGCGTGTTTTTACTATTCATCAAAATATGAATGTTACCAGAATAATATGAAAAATTTTTCCAAAGTAAATTTTTATTTCATGATTCCAAAGAAGAATTTTATTTTTTCAAATTGAACTTATAAACATGTCAAAAACTAGATTTAAAGTGGGTGCACCATCAAAAGGCGGCAAAACTGCATTTTTTGAAAAATACTTATTTTACCCGAAAAATTTATTTTGTTCTTATACAATGTTTTAGAAAATGTGTAAGATGAATAATAATGTTATAAGATTCAAAATTTAGTTAATACTATTCATAACAGCTCATTCATAATAATATTATAATAATATATCGTTGTTTAGTAAAACACAGTATTGCGTACAACACACGCTATCGAGGAAGGTCGCGATTGCGTTTAATGCAAGGCAAGTCAAGGATGCATGTTGTGCAAGCTCCTTTTGGTGTAGCGTACAATACAAGACATTAATTAAATTAAAAAGAATATTTTTCATAAAATCTTGGGGTGTTACATAATGTGTTTTTTTAATAGATATATGTTTTAATATTAAATTTTTTTATAAGGATGAAATGGGTGTGGTGTCCATATTTGGATAAAACACTTAGGTGGATTTGATGAGCTCGTTTATTTATAAATTAATAATTTTATCTCTTATAAATGAATGGAATAAAAAATCATTAAAAGTAATTTTTAAAAAAACAATTATTTTTTAAAAACATGAAATCAACACATACATATTTTTCTTCTAATTTTATTGTAATATATGAAAGTCATTTAGAAAAATTAAGCAGATTATTATTACTTTCCATATACATCTTTACATTTGTGTGCCTGTAGATGTCATATGAGACGATTCAAATAAATAAAATATTTAATTTCTCATTACTTATAGTCGTTAATATCATTTATGGAGGAATGATATGTATGTTATGTATCACATATTAAATGGTGTATGGTGTTTTATTGTTATTTTATGTTTATTTTTTTAGTTTCATGATTATAATATGAATATTAATTATATTCTATGTTATAAGGATTCATTGTATTTTATTTACATGGAAATATTTTTTTATTATAAAACCATCAGTATGTAATGGTTTTAATTCATTTTTTATGTAAATTCAATGTATAATAGTTTATTATCTATAAAAATAGGTTTATTTACTCTAGATATTTGGTAATTTTCGGGAAGCCTTATGAAAACATCTTGGGTACTGGATTTGGTATCTAGTTTAGCCTATTATGTGGTTATACAAATTCTGATTTTGAATATAAATTGTAACTATAATCATAATCATTGAATTTGGGGTCATCCTAAGACATTTTAATGGCCCAAGTGAAGATATAATGGGCGTATAAATCTAATTACTTGGATATGTTTATGAGTATTTAGAATAAATTTCATTGATATTTTTATTTCATATAATTTAACCTTAATATTTTTTTAATTTAAAATAATTTGTTGTCACTAATTTGTGTAAAACATATCCACTAATCATTTATAGTAAATCAAAATTTTGGGGTTCTCAACATCTTTCTCACATCATTTTATTCCATCACATGAACAACCTATGAAAACATTATCATTCGTTGATTATGTTTTCAAAAAAAATCAATGTATTTTGTAAGAAAATAATTTTCTCCTCTCTCATAAAACATTTATTTCAAATTAAATTAGATCTATAAATAATTCCCTCGTATTAAAAAATATTTTTTAATTATAAACTATAATCCTTAATACTTTCTAGTATTGACTTGTTGGTAGTTTTTAAATCTTCTTATTTCTTGTTAGAATATTATCTAGAAAAGTTATTGAGATATTTGACCTTAATCAACTCTTTTTTTATTTGGTTATTTCATATTTTTTAATTTATATTTTACTAAAATATTAAACAATTAAATTTTATGTTACCATTACGATAAATAATAACTCATCCTTGCACAATAAAGTAGGTTCATGAAATTATTTCTTATTTAGAGTGGAGTATGAAATGGGAACTTCTTTTCACTTGTGATAATATATTCAAATAAATAATATTTGTTTCACTGACTATATATGAGGTTTGGGATTGAATTTTATCATTTTTAAATAATTATCTTCCAAATTGTTTCTTACATTGATTTATTGAAAATATTTTGGGTAATACCTTGGTGGGATATGAGACAATATCAATCTATTGACATTGTTTGTATGGTCAAGGAAAAGGGATTTCTAGTGTGTTATCTGATTTTATTTTCTAATATTTATATTTTTTTCTATAGAGGTTCTAGACCTTATCTATTATCTTCTAAGTTATAACTCATGTGATGGAAAACCTGTTCTTTTCCACTCAGTATCATGGATTATGAGGTTTGACCATAATTTTTATCATGAGTACCAAAATGTGGAAAAGTAATTTAGAATTTACTCCCTATTTCATTTAGGTATATGTTACATACTATTCACATTACATTTTATTATTAATTATATTTTTATGGTAAAATTATTTTATTCAATAAAACCTATGTTAGATTGACCTAACTACTTTTATACACTTTTTGGTATATAATTCTATATATATGAGGTCCATAGTTTCTATAGATCATGACTATATAAAATATAATATAGGTATTCATATTATGATTTATTTTTTATTTATGATTTATTTTTCTATACACAATTATGTCATTTCCCATATTTGTATGAAGGTGCTATATGTGGTCTATATTAACCGCTCATGGCGTGTTATTCATTCCATGAAATAATCATGTTTTGAAATTTATCAAATATCTTATTAATCACAAACTAAGAAAATATAGCAAGTGATTTGTATAATTTCAAACCCACCAATACATGTGTTCCCAATATTGATTCTTAAATTCCAAATTTAAGACATGTTAAGTGAATATTTCAAATTTAAAATTGACCAAACAATATATAATGATAATTATTTTTTAGTAATTATAAATTTGTATAATTACACGACCTTAAACATTACATAATATTTAGTTTTAATCCAATATTTTGTTCTCTACCATTTGAGGATCATTTCATGTTAATATATTAATAGAATTAGTTCATAAATAATATTTAAAAAACTATAAAATAAAAAGTGTACACTTTCGATCAGTATCAATTCTTTCCACTATATAAATATTTTAAAATGAGAAAAAGGTTTATTTTTATAAAAAACTTTACAACATTCAACTAGACCTCTTTCTTTCCCTTATCAAACCTTAAACATTATTATTTTTTGAAAAAAATGTGGGATGAGTACAAAAGCTTAGTATGATATAAATATAATAATAAATCAATTCATATAGTGAAAACATGAAAACACATTTATTTGTTACCATTACCTTCATTTATCTTTAATTTTATGAAATAATGTATTTTTTCAAGAAAAACACACACAATTCATTCTCAGAAAAACCATTAAAACCCATATAATGAAAATAAAATTCCTTTTGTAATCTTAGACCATCATATTTGTAAAATCATTCAAAATCATTTAAATGGGAATAAACATATGCCCAAATTCTATTATAATTTTATAGAGAACATAATCATTACCAAATTCATTAGAGAGAAATAATGGGGATCTCCCTTCATATAAGCTATATCAAGATCACTAATTTTTTAAGGATCTATAATGGTTCACAATCCTTTTTATAAGCTATATCAGGATCACCCATATAAGTAATATTGGGATCACCCATGAGATCTAATGGAGATAATACCTTTTATAGGCTATATCGGGCTCACTAATTATTCATATAATTCTCATATACCATATTATGAATAAAAAACTCATTCTTTCCCCATTCTATCATAAAACACATTGTACTTTTCTTAAACCCATATGAAAAACTTTATTTGAAATTTGAATACCCTCTTATTTTAAAAACACATTTTCAATAACAAAGTAACCCTAAAAAGGGAAATACATATTTCCATTGAATAAAACATGAAAAATTTCAATTTATGAAATCAAAAAATGCTTACAATATATGGGGAATTTTCTATCATTATATAAATTGAAATAGAACATTCCTTTTTTCTTTTTTTTTAATGTTTCTTATAAAACATGGAGAAATATTCATTATGAAAAACATTTATATAAATTAAAAAGATAAATAAAACATTTTTTTTGATATTTTTTTCATATGAAATCATTCATAAAATCATTTTAGTATCATGGTAATAGAATATAATGAGTTAGAAGAAAAATAATAAAACTGGTTTTTTTATAATATAATGTCCAATACCACTTTAAGAAAATTTGAATCATAAGACTCGTGAAAGAATTAAATTAAAATAAAACTTTTAAACATCATGATAACAAATTAATTCATGATATAAAATGTCAAAGGTTTGTATATACACCTAATATAATAATATAGGCATATAACATCAAAATATACCTCAATGATACGAAATTAAGATGAAGTCCCATACCTTGAGTCTAACTCATCACATATGTTATTTATTTTCCTGAATAATAGAATTTTGGTGGTTATTTAATTTATTAAGAAAAATTTTAATGTTTATTATTCTATTTTATTTTAGTTCTTACCATTTCATATATGATTCACCAATCAATTAAGTTTACTTCAAGAGTTTTCATGGTATTCACCTTATCTGTCAAAGACTACTTTGGTAGTTTCACTATTATCAAAGAATTAATTATTTCAACATGAATATTACAGTAATAATTAAATACATATAATATTTATATATGAATTATAGTTTTGAGCCTAATCATGAAATATGGTTATGAAAAATGAATTATATTACAATCATGGAGATGGTAGGTCATACCTATGCATGAGTAATGTTTATAGTTTTCAATGATAATTATATAAAGAAGTTAAGTATTGATTTATCATTAAAAAATTCATATCATATGATAAATAAAATATTATTTTATAAAATATAGTTATATATATCATCAAGTTATTTTGGTGATGAAAAATAATCACAATACTTTATGGAGGTGATAGTCCACATGTATTTGTGAAAGATGTTATCAATTTTCAACAAGTGGAAAGATAAGAAAGAAAATGATATATTTTCTTTACAGAATGATAAATATTTATTTAATTTAAAATTATTTTAAAATTATATCATGTATAATATTTAAAATTTTCTTTATTACCTTCAACGTGAATCGTTATTCAAAAAGAAATCGCCTCACTTCGTGAGGTAGTAGTCCACCATACACACAAGCGATGTAATTATATCCCCCACAGAATAGAAAGTAATAATTTATATGTGATATAATAATTAAAAAATTATAATGATATAAAATAATTTATATATATACTTTAAATCAATTATCATAGAAATCATTGAGAGGCGATGATAAAAAATGAATCACATCAGTTCATGAGTCAGTAGTTTGCCGTACACCTGAAAGATGATTGTATTTCACATTTCATAGAAGTGAAAATTATTTAGGTGAGGAAACTAACATAATAACACCTTATTATATTAGATATTTTTTGTTTAGAATCATAATATAATATGGTTTTAAGGATGTGTAAGAATAAATAAAATAAATATTCTTAGTTAAGAACGATACCTCTTCTTCAGATAATATCCTTAGGTTGGAACAAAAATCCAGGATTGGTTTATGATCAAAGTAACGATTATAAGATTTATGGAGACAATTAGTGAGGTATTTGTTTAATGACTTGGATTATAATTTTTTTTTAATCTTTTAAGATTAGAGGAGTGTGGTTGGCCTATTATATGTGATCTGAGTGGAACCCTTGTAATATTTGAAAATAAAAAGGTGTAACCATTTTTATCATATGAAAGAAGAAACAAAAAAGGATAATTATATAGAATGAGAAAAAAAATTACCAAAAAATTGGAATAAAATATATTTTATACAAGTTTTTATGTCATTTTAACCCTTGTCATTTTATTTTAACCCATGTGAAATCATTGTTTACCTTAACCACAGTAATTGTTTTTTACTATTTTAACTATTCATTATGGTAAATCATTATGTTTTCCGTTTTAGATAATATAAATTATTATGATTAAAAATATTTAATCCATTAAAATATATTTAATTCACATAAGTGGATGAATTTAATTTAAAATTAATCACACATACGTGATGAAAAAATGGTTTTTCAAGATGTGTATTTTTCAAGAAAAATATGATTTTATATTAATACTATGACGAGTAATTATGATAATATGAATTTAAATTAATATTTATTGTAAAATAATATATAAATTTATATTAATTAAATATTTATCAAGAGTTTTTTAATTAACTAAAATTGAGAAACATTACACATTTTAAAACTATTATCAGAAAAATCATTTTTTTAAACTCAAAAAAACTTATGCTAAAATACAATTAAAAGTTAAATAAACGTAATTAAGTAGATTATATTTTAAAAAATAACAATTATTTTAATTTAAACCATATTCAAAAAACAATGGTACTTTTAAATTAAATATTTTATTGAAAAGATATGATATTTTTACGAAATAAATGTATTTTCAATATTCAATTAAAATCAATATTTTTCATAAAATACAAAAAAAATACCCTATGTTTATTTTAATATTATTATTTACAAAAATATATTTATTTTTTAAAGGTAATATTCTATAATTTTGGAATTAAACATTTAAATAAAACAATATAATAAAATATATAAATTAAAACTATTTCTATTTTTATTTAAAAAAATTACATTATATTTTTATAATGAATATAACTACCTAATGCATATTAATAAACATGAAAATTATTTTATCTCTCTTTATATTGTTTGTTACATTATTTCCCTCTTTTGGAAATTAGTTTCTCATATTTTAATTTTCTTATTAAATAAGTGGGGATATCATCACCTCGTAGAATTTTCATATTCTAATGTTGTTTCTCAAACCAAATTATTTTTTCATATAACCATAACTTAGTGAATCACCTTATTATGAAAAATTTTCTATCATGGTGAATAATTTAAAAACAAATCCTCATAAGAATGTTTATCTTTCAAATAAACTACTTCAAGGCTCAATACATGAGTTGACTTGTGTACATAATTTTTTAACAATGAAACATGTAATACAATGTGTACCTAGGATAAACTAGGAGCCACAACGAATCCAGAGTAAAATGATACAACTTTATCCAAGATCTTATATGGTCAAATAAAATATTGAATTAACTTACCTTTTTTATCAATACTCAAAATAGTTTTCCTTATAGATACTTTAAGAAAAACATGATCACATACCTCGAAAGAATAATCTTTCCTCCGGTTTTCCCTGTAAATTTTTTGTTTTCTATGATACATCCTAAAATGTTTCTGAAAAAACTTCTCCTTCATATCCATTTCATTTAAAATATATGGCCCCATAAACTTCCATTATCCTAATTCATCTAAGAAATCAAGCTTATGAATCCTTTTCCTATATAATTCATCAAATCATTCGATCTGTATACTAGAATGAAATTTGTTATTATAAGAAAACTAAACCAAAAAAATATGTTGAAATTATATTATAATACATTGAAAAATAATGAATAATATATTTATTGGTTTGAATCATCCACTTATACTATCCATCAGTTTTAGGATAAAAATATATAATGGAATTTAATTCAGCACCCTACAACTTCTGATGTACTTTCCTTAAACTAAAAGTAAATCTATGATAAATGATAGGGATAATGGATAGATAAACTCCATGAAACATAAATATATCCTTTATATATATTTAATAAATCAACACAAAAGATATATTATATTTAATGATAAGTAAATACATATATTTAGTTAATTTATCCACAATAGTAGAAATAACATTTCCACCTCATAATTTCAATTTAAATGACACCATGAAATCCATTGATATATTTTCCCATTTCCACACTAACACTAGAAAGGATGAATCATTTCTTTTGGTAATTATTATTCTGATTTAACCTATTTATAAGTTAAAACATTCATGGAAAAGTCAGAAATGTCACTTTTCATTCCATCCCACCAGTAATCCTTATGAATGTATTTTAACATCATTGTGATTCTTGGATGGATTGAAAACAATGAACTTTGAGATTCACTTAACAAATAATTCTTAAACTGGGAATAAAAAAGAATTGATAATATTTTTTTAAAGCTGATAAAACTATTTTCATCAATATTAATTTTTGGAAGCTGACCCGTATTACCAAATTCTAACATTTCCAATAGAACCTGATCCTTCATGTTATCTTGCTTAATTCTTTTTGAGAGATTTGACTGCACTAAAACATGAAACAAAAAAAGAGGATATCAGTACATCCACACCGTATAGAACAAAACTCATCAAATCATTAACCATGTGGTCATGTTCTAAACATGAAAAATTTTAATGTAGAATTATTTTTCAAACATAAATCATCACCCAATTTTTTCTTTTTGATAGTAAGTAATCATGAAATCATTATTCGTGATCAGTTTCATCCATATTCCATGTCTCATGTTAAATTAATTCTGATTTAACAAATAATTCAAAAAACATTATTTTTCTATATATCATACATTACTCCATAAAAATTATGCCACAAGAATTTTAAAAGAAATTACCACATAATCTAATTCTAGATAAAATATAGGTTAAATTAACTCATGGGGTTTTAATTGATGTGATGAAGAATAAATTACCAAAACATTATACATCTTAAAACAACCATGTCCCTTCAATATTGTATCTCTTTAGATGAAAAATTGTCCATTTCTGTAAGGTATGACCAAACCTAGTTCATTTAACAATATTATTTTCAGTTCTTAGAAACAATAATAATGTTATTTTTCATAAATTAATTTATATTTATTTAGATTTTAATTAGTTAGTGTTCTAGAAAATTGAGAATTTTTTTCAAAAACCCAATTGTAAAAATATGCTAAAAAAAGAAAACTATGGATCTCTATTGCATCTGTTGGTCATGGAAAAAGGTCAACAACATTAATTTTAGTAGGGTAAACAATTATAATGTTTTCTAGAAACAACATGACAAAAAAAAAAGAAATATGTTGCATCCAAAATTTACACTTACTAAATTTTCCATATAGTTTATATTCGTTTTTTTTTTCAAAAAAAATCTCAAGTGTATTTTAGGTTTCACATATGTTTTTGAATATACAAAAATATCATCAATAATCACAACCAAAAAATTATCCAAGAACTCATGTAAATATCTATACATAGTGTCTATAAATACAAAAATATAATTATGAAACCCAAAGGTAATAACTACAAACTCATAATGCCCATATATTATCCAAAACCCAATCTTCTGTATATATTCCTTCTACTTCATCATGTAATGGTACTCGGACATCAGTTCAACAATCAAAAAATGGTGAGGTACCTAAATATGATCAGAAAATCATCGATATTTAGGAAATGAAACTTTTTCTTATTAGTGATGTTATTCAAGCCTCTATAATCATTAAAATGTCTCATTGAACCATATTTAGTTTTTAAAAAAAATAAAAAAAACCCATGGGGAAGTGTTAGGTCGAATGAAACATTTATCTAACAACTCCTATAATTTATTTTTTCAATTTTAAATGTTTCACTTGATCCATTTGATAATGGGGTTTGGAAATATTCTTAGCATCCGGAACTATGTCAACATTACGTTTTAACTCCTTATTAAAAATAACATTTGTGGAATCATTAATAAATAAATCCATGTATTTTTTCACTACTCAAACATCACTGATATGAACAATTTATTTATTTTCAAAAATATGATCTACGTAACTTTGAATATAATCTTTAATAAATTTATCATCTTCTTGATATGTTATCAGAGGTATTAAATCATTCAATAAAACTATATTATATTTTAAATCAACTGTAGCCTGGTAAACTGAAACAAAATTTATTCCCTTTATGATATAAAAAATTAATATGGTCTGATCAATAAGATATTTAGGAAAGGATATCCCACTAATTAATATAGAATGATTCCTATAAATATTAGTTTTTTAGTACGTTCACTTAGAGTTTTAAAAAATATTAATATATTACTTTGATGAGGTGATATTTCTAGTTTACATAAAAATTTATCATAAATGAAAGAATATAAATTTCCAAATTCAAACATTGTATTTTTATAGTTTAAGTAAAAAATTAATTTACATATCTTATCTTCAATGGATATCCCAACACAAACCATAGTAGTATAAAAATATATTTCCACACCCTTTTTTGTTCAATCTTACTGATTTCGGCCCCAAGTAACCAACATTGCGAACACATTGGCATAATTCTTCTTCAAATTAAAATTAAATCATCTGAACATTGAATAGATATCTGTTACCACAATCTTGAACTGTTAAGGACTCTTTTCTTTGGAGTCGTGATCCCTATGACCAAACTTACCACCATAGTAACTCTTTCCTTATCCCGATATATGTTCCTTGAAATGTCTTTAACCACACATGGAACATGTTGTGTGATTTCCTCTAGATTTATTTATTGGTTGATTCCATTTTTTCTCCACCTTGACAATTTATTACATTTTTCAAATTGGGGAACATAAGTATAATAAACCTCCATCTCAACATTATCAGTATAATGAACCAAATTATCATAAAATTTAAATTTTCATGTAGAAAAATTAATTCAAAAATGAATTTTTAACCCTATATAAAATCTATTAATATTACGATAAGTGTTTAGAATAAAATCTTGCACACAAATATCCACTATTGTAACGTTTTATTCTTATGTGGCCATATAATATTCATCTTTTTTCCTCAATTCCAAAAATTGTTTCTCTATAATGAGTTGAACGTTCTTAGTAAAGTAATTATCAAGGAAAATATTCTTAAATGTGTCTTATTCCATAGAATCATCCAAATATATCTCTTTGGAATTATTCCCCAATTACCATCACTGGTCACCTTCTCATTTAAATTGATAAATGGAAAGGGATACATATTGACTTTCAATACACCCCATGACTACAAATATCTAAAATAGAGCATTGATTTGCCCTTTAGTAACCATATGGTTCTAATAACCACTAAAATATGGGGGATGTTTTCTCATTAAATGATTACATATGAACATTTTCCATTATCATAGATCTGTAATATCCCTATGAGATATCCCAAAATCATTTATAGTATGTACCAACTGGCTCATTACTATAAAAAAATTTGTTCCAATTCCAACCATCTTTGTATGTAGATTTGAAAAGATATTTTCATCTAGGAACATTCCCTCTGCAAATTCCATAATTATTCTATGGAAAACCATTCTGAAGAAACATACATTAGTCTGTGAGACCAGGTAATCATTAAATTCTATATCATCTAATATTAACCATTTTAAAATATAATTCAAGGGTATGATATTGACATTATCATAACATCAAAATTTATCAAAACATTTCATTTTAAAACAATTATAATGATGAGACCATAAAAATAAATCAATCTTGAGTTTTATATACTGAATTAATTCTGTTATATCTTTTGATCTTTTTATGTTTGTTGTTTTATAGGATTGTGTCCCAATTAATGTATATCAAAAACATATAATACAAAGTGGAACCTTCTAATCTATATCCATTTTAAACCATATCAATCATATAACATAAATTTTTTTTATTTTGGTGGAAAATATTTAATACATTAAAATTGACCTCTTAATTTCCATTACCCTTATATAAAACCCATGAAAAATGTTTTACAAAATTTGGAAGTTCATAATAATCTCATTAATGGAAATAAAAAAACTATTAGTTCAGTGATCACATAAAAACCCATATAATATTTTCTTTTATATTAAATTTTCTTTTAGGATATGAAATAAAAAATCTCTAAATGAAAAACACATAATTATGTTTCTCATAGAAAACCTCTATATCCCGTAAAAAGAAAAAAAATTGGAAACATATAATTTTATATTCAAAAATCTCATTCAAAACCCTTTCAATTAGAATCACCACATCATCTAATACCAATATAATTATACAAAGAACTTAATCATTATCAAATCCATAATAGGGCTCTAATGATACTCACCCTTCTTATAATATATATCTGGATCATCCATTTCTCATCATCTATAATAGGGGTCAACCCTTTGTATAATCTCTATCATCCTCACCTATTTTTAATGAGCAATAATGGGGATCAATCCTTCATATAAGCTATATCGGGCTCAACTATGAGCTGCAATATAGAGAAAATAGTCATATAAGCTATATCTATATCACACATTATACATAAAATTATAATGTTTCTTATGATGAATAAAAAATTAATTCTTTCACATTTCTTTCATAAAACCCATTGGGAAACACTTTTGAACCCATATGAAAAAAATTTTCAAAAAAATACCATTTTTTTAAAACCCCTCTTTCAGTACCATAATACCAAAAAACTTTGTCTTTCATTAAATAAATCATTAAATATTACAAATTAATTTAGATATCAAATAATGGTTATGATGGATGTAAAAGTTCTTGTCACCGTATATATAAAAATAGAAAAATCTTTTTGTATTTTTGACAAAAAATGTTCAATGTAAAACACATTAAATATTATATTGGAAAAAAATTAAAATAAAGTAAAATGATACATAAAATTTCCATTATTAATATTTTATGTACATATAAAAAAAAATCATAAAATCATTTAAAAATGGACATGTAAGAGAAGTATTTTCAAGGAAAATATTAAAATAGGATTTTTTTTAAAAGTCCATTACAAATGTAACCACATTGATCTGTAAAATCCATGAAATAATAACATTATAAAACTTATAAATATCATGATAATAAATTAATTCACGTTTAATGGGATGTATAAACACCTTATAGAAGAATATAGGTTCATTATATCAAAATATGACTTAGTGAAATGAAAGTTTTTTGAACTCCCTTACTTTGACTCTGACTCATCATGTACATTATTTATCGTGATCAATAATAAAATTATATTAATTTTTTACTTTATTAATAACATATTGAAATTTTATTATTAACTCTTATTTCAATTGTTACCATTTTATATATGATTAATTAATCAATTAAGTTCCTTTCAAGAGTTTTTACTGAATTTGGCTTATATGTCAAAAATATTTTTATTAGGTTGAATATAGTCAAAGTGGTCATTATTTTAACAACTAAATAATAAAGATCATGATATATTTATCATATTTATACATAAATTATACTTTTAAAACCAATCATGAATTAGGTATAGAAAAAATGAACTATATTACAATTATAGAGACTGTAGGTCCTACGAATGTGTGAGTAATGTTTCCATTTTTAATGTCAATTATAAATATAGGATAATTGTTTTTTATCATTAGAAATGATTATAATATAAGAAATATGATATTATTTAATTAAATATGATTATATATCATCCATGTGTTTTGGTGATGGAAAGGAATCACATCACATTGTAGAGGTTGTAGTCCACACGTATGGTTGAAAAACTTTATCATTTTTTAGTGAGTGTAAAGGTAAGAAATTAGATAATATATTATATTTTTAAAATGATAATTTTTACATTAATATAATTATTATATCATATTTATATTACATATATTCATTAAATTTATTCTTATCACCATCCATGTAAAGTTTCTGTAAAAAATCAGTGATGTTATCATATACCCAAAGGAATGTAATGTAAAAATATATATGGGATATAATAATAAAATAAGTATAATTATGTTAAAAATAACATATATAAACATTAAAATTATCATTCTAAAAATCCATGAGATTAAATATTGAAAAATGTATCAAATTAGTTTATGACGATATAGTCCTTTACACACCCAAATGTTGATTTCATTTTCCATTTAATATTAGAGGATATAAATTTAGGTTATTACATTAACATAAAAACATCACAATATATGATTGATAATTTTTTATTAAATCATATTAATTTAATTATTATTAATGGATCTATAAAAATAAATTAAATAAAAATTCTCAGTTAAGCGTGAAAATTCCTCTTCTAAGAACTACTTTATGTTAGCACCAAAAGACTTCATAGTATAGATTTATGATAAAAAATATCATATAGAAGGTGGGGAGGGAATTATTTAAGTTATTTTGGAATAAATTTTCTAAACATAAATTGTTTTAGGATGTGATGTGGATAGTAGAGTTGTTGGGGTTTTATAAATGAGGTGATAAACACACTAGTAATGTTTGAAAATAAAAGGGTTTACCCACAATATTATGATGAAAGAGTTTAAAAATGGACTATTATATATAACTATACACTATATGATATAAATATAGACATAAAATATATTTTATACACGTTTTTATAAGATTTTTACCCTTATTTATTTTATCCCATAGTAAATAATTTTTTATCTTAATTGTAGTAATTAATTTTTAATATTTTCACCATTCAATATGGTAAAATAATATGTTGAACTTATTAGATAATATAAATTTTGATTATAAAAAATATTTATTTCATTTTATCAAATTAAATTTATATATGTGGCTAAAATTTAATTTAAAATTAAACTTGTATTCACAGTAGAAAAATCATTTTTCAAGATATTTATTTTTCATGAAAAAAAATGATTTTAAGTTAGGTTTGTTACTAGTAATAATAAATATATGAATAAAAATAAATATTTACTTTTATATAATATATAAATTTAATTTAAATCATTCATCATTTGAGTATTTTTAATTAACTAAAATGAATAAACATTATTAATCATAAAAAAATATTTCTGAAATCATCTGTTTTTAAACCCAAAAATAATGATCGACAAAAATAAATTATAATTTTTAATAAAAACTAATTTAATTGTTTAAATATGAATAAAAATACTTATGTTACATGAAATAATATCCAAAATATAATGGGACATTAAATTTAGTTAATTTATTTAAAATAATGGACGTTTTAAAAAAATGATATTTTTCACTATTAATTGAAAAATTCAAATTTTCTAAAAAATTAAAAAATATGATTACAAGTTATTTTTTTATGATGATTTTAACATTTATATTTATTTTTCCACAATAATATTATATAAATTATAAATTTATCTTTTAAATAAAACCTTATAATAAAAGTGTTTAATAAAATCTTGGTCTTTTTTGTTTGAAAAAAAAGTACTTAATATTTTTATAATGAATATAAAAATATAATTAATATTAATAAAAAATAAAATGATTTTTTATTTAATTATCTAGGTTTTTAGAATATATTTTTTTCATATAGTTTGGTTTATAATATTTTTTATGAACACTTGTTTTTATTATAATTGATTTGATGAAAATCTTTAGTATAATATTTTCTTTATAATTACTAAAATCATATTTTCTTATTTTTACTACAATGAAATGATCTTAATATACATAAATAATATATTATTTTATTTAAATATTCATAAAATCTCATAATAAATCTCATGTTAAAAACTAATGGTTTTATTTCATTGGAAATTAGATATGTAAACAACTTATTTTACAATATTGTAATCATTTATCCATAATCACCCCCACACTAAACCATCTTATAGATATATAATATGTTATGATATTCACAATAATCAATGGAATAGAAACATAATTAATGTTTTAGATAATACACTTTTTAAGGGTAAATATAATTGATATCAATTGATCATAGAAGCTCATAAGTGAGAATGAGATTAACATGTGTGTTTGAGAACATAATAAATGCATATGATCATAGCATAAGGAAATAACACCTAATAAAATATCAATAATAAGACTAGAATAAAAAAATAAATATTTTTTAATACTATAAGAATAAAGTATCATAATATGGAAATATGGGATAATTATCATAATCCATGGAAACACAACATAGTAATGTTGCATAGCATAGAAATATGGACCAATAAAATAATGGAATATAATTTATTTCATTAATCGATGCTAAGAACATCACCCTATTTTGTATAGAGTCCTATAACATAGTGTATTTTGTGCACTCCTCATTCTTATAAACACAGTCTATTGAATGTTATATCATGAGATACACATCTTTAATTATTTTATTAGAGGGATATAATTGGCATACCCACCACATAATTTTTTTCCAAACATATGTGTGCTACATGAACATGATAATATACATAATTCAACCATATAATAAATATATTTTGATAAATAATAGGTACTAGGAAAAATTCTACAAAGTATAATTAAATATTCCAGAGAAATAAATTGTATTATCTCATTAAAAAATATCTCCAATGAAATATATAAAAAATTATAGGATATTGAAATATATAAAAAAATAATTTATAGGAGCATTAAAGAATAAGAAAAAATAAATCTTTCATTTTGATAACATTTTTTTAATAAAAATAATAATCATTGTTTTAAATAATAAGGTTAAAGTAAATAATTTTTTCTGAATAATTTTGAAAACAAGGAAAGGATGATTCATAAGGATAACCAGTGAATGTTATGGGAGAAATAACCACTGTGAAAAATATTAAAACACATTTCATTTACACTTTTTAAATAAATGTAAATGTGTATCAAAAATCACTATAAGAAATCATTAAATTATGGATACAAACATCTAATAAATTAAAGGAATAACGTAGACATGGAATAAAATATTTTCAATAAAAAAGAATATATAAGGCCAGTTCCACTTTTAAGAATCATTTTTGGGTAATTATTAACCAATGGGATGGGAGATGGTGAAGAAACATATAAACCTAAAAAATAACCTTGGGAGAATAAATTAAATCTTTTTATACAGTGAAAAAAAATTCCACTACTATAAATTTATATAAAAATAATGTTAATTTCAATGTGGTATTGGAAGTAAACCCTTACCTTTTTTTAAGTCCTTTGAATGTGTTTTAGCCCCTATATAATAGGAATAATCATCTTAATATCTTATTTAATAAAAATATTACTACATTTTACCTTTTATAAAAAACAGTCA
Source organism: Viscum album (assembly GCA_963277665.1). Classification (NCBI taxonomy): domain Eukaryota; kingdom Viridiplantae; phylum Streptophyta; class Magnoliopsida; order Santalales; family Viscaceae; genus Viscum; species Viscum album. The sequence continues at coordinate 794,299,532 of OY728165.1, read as the reverse complement.
TAATAATTTATAAATCATATATTAGTGAGTTATTGTTTATTTTGATAATTATATGTAGGTAACATCCATTTTTTGTACAAGGTTTGTAATTACGATGGTGATTCGGGTTTTTTGATAACATATTTAATGTTCCTATGGAATGGGTGCACCACTGAGAGGGGGTTCTAAATCATTGGATATAATCTTATATAATTTCATTCTATTAAAATTAATCACTTTAATTTATTAGGATTTTATCGACTCATATATATAATGTATCCTTACTTGAATGAAGTAGAATTAAAAATAGACAAGGAACACATAAATTGTTATAAGATTAAATCCTAGTGTGGGAACCTACTCTATATTATAACTATATATTATCTAGGTCCATATATTTCCCAATAATAAGGGAATATTAATTAAAAGTGGTTTGGGAGGGACCATCGTCTACCATGGTGGGTTTCTCAGTACTACACAATATTCTTTTAGTCTAATATTGACAACCTCCAGTGACAATGTCAACATTGAAAGATGATAAGATAAAAAGTAAATATTGGATATTTTCTCAACAGATTCATATATTCATTTCAAGAATTTAGGATAACTAGAATAGTATGTTCTCACATCTTTATCTCTTTGACCTCTAATATCAAATGAAAAACACATATTAGTTTAACTGCTCAAACTATATATAATTAGTTGAAGATCATATTTGTTATATTATTCTCAATACCAAATAATCAACTAATCAGGTTATTCAAGTTTTCCTCTCTCCCATAGACTCCATACTTTAGAATTGACATTAATATCTATTTTTATTAGTATCATAGATATGAAAATTATAAAAAAAACATCTCATCTTAATTGATCATTCAATAAATTTATAAATATTTTAATTTCAAAAAATTTACAATCTCAAATTCTATAAAATTATTATAATTGAATTGTTTAATGAGGTATTCAACTAATATACTCAATAAATTAACCATATATGTGTTCCATTATTATATTTAAATATTATATTTTTCATTATCTATTTTCACTGCTGTAATTCTATAAATTCCTTTATTCCCTTTTTTCATTTTAAAAAATCAATATAAATTTTTTGGAATCATTACCTACTATAATATATAAAAACACTTCACAAATGAAAAAAAAATTAATTCCAAATGTCTCATACAGTGATCATTTCATTATTCTATTGGATTATCTTTAGTTGAAATTATCTTTAACATGATTATAGTGTGAACCTCACAATATATCCCAATATCACTTAATATCTAATATACATAAGTACCTAGATTCAATCACAACATAATTATTTTTAAATGGTTTAAAAATTTATTATCAATAGGAAATCATCCCAATCAGATTAAAAAAAATCATCTAACTTCAACCATCATCAATTTTTTCTAAATAAATTTATTTTAAAACATCAAATCATATGAGTAGTGGTCACTTTTAATTTCTCACAAAAACTTTTTGGAATAAAAATTTGATTTGATATGTTAAATATATTGATGTTCATCTAGTGCGTCATTAGATATAAATTTCCTCAAAATATTTCATTCCATAATTTCTCAATTCTTTAATACTACTAAAATCTTACATACTCACAATTTTTTTTACGACACAAAATCCCAATGTTCATCCTTATGATCTCTTGATCCTTAAAAATTTTATACATTATAAGGTTATTACTAAAACATAATAAGTTGTAGAATAAACATTATGAACAATATCTTTTCCATTTTACACATTTATTTCAACCTTTTAATGATTATGCAACAATCATATGAAGTTTAACTTTCTATATTTCTCAAATATATATCACTTACAATGCATAATGTGAACCTTATAAATTTTATAAATATAATTTTTAACAGTAGACTTAACCTTATGAAATTATTATACAGCCATAAAAATACTAGAATAAGCCTTATGAAATTCTTGGATAACCATACAAACACTAGGAATCATACACTTACTCATAAATCTACACAGAAATATCATTATAAAGTAAATAGATTAACCTTACTAACTCATGTATCTTAATTTTAAAACTTAAACAAATAATTCCATAATTTGATAAAATTAATCAATAATAACTTAAATTCATTTTATATATACTCATTTATTTATAAATAATTCTTAACAGAATCAAAGTCATCCCATGAGTTGTTAATGATTCTCAAACATGTTTGAAAAAAGATAAAGTCCATTGAAAAATATCATTGGGAAATTAAATATCCCCCTTTAGGGTTTTTGGAAACATCATTCTACTCTTTCAAATCCGCTAAATTATGATCTAGAATTCACAAATTTGTAGTTTAAAAATTATATAATTTTTCAAATGCTATTTTCATAACACCACAATACCTAATATTCTAGTTTTTTAGATAATCATGTTTCTCAGTGATAATAAACGTTTAACCAAGTTAATCAGATATTCTACACCTTAAATTATCCTTTTATTTATCCCCAATTTAGTTTTAATCATATCTCTTAATTAATAATAGATGAAATATAAGTACCAATAAAATCCTATGAGAAAGTGTAGTAAAATATCTCTCCCATTAGACACGTAATCCAAGTTCTTATAGTGGGATTTCTTCCACATATCCTGATGTAAGATGATAAGGCTACACATTAATTTTGAGCCTAAAATCCACAAATATAATTCATGGAATTACCTTTGTAAAAATTATAAAATCATATCTTTACAAAATATTTATTCAAGTTTTATATCATTATTTTCCACTCTATATAACGAAATGAAAGTAGACCTTAATATGATTTGATCTTCATCATTATATTGGATTATTTTAAAGGTAAATTGCACTCTAATTATCAAAATAAACATTCAATGGCTTTTCACCCTCAACTTTTAAATATACTAGTTTCACTTTCATCCAGGGTATTTTTGTACAAGAATATATAGATGTAATATAATCTACTTATACTATTCTCAAAAAATAATAATTCAACTTCTGATTATGTCAAGTAACAAATTTCTCCCCAATAAATAATGATCCATCAGATATTCACTTTCTTCCAGTATAATCACCTTCATATTATGCATTAGGGTATATATTTAACTATCCAAATATGACCTTACACATCACCTAGCCCAATTTTTTACTATGTCCAAAGAGAATTTCCAATCTCCATAGGATAAAAATTAGCACATTGTATCAATTATATGCACTTGGAAAATATTTCATCCATTTAATAACTAGACAATAAAAAAGAAGAAACTCTTAATAATCTAAAATCACACATCCATAAATTGTAATCACGTGAATATATATAAATATTTACAAAATAATAAATCAATCCAAATGTGGAATAAGATAATTAAACATCCTCTAAAAGGAATAAAAAATAGATAATGACTACTGTCTCTAAAAAATTTGAATATAACAATGTGTGGATACACTAAATAGATAAGAAATAGATGAATAATTTACCCAATACATAACCATCCTAAAATAGATAAACAACTTGATCCAGTACTCATAATTAGTCCTAAATAAACAACATAAAATGAGATCTATATTAAGTATTCTATGATGGAAAATGTAAGCTATAATGAACACATATACAAACTAATATATATAAAATGAGTGAGATAAATAATTCATGTAGGATTCCACCTCATATCCAATATAGTTCCTCTCATAAAAAATTCCCTAATTTCTAGTTTGAATATAATTTATAAAATAGTTTTTTTATATGATAAATCATAATGTATGTAAATATCATGTTTCTTCCCCTTTATTTTCATTCCAAGTTAAATACTATTTCAAAAAAGGGAATTTTATCTCAAATACAAGATTTTGGGACCAAAATTAGAATGAAAATTTCCATTAAAACTTGTTTTCAAATCTCAAATGGGATATTGAAATTCATAAGCATAATAAATACCATTTATTCCACATTATAAAATTATTTAAAGTTATATATATCAGACAACATCACTTTACATTAAAAGAAACACACAGCCCAAAATAAAATTCCTAATAATTTGTTTACAAACCAAAATTTTAATTAAATAAGAATATAAATATGTTTATATTCTAATTAATAAATAGAGATAAATAAATCCAACAAATCCATGGTTCAAGTCACCTAAAAATAACTAAATGATAAAAACATCGCTAAGAAAATAATCATGTAAATAGTTCTTAATAGTAACTAGGAATCAAGAAAAAAACCCTAGGTTGTAATGTGGGATGTTCTTATACATAATCAAGAGAACCAATTAGATATTTAGGTCCCAAAATCATACTTGGACATGTCAATAAACTCCCTCTATATAATATTGTTATAGTTATTATCCTTATTATCCTAATATATTCAATAAAGTTATTTCAAAATAAACTAAATCTGTCACTTTTCTATAAATATTTAAATAAAATAATTCAAAGTAGGTGTGAAATAAAACTTTTAGGTGATCATCATATAAATTAAGAATATAATATTTTTATTAAACTAATCTCACTTCCAACTCATTCTCAATAAAAATTCCAATTTTACATCACTCATAAGGGACCAATATAAATCATTTACCATGAGGCCTTAATCCTTGTTAAAAAAATAAAAGGGGCTCAATTCAGGGTCTCATGTCACATTAAGTAAATATTTTTTAATTTTCTATATAGGCCTTCCAAAAAATATTTTCGTACCAATTATATTTACACTATTTTAAATTTATCTCTATAACAAACATTAAATCTGAATCGTGAAATATAATTTGAAATTAATCCATTATTATATCAATCGCTTTCATAGAAACCACCATAGTACGATTAAGTCTTATAAAAAATTTGCATATCCAAATAACAACACATTAATGATATGATCAATTTAAAAGATAAAAAATATCTTCAAAATAAAAATATTGTAAAATACCCTTTTAAAATCACCAATTCTACTTTAGAACCCCACTTGGACATTTTATTAAACACTTGGAATATATATATACAATATTTAAAAAATAATACTATAAATTACATTTATAATCCCATCATTCTAATTATATAAAACCATTTACAACCATTTACAACCCCTCATATAAAACACATATTATAATTCATTGGAATGAAAATAATTTTAAAGAATCCATCCATCTTATGACATAAAACATTAAGAAATGACAATGAAGTACCCACCTATTTTAATAATAATAAAAATACCTTTAACGGAGAAGGAAAAAATTAGCAAGGAAACACCCATTAAAAACTGTAAACATCCATTTCTCGGTGATTGAATCTACCCTAACCCAAATTTAGATCCCTTAAAATATTAGCATTCAAAGGAGATGTCAAAAATCAAAGATGGGTGGAGAAAAAGAAAAGAGATGAAGAGAAATGTGGTATAATACCATAGAAATCATATTTAAATCATAGGAAAATATATTTAAACTAAATGATATAGAAATGTAAGAGATCTCTTTTTATTATAAGATCTCATAGAAATAACAAATGAAGAAAATGGAGGCTGAAAAAATTAAACCATGATGTGGGAAAATCTAGAATATCACATTTTTAAGAAACTGATCAACGTTCATGGTTATTCCGCATGGTTTGGAAAACTATTCACCAACTATGAGAGATCCACTAGATAGAACCCACACACCATGCATGATTTGGAAACATATTTTTCCCTATATTTTCTCTAACATTGTGGGTCACCCCCAAAAAAATTAGTTACATTGTTACTTAGATACCTCACATAATATGATGTATTATGTTCCAAATGTAAAAAATCACATTATTAAAACATACATCACCATACAAGGAAAACCTTAATAGTTCCCCTTAATCATTCAATAATTATAGAGAAACTGTAATCCCAAAAAAACTCTAAATTTAAATGATAAAACTCAAAAATATAAAAGATAAAAAAAATAACATAAAATAAATTATTGAGGTGACATAGGAGGTGTCAGAATGCTTCCCAAAATTTCAATTTATAACCCAATAAATTCATAGATCAAGGTATAAATAAATGAAATGATGATAATAAATGTCTAATTATTATCGGATGGAGGTTCAGACTGACAATAATGGATCATAATGAATTAATGTTTTCCATACCAAAATTGATTCCTCCAAAAAAATAGAATTATTACTCAAAAAAACTTACAAAACTACAAGAAAGATATATTACACAACCATTTAACAAGATTATCAATGAATATGGAGACCTAACATATATTTAACCACCAATTTTATTTATCAAAAATGGAAAATAAATAGAATAAACTTTCAAGAAATATATCAAATATTAATCAACCAAAATCCTAAAAAAATTAAATGGAAAAAAATAATTAACCAACTATAGAAAACCACTATAAAAATAAAGAAAATTCTATAAAAGAATCAAAATTTTATAGAACATTAAAATATTACAATATCATCTCATTAAATACCTCATCAATCCCATCATCAACATTTTTCATAAGGAAATAGATAAAAAAACACCAACTATATACCTCATTAAGAAACAACATGGTTCTAGACTCGAGATATGAAATTTCAACAGAAGGTGACTTCAGTATATGCTCATAGAAAAATGACTCATGGTGATCGTGATAAAAAATCATAACATGGTGGAACCCATGGCCAAACTGAAATCAACCACACACCCCAAAAAACTATACACACATCAATTTTTCCCCATTTTCAAACCATTAAACCGAATCCAATCCCATTTCCAATACCATATATAAGTGAAAATTACCACTATAAAACCAAAGGGAACAAATATTCCAAAATAAAAACTACTCATAATTGGACCAATCAATGAGGACACTAAAAGAATACACCAAATGAATATTATTTTAAAACCACATCCACCCTAAATTTACATTGACAAAATCTAAAAATATGTGATCTACCCAATCTAAATTTACAGCTTAGACGCATTTTCACTTGAAATACCTTAAAACCATAAGAATATATATCCTCTCCGATTCAATATTCCAACAAATTCTCACTGGACTACTCTACTCAACCCAAACTACATATTTTCAAAATAAAATTGATAACAAAAAACATACTTGAACAATTCCTACACGCACCACTGCATCATTGGGGGTATATGAAAACATATATATCTCTATTTTAGGCCAAGTATATTTAAAGAATTTGAAAGGACCCTCACATAAAGATAAATATTCTAACCTTACAAAAAAATTATAATGAGTGTATTTCTTTAATTAACATGACACATAATCCTAACTTTTCAATGTCTCCTAAATTTCATCAAATAGTCCCACTATCAATCGTGGTACAAATTCAAATTTTTAATTCATAAAAAATAATAAAACCTCAAAAAAATCATTTTAAAGACAATCACACATTTAATATAAACTTCTAGTTTTTAAAAAACCTATTTATCATGGAAAAACCAAAAATGGTCCCCTTAAAAAATTAAATTACAAGTCAAAATCACAAATTTATTAATTATATATATTCATATAAAATATACTATACATGAAAAAACACTTATCCCTTTACAAATTTTCAAATTATCTTCCATTTTAACACTAATAAATGTTCAAGAACAAATCAAAACACAATATCTGACATTGAAAACCACCATCTTCCCTTAAAATAAAAATATATCTTGAACCTTTTCAATCTATATTCTTTTCATAAAATCTATCATTTTAAAAATTTTCAAAAAATCACATGATTTTAATTATAGAACTGGACCCCCTTAAAAATTCACCTTGATTGAGTCCAAATTTGTAGAAAATATATCATCAACTAATTTTAAACCAATTGATTTATAGATTTTAGGATTAAAGAAACCAATTATAAAGAAAGGGAAAAATAAATAAGCAGTGTGTAGGTATATTGAAAGAAACATAGAAATATATAATTGATTAAATAAATTAGACTGGGTTCCGCTTGGACACAACTCCAATTACCTACTTCGGACTAAGATAGTAAAGTCTGAACCATAAGAAACCAGTACATATATGATAACTATGTGGCATGATTCAATTGTCACGAGATAGACTGACACCAAGCATGTGATTCAACTAGGAGGATATGTCCCTTGCTGAAAAATTATACATCATCATAGTTTTCTATAAAAGTAACTACCATATTAAATATTTAGCTTCCTAGATCTTTCATAAGAGAGCCATTAACTAGGACTCCCTATATTGCATCATGAGCACCATAACACTCACTCTTATCAAATTTTGTCCAATGCGACCCATGGAAGGCCCCACAAGTATCACTCTCGGCCTAATGTGAGGAAACAACCTTTGATCCCATATAAGGTATCTCATAATGAAGACCATGTATCCCTTATGGCCTGGTGAAACCATATCTACAGTAATCCCATCCAATGTGTCTCCCCTATGGAACCAATATCGCTCATACTAAGGTAGAAGAACGCACTATGAGACCATCCTATCATACAGGTTTTCCCCCAGTGAATACACTATCCAAAGTAAATAATCTTATCCCAATCATGATGAGTCCATCCCTAACATTACATGAAAGGAAACCCTAATTATAAATCACGAAAATCCTAATTCATCTAATTTATTATATTTAACAAAAAAAGGTTCAATTCTAGTAATCATTTCAAAAAATATCTCTAAAAATTAAAAATTAGTCCACCACATTCAAATATAATAAAAAAGGCATACTCAAATGATAAACCATGAAAGCCAATACAAATAACCCATACCATAATTCCATGAAAGTTATAGCACACACACATATGTGTGCGCACACACACACACATATATACTTTTTCAATTGAATACAACACATGTCAATAGAGGGGTATTATTATAAAAACATGAAATTATATTTAAAATTTTCATTTTACTTAATTTGAAGAGTTCAATTCATCTCAAGGAGTAAGGTATATATATAATGGAACAATGTTAGAGTGGAATTAAAAACATAAGAGGAAGTTGGATCACCCTTAAAAATTTAACAACTTGAAAATAATAGATGGCACATTCTTTAAGACATATTAAAAGACATTAGAAAATGGAATAAGCAAGGGATTCTACCTCAAATGAAGGAAAACCAAGTTGAACACTTCATCACTTGATGCATTCATCGGACACTAGTCAAAGCTTTTCTTTCCCAACATTGAGAATATTCACCTTCTCAAATACATATTGACACCTAGCCCCTATATACATATTCACATGGTCAGAATTTTTATAAGGTGGTCCTTACGTATATGGTTATATATGCATATTCGCCTTTACACTTACACACATATGAATTTTTCATATATATACATAATCAAACCTAGCCCAAATATATATATTAATGCCTCCATGGGTGATATATATATATAATTGGGGAGATTACATATATATACACCTACCTATGCATACCCAGTAAGTCTCCTTTGACATTGGTGACTCAAAATCACCACATGGATGACAAAAATGCACTCAAAGAAATTGTGGTGGAACAAAAGGAACCAAACCACTTTGCCTTTGGTAGCAGATGAAGAAAAAAAGATACAAACCATAGATACTCTCCTGATTAATTGAATAATACATCAGAAGAGAACTGTTGTAATCCGTGTAAAGAGAAGAGGTCGTGAGGGGGGAGGTCGCGCCATAAGGGTTCGTCTAGTGGGGGTTTCGTGAGGAAAGGAGGATGAGGGGTTTTTTCATAGATAAGGGGTAAGGGGGAATCCATTTATGTGTTTAATAAAAATACTAAAAATATAATAATAGTAATAATAATAATAACAATCATAATCATAATCATAATCATAACAATAATATTATTATTATTATAAATTATACATTTATTTTTATTTTCCATATTCTCATTTTATTTATATTCATTTTATTTTGAATTTAATTTCTTTTTTGAAAAATATCACACAATTTGGGTGGCATGGTTAGCCAAACCATGTGCCAACCGGGTAATAAATATTACGAGCATAATACGGATTGTCACTAACCATGAAGGATATTCCTAAGGTTTGGTTCAATCATGTTGAGCATATTCAGATCATTCTAGTCCCTTAAAACATTCCGCACATTTTTTTATTAGTGGCTGCATTGTTTTAGACAAACTGTGTGCATCTATCATATCCTCAAAAAATTGATTTATAGACCCTGATGCATCAGAAACTCAATACAGAAACCAAAGAACCTTCCATAATTTAACCATATATAAATAAAACACATTTAAGTGTTCCAACAATCATAATTTTTTTCTAAAACCCTATTCAAAGAATGACGCATCTAGTATACTCCAAATTTCAAATTCCCTTATAATTCCACCTTGGATCAAAACATGGGACGTTACAAACAAAACACCCATGATTTGATGGTCTAAGGGATCTAAGGGGAAAGGGAGAGGTACTTTGGGAAAGAAATCATAAGAGAGGATTAAATAGGGGGATTTTGGTTAAAATCATGGGAGGGTAGAAATGTAATTTCAATGTATTTAATTACCCATACAGTATGTATGGTTTGGTAGGATGGTTTTCAAAACTGTGCGTCAATAATGAGTCTCTATCTATCAAAATATGAACAATGTCACATTGTTACTGGGGTAAGGAATATGCTCATGTGGCCAGCCAATCACCATAAACAGAACCACTTGTGTAGGTGCGTAGTTTTTCGTATTCCCATGCAGTAGGCTGTGGGGACTGGGCAGTTCTATTATCTAGGACACACAGTCCCTTTTGGGCTAGCACACATTTTCTAATAAACATGCTCCCACCATTCTCCACCTAGTATCCATCCAAAAAATACATTTTTCAGTAAGAACCCACAAAAAATCTATTGAACCAATACATGAGAAAAATAAATAACAAAATACCTCAAAAAGAAATCATAGACATGACAAGTATCATGTTTCATAGCTTATTATTTTATATAGATCCCATATAAAATGAATTGGTAAGATCCTTAATATGAAATAGATTTCAACTAATTATCCCATATTTTCTTATGAATCTTCTATCATTTTATTTATTAATGATTCTTGAACTTTAATTAAAAATAAAAATATTCCCAACATGACTCTATTGTACTAAAAATAGATGATTTTGTTTATTCACTTCCACAAAGAGAAAATATATGCATTTAAACTTTTCAAATTCAATATATGATGTACCAAAAACCTTAATTCTTATATAACTATCATCTTAAAATGGGGATAACCCTCCAAACAAATTCTTATATGATTTTGAATTTTTTTGGGTCTTCAGAAATGTGCGAGGAATAACCACATTCAACAATCCATACCCTTCCATTATTTTATGATTTTAATTTAGCATTACCAATAATTGATTTTTCTCCCTGATTTAAATTTTGAATTTCTTTTCGTTTCCTATTATAAAAAAATTATGTATTATAGTTTTTTATGCATTCAATAGCATTGTGGCCTTGTTGGTCATATCCACCATATATTTAATCTAAACACTAAAATCTATTTTATGTGTCTATATTTGATGGTTTCTTTATCATAACATGCCTCTTTTATGAATATTTTATTATATTCATAAAAATCATCCCCCTTAATTCATAAATTATCCCTAGTAGATACATATTTCACCAATATGCAGATTATCTCTACCCAAAAAATCCACAACACTTTCAATATTCATAGAATCTAGTTGTGTAATGATGATATAATTTTTTTTTTGAATTTTTTTATTGGAAAACATTACTCTATTATTGATTTTTTCTTGGTTAGAGAGTTATTATTAAAATAATTATTCATTTCCTTGTTGTGTAATTGTGTTTTTCATTGTTTTTATTTCTATTAATTTTCCCAACATTTATTTAAAACTTGCACTGTCAGACATAAAAGAAATACGTTGAGACAATTATGGTAAAAATTATACCTTTTAATTTTAGTTAATTTTCTCAACTATTACGGATGTATCACATTTTGAATCCACTAATTTATTATATTCATTCCTCATATTTTTTTTAATGATTTTCAATATATGTACATTTTTATTATTTCATTATTTTTTCTTATTCTTTTAAGATTATTTTATCATTAATTTTATCCGCTTTATTTTATGTCTTAGTGGATTTTATCTTGAGTTTTTTGTTTCATAAATGAGCCTAACTTCTTTCTTTATATTATTTTAGAAATATTTTTATTTCCATTTATTTATTACAAATATTATTTCTTTCTTAAGATTAATATTTTCCCTTTTAAATTCATCTAGTTTTGTTTTTATTATATATTCCATATATGTTATCTCTTATTATACATTATTATTACATAATGGTTTTTTATTGTTCTCTTCATGATCCATGAAATTTGTGAATTTATTAATATATTGTTTATAAAAATGGATTATTAAAGATAATTTATCATCTTCTTCTTTACTTATTAGACTTCTTCTTTATGTCCATGAAAGTTTAATCATACTATAAAAATATTTGGAATATTCTTTTGATATTTTACATCATTTTATATTTTGAGGTTTCTCATGTTAGTCATCAGCATCTTATTCACAACATTTCGTCACTATATTGTTTATATCAATGTTTCTAATGACACTACATTGAAAAAAATAGAGTTAGTGTTTAAATTTGTATTTTCCCTTTCTTCCTTGATGTATTTTAAGATAAGAGAAAATATTATCTTATTATCCTAATCAGATTATTCTCGATTATTATAATCACTAGACTATTCAAACCCTTCATCATTGTTTTTTATATTTATCGTTTCCTCAAACAAAATTTCCACTTTATCATTATTTTTTAATTCAGAAACTTGTATAATTTCATATTCAATGAGAGTATCATAGAAATATTTAAGGGTATGATCCTCAATATCTTCTAATATTAAAATTTAACGGTTAATCCATTTTAAAAATTTTATCATTAGCTTATTCATAGTGATAAAATCGTTGTGATGTTCTCTATAGCCTCTCATTTTGCTAAAAATTTCATTGAATCTTATAAATTATTCATCTATATTTTAATCCATTTTTTATATCTTCAAATATGCTCCACTAAATATAAAAATTAGATTATTTAACTTTCACATTTCCTTTAAAACACATTTTATTTTTGTACCATATTTTATTTTATTTTTTATCTCCAATCACCTTAACATAAAATCTTTTTGATTAGGACATGAGAATATAATATATATACTCATTATCAATATCAAAATTATTTTTATTAGAAAATTAAATTTTTGATCTTCTATTGATGTATGTAAATCCTAATGTCTCGTCCTAAAAAATATCTAACTCAATATATAAAAGATAGGGTAAATTTATATTCTTCCACTCAATCTAGTTTTTTCAATTGAATGTTGGTACACCACTTCCATTCAGTAATATTATATTATCCTTCTACAAGTAATCAATGATCTGAAAGAGGGAATCTAAGCTCTCTAAAAATACTTTATTTTCCCCAAGAATGGGTTAACAATAATGAAGAGTGGATGAATCAATGGTGTTAAAATTTATAATTTATTTCCCTTGAAATTAACCTCTATAATATATTATGATTTTATACACTCAAAAATATAATGAATCCTCGTCCAAATGATATTTAAATAGAAATAAAGAAGGAACACATAAGTTTTTTCAAGTTTTGGTAATATAGTGGGAATCTACACCATACTGTATTCATTTTATATATTTTCCATAGATTTTACACTAACATGAAATCATGGGTTAAAAGTGGGTAGTGATGGATCATCTTTTACTATGATATTTATCCCAATACTACACTTCATACCACTACATAAATACTTTCTCCCACCAGTTATATTATGGTCAAAATAAGATGAGGAATATCATAAGTAAATTTGGGTTGCTTCTACAATTAATGTTGATCTTCCTCTTCAACCTTAAATATGATTAGAACAAATTTTTATCTCTTATTCAACCTCTTCACAATCTAATATAAATTATAAACTCTGATTGATCAAGCTTCATAAATCATTTAAAATTAGTGTATGATCTAATTATCAATCTATTTCTCAATACTAAATAACTTCATACTCTAGACCTTCATGTTTTCTACTCTACCTCAAACTCATAGATTAAGGATCTATATTTCCCTATATTTTTCTTAGTCTTAATGACATCGTACATTTGATGTAACTACTTCCCATAATAATATAATCTCAAAAATCAAAAAATAATTTAATTATGAAATATATTTGAATCTTAAAATCTATATAATTCCTAAATGTGAATTGCCTGATATTATCTGTAATGTGTTTATTCAATCAACTGGCCATGTAAGTTTGGTCCCACGATCTCCAAAATTTTATTCTTCTTTTAACTGCTTTCTCTAATGTAATTTTTGAAATACCCATCTTACAATTCTACTTATTTTGAGTAATAAATAAAATTATTAGGAAAAATTAATTAACTATCACCAATTAAATAATTGAAAAATAAATTAATTTATGAATTTTAGAAGGTTCTTGTAGTTATATCCAATTTAATACCAATTATCACGTTCAGTTAACATATTCATCAACTTGCTTGTAGTGTAAAATATCTCATCATAGTGAGGGATCTCCTGATATATTTGACACTTCATAACATGAATTTAATTATGGAATAATTATTTTCATTTGATTTATGAACTTAATATCATCATAGAAACATCCCATTCTGTTTCCAAAAAATCATCTCTCATTAATCCCCATTGATAATTATCAAAAATATTTATTTGAAAATATAATTTTTTTTGAGTAGTGGTGAATTATTAATTTATTAAAAAAATATATAGAATTAAAATTTAATTTTTGGTGATTAATACCATAATTATAATCTTAATAATTAAAAGATTTAACATTCATTAAAATATTTCATTTTTGAATTTATTAGTTTTTTTAAAATATTGAAATCATATATATTAATAATGTGTTAAACATTATAGAGTCTCAGTGATCAACCTTATTATGTTCTAAACTTTATAAATAATCAACCATAATGTGTTATGACTCACCATTACAAATATGAAAAATTAACATTATGAAAAATTAATTTTTCATTTTTAACATCTGTTCCATCCGTTCAACGATTATAAAACAACATTACAATGTTTTATTTTCTATATTTCCCAAGTAGATATTCCTTATGAATCACAAGGTAGACATTTTAATGTTTATAAAAAACCATACTAAATTCCAATAAAAACTTTTGAAATGCTGATAAAACATTATAAAATCCAAACTCAACCTCACAAAATGCCAAGATAACCTTACAATGTTGAGTAATTTTTAGTTTTTCCAGACCTTTGTATAGTTAAAACATTATGAAGTCATAATATTAACCTTACTTACTCATTACTTTTCAATTTTCATCCTCTAACATCCAATTATAGAATATGATCAAACTACTCTAGAATTACCTCAATTAATCTAATGGAATATCATATCCTCTAAAAATAATTCTTAACAACTTCTACAATATCTTAACATCCTATAATAATTCACAAATATGGTTCAAAAAAAATAAAATTTTAAAAAAATTTCATTATTCACTTTATTTTTCATCATTCCCATATAATTAAATTTAGTTGAATCATCGTATTATAATGATTTATATAAATGGGTAAGGCTTGTAATAATGTAATTTATGATGACTATGTTCTCAGTAATATTGTGGATAATAATGAGTAAATTTATAAAGAAAAATAACATTTTTTCAGAATAATATAACCATAATCACAAATTAATTTAATATTTAATGCCTTATATTAACAGTATTAATATTTTTATGCTCAATAATCATGAAAATTATGGTATTGTTATATCATTAGTCAGCTAGGCACATGAACCAACCCCAACATGAACATGAAATACTAATAAAAGAGAACAAATTTTGAGTTATATAATCTAAATATAATTTTAGAAAAATATTCATGATTATAATAGAACATATTTACATATTTTAATAATTATTAGAAATATTTGATATGAAATGATAATTGAAATTTTTATTAAATAACTATATACTTAGTTATATAGAAGCACTTCTTCTAGTGACATGTTCTTTTGAAATAATGATTTTAAGCCTCCTTATTTAGAAAATAATCATTAAAATAATTAAAATGACTTTAGAAGTGTGAATTTTATAGGCCTTAATGATTTAAAAAAAGGATATAAGTGGTTTGTAGTTGAAGGAAGAGACCTCCTTTTATAGTGGAAAATGATGGATATTTCTTTTGAAAATTACGTTTTGTAAATGGTAAAGATTGAGTCACATAATAGTTAGGCATGTTGGGAGAGAAAATAATGGTGAGAAATGCCATATTTAGTCACAAACCTCATAAAGGACTTAAATAGTGTATAAATATCAAATTAAATAATAAATTGAGCTAGGTTAATTTACCATTTTCTATGATTTTTTAATTATTTACTATTGTAATTAATATTTTTAATAAAAATACAGCATAACACCTCTTACCTAATTTTTAAATTTTTAATCTAAATTTTGACTCAATTTAATTAATTCAATTCATATATTTGGTACATTTATCATTTAAAAAATATTATATATATATAAATAATGTTTTTATAGAAAAATAAATTGTAAAATATTAGGTGTTCTTATTCTTATTTTATAATAATTACTAATCATTAAATTATTGATAAACCATTTTGATAAACATATAAATATTTTTTTAATAAAATACTTTTTAAAACATGTTATATTTATTTTATTGAAAGTCAAATTCATAACCCAATTTTTTTTAGAAAAATAGCTTTTTAAGAGTAAAAATAGATTTATTATAATTCAATAATAAATAATAATAATTATATGGCTATAATTTTATTTTGTTCTCAAATAAAAATAAATTTATTTAAAATTATTCTTTTTTAGGTATTAATTAAAATAAAAATTCATAATATATAGAAAAACAATTATTTCAATATATTTTCTTTTACAATTTATTGATTATTTTTATTTCATTAAAAATTAATTACACCATTGAATATATATATATATATTTATAGGAAAATAATTTTTATGTTTCATAAACATTTTATATTTAAATTATTCATTAAAATTAAAAAATTAAGAAAAAATAATATTTGATAACATAATTACTGATAATAAAAGGTATTTTCATAAATAAATAAGTAAATATTATTTGAAATTAATACCAAATATTATAGTTATATAAAATTTTAATCATCTAAATTGTATTATAATATCATTTACATACCAATTTGATAGACATAAATACAATAATAATATATCCAATGATTATATAACAATGAAAATATAACCAACGACCATATATATAATGTTCAAATTACATTCTTGTATATAATGCCACACACTTCACCAAAATCATTCATCTCATTCCCTCATCTCATTTTTTTTTGTCATATTTCATAAAAATTTATTCTTTCCATATTTATCCTCCGTGGTATGATCATCATTGAATACCATGATGATGAAAATTTCAACCATTGATAAAAAACCTATTGTGGGAATTCATCAAAAAGAATTTATAAAAACATGGAATTCAGCCTAGTGGATAAACAAAGCCATATTTAAAGAATATGGGCCAATGATCCATCATTTTTCCCACACATTATTTTTTTGTTTGTTTATCTATTGTTTTTAACGAAGAATTCATGATGAGGTTCAATATAAACAAATAAAAAATGAAATGATAATAAAGAAAAAAATAAATGTATTTTATAAAAGGAGACACTTTTAGATTCCTCTTAGTGATTCCCCCTTGTCTAACTACATTTAGCCGCTATAAAACTAGGTTTTTATTGAAATAAACTATACATAAACCTGCTACCTAGGTAGTGTGAATAGACATCACACTCATGAGGTACCACCTATGTGATCAACTCATCACTCTCTTAAATGAGTCACAATCATGATCACTTCCACTGCTCAAACCATAAATCCTGATTGTACATCATTTTTCTAAAAAAAGAGAGAGGATATGATTTTTATCAATGGGAAAGAAAATTAGGTAAGGGAGAATGTGATAAAATTATTTACTTATAAGACCCTCAAACACCCAAATTCCCAGAATTAAAATAAAATAATCATGACC
The DNA here is from genome assembly GCA_963277665.1 of Viscum album. Lineage (NCBI taxonomy): Eukaryota > Viridiplantae > Streptophyta > Magnoliopsida > Santalales > Viscaceae > Viscum > Viscum album. The sequence continues at coordinate 794,281,498 of OY728165.1, read as the reverse complement.
ATGTTTTTTTATTCTGGTTTATTTGTATTTATCTAACCGGTGATACACATGATGGGCTTCCATCATATATGATGTCTGGAAAATAATTATTAATTCATGTAAGGGGAAACATGATTAAAAGAGAGATAATATAATTGAATATATTATTAGAAAAACTTGAAATTAAAATAAATAAAACTTTACAAAAACCTATGATATTATAGATCATGTTAAATGCCATGGTTAGAATCTCTTTTGAAATTTGGATGGGAATATTATTTTTAATCATTGAACACCCACCTTCCCCTTATCCATAATTTTAGTACTACACACTTGAGTTATTTGCCTTACCTATAATAATTCCACACATCCAGGTTGAGGTTCATGATTTCTATCACTTTTCGAAAACAATACATCAAGGTGTAATCTTAGTGTTTTTGGTGGTGATTGTGTTGGTTAAAAAAAAGAATACTAAGAATCGGTTTAGTTGGTGTTTATAAAGTAGATATTTAAGGTAGCATAGTTTCATAGAGTTTTACAAATTAGTATCCCTCAAAATCAAGATATTGTTTTATGGTAAATGAAGGTTTTCTATAAAGGAGTTCATAGAATGTGAAGTGAAGTTTGTAGATCTTATATGGGGTTGTGGAATGATGAAGGAAAATCTTTAAAATAAAATGTCTACATTATAGCGCTATACAGACCGTGAATTTCACTACATATACCATGTAGAAAAATCGGTTCTTGGGATGTTTTTAGTTTTCAATTGGATCATAGTTCGTAAGAGACTCTTCATTTTATATAAAAGAGGCTTTGAATTTTGGATTGAAAAATGGTTCTTCATTTGTGGATGACATCAGACACTGGAAAGGATTCATTCACTATTTGGACCTAATTATAGTTCGTGGTGAATATTTTACCACATCTAGTGTTTGGGTAATTAGGATTAGTGGGTTTTTTGGAGTTATTTTCATATAAAAATACCTCTAATCATATCATTAAAAAGTTAGAAATTCATTATAGAATATATTTTCAGCTGGTTAAAATTCAATGAAGTCCAAAATAATTTTTCAAGGAGGATTTTTCGATGGAGAAAAGTTCCCGAGGGGTAATTCTGTGAAGGATGAAGTTTAGGAAAATATTTTTTTTGAAGGGGATTTAAGATCTCATTAGATCAAAAAGAAAAATGGACCACATAGTACAGGTAGTCTGTGAGGCATTTGTTGTCCCCAATGTAGGGCGGCCCTTGAAAAAAAGACAAACGAAAATCACTTGCTCCATGCAGTGCAATGCAGTCTATGGAGGATTTCATAGAGTTCACATAGGATGAATGAAATATCATGTGAGGAGAAAAGAAAGTTATTTAACGGAATAAAAATATTTCATGAATGTAATTTCTACAGACTTATATTACGTGAAAAAGTGGGAATTCAATAGATGATTTATCTATAGTTTAGGATGAATTAATTATTTATAATGAAGGGAAGTACATGTACAAAAACTCTGTGTGGATGATTTCTAGAGTATTGGGAAAAAGTAGAGGAAGAAATTGATCATTTCCATGAGTAGTGTACTATATAATGAGATTTAGAGAGTGGCCCCTAGGAAAGCAGTGATAAAACCCAAAACTTTTTAAAGGTAGTGATCTTGGGGATATAATTAATCAATCCTAAACATTATATTTTGGTAGTGAGCCTTAGTGGATTTGGTACATTGGAATATAGTAATTTTATTCTCATTGGACAGATCCCAGTGAAAGGGAAATAAGTAAAATCATTGTGTATGTCCTTTGATTTCATTTCTTTTCATACATTTCTATGGGAAATAGAGAGAAGAGTGTTTTTTAAAAATGAAATAGGTTCCAAATGGGATTTTTTTTCAATATTTCATACCCTAATTCACCCCCTCATAGTGTATTTAACCTTATTGGGATAACAATTGGTTTTTCGAAAAAAAATTTGAAAGTCATTGGTTCTCTCTCAATTTAATAAATGGAATCTATTAATCACAAAAGGATTTATATCTTTTCTAGAAATAATTTTCAAGTATGGAAGAATCAAATGCAACACTTATTTTGGTCATTGGGTATGGATGTATTTATAGCTGAAATTCATGGTATTTCTTCCATTATAGGAAATAATACTTTACCATAAGTATAATATAAATAATTTAATGTTGATACTAAATAACACAACGCGTTAGGGGGAGACCTATCCAATGAAATATATACAAACGTGATGTCATTATTGTCATCATAATATATGAGGTAAATGTTTCTAAATATTTAGGAGGGTGACTCAAAAGTCATAGAAGAAAACTAGATGTTCTATGGAACAATTATGAGGATATAATAATAAACCCAAATGAGTTTATTGATACAGTATTTGATAGGTTGAATATTTTAATGGAAGACAAGTGTGGTCTTAGAGAAATTATTGAATATATAAACATTGTTAAGCACATATTGAGAAAACATCTAACTTTGTTTAATCTGAAAATGTTTGTATTTGGATGATAAAGATCTAAAAAACTAACATTTTATAGCTTTCACTATACTATTTGTTGGACTCTTCATGTGTTAATCATGTTTTAATGATCCCAAATCATATACATTCTATAAAGCCTATTAATCATGTTTAATCTATCTAGAATCATGTGTACAGATTATTAGTTTATTTATGCCTTAAATAGTTATTGTAAACTATTTTTATTTCTAATAAAGTTATCTTATGAATGATGAAGTTCACTTTATTTTATGAATATCAATGTTTAAGTATGTATACAGAGATTTGGAGAAGTCTGAGACACTATAACCATCCTGACACCATGACTGTCCAGACACTATGACCATGCAGACACTGTGACCATCCAGACACTGTAACTATATAGACATTGTAACCATCCATACATTGTAACCATCGAGACATTATGACCATCGAGACACTATGACCATCCATACATTGTCACCATCCATACATTCTGACCACCCAAACATCATGACCAAAAATGTGATCCTAACACTGCATCTATGTTACCAGTTTTTGATCTCCACTCAAAGACAAAGAAGGAGACACTGTTTCAAGGAGACACCATTTCATGAATACACCATTTACAGACAGACTGTGACATTGTTTCATAATATGGTTTTTTGTAATTCAAATTAATTTATAATGGTCATATTTGAAGCTTTTAAATGAACTGATAGAATTAATGTTTCTTTGTAGACATGTTACCTGACAGTACGAGGTACGAGGTGTAGAATAAATGCATTGTGTCGGCTCCAATATAATAATTTTAAGAATAAAAATAACAACATGGACATAAGAAAAATATATGACTTTGGAGACAATAGTGTAATAGAAAAACAAGTGTGTGCATGATAACAAAGAAGAAAGGGCTTTCATGAAACCTAACACTGCTGAAGAACACATGAAGCGTACTCAAATCCTAAAGTCATGGACATTTCCACTCTATCAACTCCACGAAAAACACGAGCTAGATCAAGCTGAATTACGATACTCTATTTTCTGCGAGAGGACTCTATTTCTACATCTTCTTTATCCTAGAAGTCCAGAGCTGCATATAATAAGACTCAAAGCACTTCTAACCTTATCTCATCATATCTTCTCTGTTGCGTATTATTTTTATCTTTCGAGTAGTGTGTGTTTCTGTATAAAAACATTCATTGTCTCCTGCATAAAAATAATGGATACAATATATCCTTTATCTTACATATTTTTATGATTCTTTATTCCCATAGATACGTGGGGAAGATGTCCTTGTGTGATCTATTAGTTCATATCCATGAATAATTGTGGAAGAGGTCGTGTGACCTGGATAGTATTGTGTACTGTTGTTAACACTGATCCAAGGTGTTGATCAAGTTTATTTATATAAACTTCTTGGTGGAAGGTGATCACCAAGTGGAGTGGATTATGTCTCATCTTAATACTGAAACAATTATTTTATATCTATTGTGATGTTTATCTTAGTGTTCTCTATTTTACTATTTAATTCAGAAATCACTAAACTTAATTTGATAGTTAATCTTGGAAAGAAGTTATAATTGTGTTACCTTTTTATAATATCATCAAAAGTAATGTTAATAACTCATATTAAGATTCCTTAGAATTAATTAATCTTCTATGAAGTTATTTAAATGGTCAAACTCTCATAATTGTATAAACTTGATTGACTGGGCTGTATTTGAAATTATTGGGAAACCTTTTTAAGAATACTTTTTAAACATAAATTTTTAACAGATACTCAATTCACTCCCATCTTGAGTACTTTACTCTGACTAAAATATGGTATCAAAGGTTTTTTATTTAGACATTGTTTTTTGACCCAATTAAACTATGATTATAGTTGTACTTTAAAGATCTATAAATTTATGTTAATTCTAAATTTAAAGATCTTTTAAATTATTTCTTTATTATAGATAAAAGATTGGAAGGTTCTGAAACAAACAGACCACCTTTCTTTAATGGAACTTATTATTCTCAATGAAAAATTAAAATGAAAATTCATTGAGAAAGTATGGCCTTTGAAATTTGGTCTTTAATTATAAATTAGTAAAATATTCCTTCTACTGATTGAATCACTTGGGATTAACCTACCAAAACTGCCAATAATAAAAATTAAAAATAAATGAATACTTTGTACTAATCTTTAATATTTGAGGAATTTAATATAATATGTTCATGTAGAACTTCCCATGAAATTTGGGATACCTTGTCTGTTTCACATGAAAGAGATTCTAGTGTGAAAGAAATGAGACTTTATACTTATACTATTAAATATGATAACTTTAAAAGGAAACCTAATGAACCTATTTCTAACATGTATCTCAGGATCAATGAAATTATCAACACAATTATTTCTCTTGGTAGAGAAGTCACTGCCAAAGTACAAATCATGGGGATTCTCAGATGTCTACCGGACAGATAGAGATGATCCTATGTCTCGATTAGAGATTCATGCCACATCAGCAGACTGCCTTTAAAAGAACTTATTGGAAAACTGATGATGTATGAAGAGGAGCAGAAAGTCAACAAGGAAGAGGTGGATGAACCCAAAAGAGAATCAGTTGCATTCAAGACCACCACCTATAAAAACAATGAAAAAGGGAAATTGGAAGTTTCTATAGAAAGTTCAAGCAGTGAATAAACATTACCTGACAGTGATGAGGAGATGGATCAACTAGCTATAAGGTTTAAGAGATTTTACCAGAAAAAGAAATATTTTAGATATCATAACTTCAAGGGATGATATGATAAAAAAGGAAGTTGGAAAAAATATTGGAAAATAACTAAAAAGTATGTTGAGATTTTATACTATGAATGTAAATGAAAAGGTCATATCAAGTATGATTTTCCCAAGATCAAGTACAAATAAGAAACAAGAGGGAAAAGATAGAAAGTATAAAAAGGAAATCAAATCAAACATGGAGTGCTTCTAAGGATAGATCAAGTGACTCAGAATCTTAACATGATAAACAGGTTAACAAATCCAATATGTGTTTTAAGACAAACACATCTGAGGTCACATTGGAATCTCTTGTACATAATGCCTATTATTATGAAGAAAAGAGTGACTCTAAAAATATGTCTAATGAATAAATGTTTGATTACAGTAATATGCTCGAAGAGACATGCAATGAACTAAAAGGTAAATACAAGTATTTATAGAAACAAAATTCTCTTAAATCAACTATAAAAACATAACTCACTATAGAAAGGGAGAAAAATGATCAATTAATCAAAGAGAACAATGAACTAAAACAATCTAATAAGAAATTGAAAAAGGATCTTGAATGTTTTACTAATGTTACATATACCTTTGTACAAATTCTAGGTAAAAAGATCGCTCTTAAATATACTATTGTCATTGGCTGTCAAATGTTAAAAGAAATTTTGGAAGAACTACTTTTGCTTCTAAATCTAGGACATAGAGTTTTACTCCCAGTTCTGAAAAATATTCAGCTAGTTCAAGTTATGACACACTCTATTGTTTCAATATTTTCTAAACCAAATATATTTTAATATTCAAATACCTTACGTAATTCTTTTAGGAAACCTATGAGGCAGATATGGGTTCTTAAGGCACTAGTCACTAATATTACTGGACCCAAACTAGTATGGGTACCAAAATCAATTTTTATTTGACTATTTTGTTAGAATGTTGCATAAATAGTTCCAATAAAAGCTTAAGGTACTTGGACAGTGGGTGTTTGAGACACATGACAGGAGACTATTTATGCTTCAAGAACTAAATAAAAAATAATAGAGGACATGTCACATTTGGTGACAATGCCAATGGACAGATTATTGGCCTTGGAAAAATCGGTAACTCTAACGCTGTTTTAATTTACAAATTACTTTTTGTTGATGGATTGAAAAATAATTTTCTTAGTATTTCACAATTATGTGATGACATATTTCATGTCAAATTTAAAAATGATGCTTTCAATGTTTTTAATTCTAAAAATGAATTTGTGTTTTATACATTAAGAAATGAAAATGTATATTCTGTTAACATACATTCTTTATCTTCTCAAAATGATTCATTTTTATGTGTGTTTTACAATGAGTCTTGGCTTTGGCATAAGTGACTATGACACTATAACACTCACTCTCTTATAATGTTAACTAGAAATAGTTTAGTCAAAGACCTACCCAAATATTAGTTTCCAAATGATAAAGTGTGTAATCCTTGTCAAAAGGGAAATCAACACAAAATTTATTTCAAACCAATGAAAAAAGTATCAGCTTCTCAACCTCTCAAATTGGTACACATGGATTTGTTTGAACCATCTAGAGTTTTGAGCTTAAATAGGAAGCATTGTGTTTATGTTCATGTAGATGAATTTTCTAGATATACTTGGATTTTATTTTTGGAAAACAAAATTGAAGCCTTCACTCATTTTACCAAATATAAAAAATTGTAGAAAAGCATAGTGGACATAGAATTAAGTCATTAAGAAGTGATCATGGTCGTGAGTTTGGAAATCAGGAGTTTGAATCTTTTTTCTCACAAAAAGGATATAGTCATAATTTCTCTTCTCATAGAACACCTCAACATAATGGAGTTATAGAAAGAATAAATATAACCCTGCAAGATATTTCTAGAACTATGATTAGTGAATATGACTTACCTATTTATTATTCAGATGAAGCTATAAATACATCCTGATACATAATCAATAGAGTATTGATTCGGCCCATTCTTAAAAAAACTCTATATTGGTTGTGAAACAATAGAAAACCAAATGTAATATACTTCAATGTTTTTGGTTGAACAAACTATATCCTTAATATTAAGGATAATCTTGAAAAAATTTCATCGAAAAGTGATGATGGAATATTTTTAGGATATTCAATTTCTAGTAAATACAATAGAGTTTTTAATAATAGAACTAAATGTGTCGATGAATCTATCCATGTCAAATTTCATGAAACATATCCACATGAGCCTAAGACTACTCTAGAGAACCTGTAGGATGATGTATCAAATCTGTACATTAATACACAATCCAATAACCATCTTGTAAAAGAATCTGTAAAAACTTCTAGTTCTGGAAATTCTTTAGATTCAAGTCACAGTGAACCTTACCCTGTTGAAGAACCCAAAATCACCTGTCCTTCTTTTTCTAGAGCTGTTAGAACTATTAAGAACCATCCTTTAGTTATTGTTGTAGGAGACATAGACAAAGGAACTCAAACTACAACTTCTCTTAAAAATCAAGTTAAACATCAAGTATTTTGGTCACAACATGAACCTATAAACATTAATGATTCCATGAATGATGAATTTTGTGTGATCGCTATACAAGAAGAATGTAATCAGTTTGAAAGGAACAAAGCTTGGAAACTGGTTGATAGACCCAAAGACACATTCACCGTAAGCACTAAATGGGTGTTTATAAATAAGGTAGATGATGTTAGTGATATAATTAGAAACAAGGACAGATTGGTTTTACAATGATATAGTCAAGAAGAAGGAATTAACTATGAAGATAACATCGCACCAGTTTCTAGACTCGAAGCCATCAGAATTCTGCTTGCTTATACTACACATTTGAATTTCAAACTATATCAAATGGGCGTAAAAAAGTGAATTTATAAATGGGTATATATCTTAGTATTACTTTGTTGATAAACCCCTTAGTTTTACCAACACACACTTTCCAAACCATATTTTTAAATAATCAAAATCTTTATATGGTTTAAAACAAGCTCCGATAGCTTGGTATGATAGATTAAGTACTTTTATTCATTCAAATGGTTTTAAAAAATGGTTATCTGATCCTACCCACTTTATAAAATGAATTTACAATGATGTTTTAGTTGTTCAAATATTTATTGATGATATTATCTTTGGATCTTCGAAAAATTATTTATGAATTGAATTTTTTGTAATGATGCAAAAAAAAATTTTAATGAGTTTAATGGATGAACTCAAATTATATCTTATATTTCAAATCATTCAAAACAATGATGGAATTATTTTCAATCAAATAAAATATACTATAGATCATATAAAACTTTTTGGATTGGATAGCATTAAAACTAGTGAGACTCCAATAAGTACTACTTGTATGTTGGATCTTGATAAAGATGGAAAATCTATTGATCAAACCGCTTACAGATGAATGATTGTAAACTCACTCTACTTAACTACTTGTCGACCTGCAATATGTTTAGTGTGTGTATGTGTGCTCGTTTTCAAGAAAATATTAAGGAATGTCATTTAAATTATGTTAAAATAATTTTAAAATACCTCAAGCATACACCCAATCTAGGATTGTTCTATCCTAGAGGAAAATTATTTGAGTTAGTGAGTTACTATAATGCTGACTTTAGCGGTTTTATATTAGATAGGAAAATAAACTATGGAACATGTCACTTTTTAGGAAAGTCTCTAGTGTCATGGTGTAGTAGCAAACAAAACTCTATTGCATTATCTACTATAGTAGATGAATACATAACTACTGGTAGTTGTTGTGAACAAATTTTGGAGGTGAAACACACATTACTAGATTATGTATATCAATTCTAGCATGTACCTATAAATTGTGACAATACAAGTGCTATTAAAATCTCAAAAAATCATGTTTCACACTCTAGGAAAAAACATATTGATGTAAGACATCACTTTTGCGAGATCATTATCAAAAAGGTGACATCACTTTGGAATTCATTTGAACTGAATATCAGATGGCTGATATATTCACCAGACCACTAAATTCTGAAAGAATAGATTACATCATACATGAATTGGAAATGATATATTGGAAGTAGTAAGTATACTTTTTCATAGTTTACAGTTTCACAAGTTACTATCTTGTGATTACTATTTAACTCTAACAGTTCTATAATTTTACTACCTCAAGACATGTTGTTTCATGTTTATGGCCTCATAGTTACTATTTCTTGGTTACTATCTGGTACATACTGTCTCAAACAATATAGTCTCACAGTTTAAAAATTACACTATTACGGTCTCACCATGAACACTTCTTACGGTCTCACCATGAAGGCTTGTTACGGTCTCACCATGAAGGTTGATTACAGTTTCACTATAAAGATGCTTTATTGTTTTATTTATACATTATAACATGTATTGTGGTAATTAATTTTTTTATTCTTTTTACATTCCTATGTTTTTATCCCATGATGCTTGATTTCCCTAAATGATAAAATAAGAGAAGTTTCACTCATTCTTCACTCCAGATCTCTTCTCTCAAACTGTAACCCCTCTTTCAACCCCTCTCTCTCTAGAACCTTCGGTGAATTCCCAAGATGAAACAGCCATCGTGGTCAATTCCTAAGATTTGCAGTTCAAAAAAGAATTTGAAAATCACGTCGAAGTTAGCACCTGAAGGCCCTCTGAATCTGAATATGGTGAACAAAGTAGTGGTACCTGAAAAAGAGATATTCTCTAAGTAACTTTTGTCAAGTAAGTATTTGGTGTTGAAAGTTCTAATATAGAAAGGATAGCTATATTTTTTTATAAAGGAGGATAGGACTATTTACTCGAAGCTAGTTGCACAGTTTTTCCAGTATGTTCAATTCTATTTTGATTCAAGAGATGGAAATATTGTGCAATGTTGGATCAATGGTTAGATTTGTGTCTTTTATTCAAGGTTATGGGCTGCCTGCCATAGGATACCTCATGAGGGTATTTTTGACGACTACTAGAGAGTTCCTCCACCTCTGAGTGAGTTATTTATTCTGGAAGAATCTTTGAGAAGTTTAACTGGAAATGAAACTAAGAGGAGAGCCATAGATGCTAAGCTAGAGGGTGAATCTAGACTCTTGTTTAAGTTTTTTCAGAACGTGATTATCCTCAGAAAAGGGGATTTTTCTATAATCAAGTATAAAGATATATTTTTGATACACCTCATGAAAAATATATGTAAGATCAACCTATGTAAGTATGTTATACACCATATGTGTTAGTTGATCAAAACAACCTCCAAGTCAGCCTCACTATTTTATTCAAGGCTTCTCTCAACTATGATTCATGAAAAAGGATTGGTTGGACCAGATAGAGAATTCATAAAGGATTATGAGTTTTGTCTTTCGAAATTTATAGTATAGAGAATATAAATAAATTGGAATACATGGATGAAAGCATGGGTGGAAGATAATGGCATAGTTTATAAATTGTTTAATCTGGTCGAACACCCTTCAAGACCTAAGGATATTTCTGATCTTGGTTTGGAATTAGATGAGATTCTTAAGTATTATGATGAGGAAGAAGAGGAAGAGGTTATTTTACCTTCAAAAGAAACTGTTCTAGTTGAGAAAGATAATGAATCTTCTCCTTAAGTCTTATTTGAAAAGGAAGTTCATGTTCCTGAAAAATTTCTTGATCAAGAAGAAAAAATTGCTTCAAAAGAAGAATATTTTGGTAATTTAAGTGGAAAGAATGTTGTAAAAGAAGATATTTCTATTGTGAAATATGCTTCCCTTAAAGAACACCCATAAGAACAAGTTGTTCCTAAAGTTATTCTATCTGTTGAAGAGAGAATGGAGAAAGACTTTTAGTTGACTAGAAAGGAAATGGGTCAGGTAGTTTGGGATGAATTCGTAGAAGTAGATCAAGGGCTTAAATATCTTATTCCGAATAAATATGTACCTATTTAGGGGGAGAATCCCCTCAATCTGGAATCTATTGAAGTCCCTAATCCGATTGATCTAAGCTTAGTGGATACCTGGTATAAATTACAATTTATTTTGATGTTACTAATTAACATAAAGTTCCAAATAAAGGAATTGATCTCTATACTATGTTTCATTTGAAACTGGAATATGTACCTGAAACCATATCTACAAAGGAACCTGATCCCGTCTCTGCTTTAATTCATGCACCCTTACAAGAATCTCCAAACTTGGTGAATAAAGATGATCTGAAATCATTTGAAGCTATCCTATTGGATCAATTTGAGAAAATCTTGAATACCCAATCAGCTCCTATAACCAATCTGAGTGAATGATATGCTTCACTTTTATTGGAATATTTCATATGGAATATTTGACCGAATATGATTCATGATATTCAAGAAGTCAGAGTCGAGAACAAACAGCTCAGTGCTGAAGTAAAAACTCTCAGATGTATGGTTGAAGATATGCAGAGAGTGACGAACTCAAGAACAGAACCAGTTTCTTATCCAATTGAGGATATTTTTTGTCATACCGCATAGGAAGTAACCTCCCTAATTCAACCTCATCTAACTTCCTTAGCTGAGAAGGTATCTGAATGAAACAAGAATATTGTTCAAGAGATTCTTGAGCTTGTTATTGGTCTTAATAAGTTTATTAATGAGTATAAAGGTTGTCTCCAGAATGTTCTGAGTCAACTGAAATCTTTTACCATAGCTCTCAGTGCTTCTAATACTTTTGGACAATCATCTCATCCTTCTTTAGGCAGTGATATTCTCCGTATAATTTTCAAAAAAAGAACTATAATTTTAGTTTAATGGATTTGAAAAGGAATCTCTCTCTGAAGTTATCAAGCATAGTGACACAGTTCTTGATTTAATGAGAATTCATTCCAAGAATTTCAATAATTCTCAGCCAAAAATTTCTAAGAAGGAAACCTTATACTTAAATTGGATCTTCTCTATGAATGACATGACCAACCACTTTATGTACCATGTGGAGAATCTAAAGATTCCTCATGTAACTCATGATTTCAAAACTCAGGTCCTAAAGATCAAATTTTTCACTCCTTTGTTGGATATGTTTATAGAGAACAAGGTTGACTTTGAGAAATCTATACAGTATGGTTGTGAGATCATTTTTGACTTCATCCAACTTTTTTGGCCTTATCTTCATGTTTAGAGTACTGATATTGTCGCTCCTATAGCTGCACTCCTGAGATCCGGTTTTCCTACCTTCTCATAATTTTCCCTAGCCTCTATATCTATGTCTGTCTCTCAATATCTAGTCAGATTAGACATGTTATCCTTGATCAACAGTTCCATCGGTCTTCGACGGCACATACCTTGTCCCCTTATATTTTTGAAGGACTCCCCTTACCTTCAATGTTCGTTGGTTCACTCCCTTCCTCCACTTCTACATATGCTCCTATGAGTTCTTCTTCTGATGCTTCTGCCAAGGGTAAAGAGATGAAAAGCCAGTACTGAATAACATTGACTAATATCTTTTGATAACAATGTTTTATTTATTCTTGTTTCTTACTGTTTATAATAACACCATTTATCCATCTAATGCATTGGGCACTTTCATTATTTACTTCTTATTTACTCTTTTTGATAATCCTAAATGGGGGAGAAATATGTATTCTATATACACTAAATGAACATTAAATAAGAGACACATTCCGTAAGAATAAATATATAACTCACATGATTTGTGATCATCAAAAAGGGGGATATTGTTAGACTCATCATGTGTCAATCATGTTATAATGATCACAAATCATATACATTTTTTAAAGCATGTAAATCCTGTTTAATCTATCTATAATCATGTGTACAGAGAATTATTTTCTTTATTACTTAAATTATTTTTGTAAATTATTTTTGTTTCTAATGCAATTCTCTTATGAATTATTAATTTTACATCATTCCATGAATATCACTGTTTATGTCTGTATACATAGATTTGGCTATGTCTGAGACACTGTAACCATCCAGACACCATGACCATCCAGACACTGTGACTTTCTAGAAACTGTGACCTTCCAGACATTGTACCCATCAAAACACCGTAACCATCCAGCCACCGTAACCACACCAACACCATTACCATCCAGACATCATGAAAATCCACACATTGTGACCATCCAAACACTGTAACCATCTAGATACTGTGACTAGACACCATGATCCTAACACCAAATTTGATCTACTGGTTCCTGATCTCTGCTTAAATAGAAATAAAGATACACCCTTTCAAGAAGAAATTGTTTCATAAAGACACCATTTATAGACATATTGTGACACCATTTCTTAATCTATTTTTTCATTTTTCAATTTATTTTCTAACTGTCATATTTGAAGCTTTTAAATGCACTGACTTAATTAATGTTTATTTGTATACATGTTACCTGACAGTACGAGGTATGTGGTGCAGAATACATGAATCATGTCAGCTCCAACACATGCATTCTAAGAATAAAAAGAATGACGTGGCCATAAGAAAAATATACTACTATGGCAACAATATTAGAATAGAAAAACAAGTGTGTGCATGATAACAAAGAAGTACAAGATTTCATGAAACCCAACACTTATAAAGAGCACACGAAACATACTCAAATCCCAGAGTCGAGGAAATTTATTTTCTATCAACTCCACGAAGAACACAAGCCAGATCGATCTAACTTAGGATACACTATTTTCTACGAGAGAACTCAATTTTCTGCATCTTATTCATCCCAGAAGTCTAGATCTTCATATACTGACACTAATAGCACTTCTAACATTATCTCATCATTTCTTCTCTATTGTGTATTATTTTTATCTTTCGAGCAATGTGTGTGTCTGTATAAAAACATGCACTGTCTCCTGCATCAAACTAAAGGATACAAGATATCCTTTCTCTTAGATCTTTTTATTCTTATGTATTTGCACGTATTAGTGTGAAATAAGTCCCTGTGGGATTTTTTATTCATACCCATGAAGAATTGTGGTAGAGGTCATGTGACCTAGACAGTCTGGTGTATACTATTGTTAACCCTGATCTGGGGTGTGGATTATGTTTATTTATATAAACTTCATGGTGGTGGGTGATCACCAAGTGGAGTGGATTAGGTCTCAGCTTGAGACTGAAACACTTATTTTATATCTGTTGTGTTGTTTATTTTAGTGTTCTCTGTTTTACTGTTTAATTAAAAAATCACTAAATTTACAATGATAGTTAATCTTGGAAAGAAGTTATAATTGTTTTTCCCTATTAGAATATCTTAAAATGTAATGTTAATAATTGATATTAAGATTACAGAGAATTAATAAATCTTCTAAGAAGTTATTTAAATAGTGAAACTTTTATAACTGTATAACCTTTATTTAATGGGTTGTATTTAAAATTATTGGGTAAAATTTTTAAGAATAATTTTTAAATAGAAATTTTTAATAGATACTCATTTCACACCCCTCTTGATTACTCTACTTCAACCAATACTTTTTTTGAATACGAGATGATAAATTTTGATAATGATGTTATGGAAAAGTGGATGTCCAGAGAAGTTTCATTTAAGGCCATGAAGAAGCTAACTATTGAAGATGATCAGGAAGAAGAAGATATGAATGATTTGATATCATTCTTTTCCTCAAATTTCTATGTTTAATGAGGAATGTTCAAAGGTAAAATCCCAATTTCATGATTTCAATGTATAAAGGTGGGACATCTTGAAAAAATGTTCCACAAGATTTTTCAAGAAGATATTGAGGATCAAGTCGAAATTACTATGATGAAATGATATTCCAATGTGAAAGGTGGAAGGATAACCAATATAAGTTTCTTCAAAAATAAGAATCTTTTTTCACGATAAAATGGTAGTTCAGAAGAATATTAGGTACAATAATTGGATTAGTGCAAGGATCATGAAGCAGATGCTATGGTGGTTGTTTTAAAAAATTCTAGAACATGGGATGATAGTGACTCTGATTATGTATAAGTTGAAGTAATATTTGACTTTTTGGTAGATCAATAATCCTCTCTTGATGAAATATAATTTTGGAGAGCCCAAATAAAGAAATCCAACAATGTGGTTTGTGATGCAAAACATTATATGAAAAATAAAGAAGAAGACAAGTCTGAGATGAATGAATAAATTGAAAAACTGAAGTCTTCAATGCTATATAGAAGATAAAATATTTTTGGGTACAAACTCAAAATCAAAGAACATAAAAGAGAAACAGATATTTTGACGAAAACTAGAAAAGATCAAATTAAATGTATTGAAGAACATAAATAGGAATTCTTCTACCTGTGACGATGTTTTTAGGATCTGAAAGATATTTAAATCCCAAAATGAAATCCTAAAATAATATCATTCCAAAAAAAGATGCAAGTGGAATATAGAGGTCCAGCAGGAAAAAAAAAGAAACAGTCAAATCCAAATGATATGGATGGTATAATGATTGATCGAAAATAGAAAGAAATAATGGTTGAATTCATACCACAAGCGCATACTTCAAGATTGAAAATTTTTTGAGTAATAATTGGAACTATAAGATTCATAAACCCAAACGGAATCCTATTGGTGTTTAAATGATTCACAATAAATCACCCCACATTATATGTCATTGTTTTGGGATGATGGGACACTCACAAAATTCTTCTTCCATATAAAAGAGGTACTGAATGGAATAACACCAATAGAGTTATCCATATAAAACATAATATTCTATAACATTATTTTATTTTCACTGTTTCATGTGTAGAGGATTTGAAACCTATAAAGATACTACTTATCAATAATATAGAGAAATGTGTCGAAGTAGAATGAATTTTGTTGTATCTAGGGATTCAATGTATCATCAAATGATATGAAAATATAAAGTTGGTTTCAATAATTAAAATATGAAGTCAATTTATTATACTTTTATGAAGATCATGATTATCAATTTTTACTAGGTTTGAGGTCAAAAGCATGAATAAAAAAGAAGACAGTTGAATAGGCGGTTGTGCAAAGATTGATTTCATAGCATCAGGTCGCACTAGAATATGGATCATTGATAGTCGATTCACCTCCCATATTATAGTAAATAAGGAACTAGTGATAGGAATTAGATAAAAAATTGAAGGAATTGTGAGATTTTGTAATTATGAATGATTTAAAATTATTGTCTCATAAAAATAAATGTTTAGGGAGAAATACATGAGGAGTGTAGATGTCTTGGTTGTTGAAGGTCTCAGTCACAAATTACTATGTGTTATTCAATTAGATGATTCAGGACATTCCATAATATTTTCTAATAAATTATATTTAATGGAGGAAAAAATATGGTGTAGTTTTTAGGTAAATCATACAAAAAAAGAATCTATATCTTAAGGTGATGAAGAAGATATGTGTTTTCTGTCCAAGGAAAAATAAAATAGGTTATGGACTAAACTTCTTAGTCACATGATCCAAACATCCTAGAAATATCGAGTGAAATTTGATGCTGATCGAGACCCCCAAATATTTTCATGTGATAGAACTCATACATGTGACTCTTTTCAATAAATAAATATCATTCAAAATACATATAAGTCAAAAAAACAAAAGGTCAACAATAGTTCTTCAATTGGTACATATTAATGTGTGTGGACCTATTCCTCCAATAGTTATTTATGGGAGGAGATATTATGTTCTCTTAATTTATTTTTTTATCATAATGGAATGGGTTTTAGTCATCACACACAATCTATGGTGTTCAATTTCTTAACATATTGAAGGGAATTTGAAATGATGTTGGGTCAATGAATCCAAAAGATCTAAATAGGTAATGGAATAGTGCTCACAAATAGAAAAGTGGAAGAATATCTTGAGAAACATGGAATAATGAACCTAGTGTCAATAGTAATAACTCTACAGAAAAATGGAGTATTTTAGAGAATAAATCAAATTATCACCAACATGGATAAAATAATTCTCATTGATAAAGTCTTGATCTATGGTATGGAAAGAATCCATTATTGAAGTATTTTACAGTCTCCATAATGAAGTGTTTCATTATCAATAAATTGAAACATAATAGGTTTAAATCCCATAGGGAAAAAGTTATATTTCATAGATACTTAAAGAAAAGAAAAGAATATAAATTCCCCAATATGAAGCTCAGATAGGAAGTTGAAAGAAATAATGTAACTGTAGTTGAAAATTAGAAGAATATTCAAAAATACATGATTAGTCTCATAAGGATTGTGATGTAGATATAAGAATATTAAAAGATGTTTCAGTTCAAGAGGCTTATTTAGAAGAAGAATCAGATAATTAATATGATAAACACAAAATACTATCTACACTAAAATTAAAGAGAAGATCCAAAATTGAGAGACTGAACAAAATCAGTGATCAGACTATGCCAGTGCAGACAAGGAGGATGAAGGCTCTACAAAAGTCATTTTTTGTATTATAGGTAGAGCCTAAATGTTTTGATGAAGTAGATAGAGATGATAATTTTGTTTACTCTATGAATAAATAACTTGAACAAATTAATAAGAATCATACATGGTATGTTTTTTTGAGACCAAAAAACAAGAATGTCATTAGAACTTAATGGGTCTTTTAAAACAAGATGGATGAAGATGGTATTGTGATTCAAAAAAAAAGAACGATTAGTGGCAAAAGGGTACTCTCATATAGAGTTTATCAATGTTGATGATACATTTTTAAATGTTTCAAGGACAGAGAAAATTAGATTATTCTTGGTCGTAACAGTGCAATGTGTGTTCAATGTTTTCTAGATGGATGTCACGTAAGCATTTCTAAATGGGGTTCTTGGAGATGGAGGTCATGTTGATAATATAAATGGTTTATTTGTTATAAAAGATTATAATACGGTTTTAAGCTAAGAAATGCACTATATGGGTTGAATTAGGCACCAAGAGCATGGTATTCAAGGAATGATCAATTTTTGAAGAAGCTTAGTTTCTGCACGATGGATCTGATTACAAAATTTATGTCAACAATGATAGTAATCAAGGAATAGCGGTGTTGGTATATATAGATGACATATTTTTGTGTGGATCAAATGAAGCATAATTCAAAAACATTTTACAATTAATGAAAATTAAATTTCAAAAGTCAATGATTGGTAAAGTATTGTTATTTTCATAGTTTTTGAGTGAAATAAGGAAATAAAGGAACATTAATTTTAAAATATTAATACGCTGAGGAGGTTTTGATAAGATTTGGAGTGGATAATTCTAATGATATGAGGAATCTGGTGGATACCTGGATAAAACTATCACGGGATGATAATGGAAAAGTAGTTAATTTCATATAATATAGGAAGATATTTGGCATCCTTTTGTACTTAACATCGACACAACCGAATATTTTTTCACATGTCTAGCTTTATGGTATCAAGGTAAACACAAGGAAACCCAATTAATTTTATTGAAAATAACACTTAGGTATATCAATGGCATGATAGATTTCATTTTTCTATACAATTAAAAAACTCAGCAAGAGTTATGAGGCTATATAGATGCATATTGGGATGAATCAGTAAATTATATGAAATCAACATTAGGTGGTGTATTCTATCTTGGATGATTATGTATTTCTTAGCTGAGAAAGAAAAAATATTTCATTTTATTGTGCACTGTAGAATCTGAATATATTGTGGACACTCAAGATTACAAACATTTATTGCGGATGAAGTGTCATAATGATGATATGATAGTTGAATTTAAGTATCTGATCAGAATACATTGCAATAATTAATGTTCTATAAATTTGAGCCAAAGTTTAGTCCATCAGTCAAGGAAAAAGAACATTGAAATCAAGTATCATTTTATCTAGGATATGGTGGAGAAATGGCTTGTGATGTTGGAGTATGTTCCTAAAGAACTAAAGGTTGTAAAAATTATTACAAAGGCCTTATCCAAAGATTTGTTTGAAAGGAATCGACTAGATATTGGAGTTAAATTGACCCACTTAACTTGTAAAATTGTAGATTTGGGACCCCCTCTCTTAGCGATATGGTGTGTTTTCCCCAAATGTTTTGATTCGAGTTCTTTATCCTATTGAAGAACATATATAAGTAACCATTGGGTTCATTGAAAAAGGGGGATAAATTTTAGATATAATAGGGGAGAAAACGTTCATTAATAACAAAAAGGAGATGATGATAGGAGGAATAGTGAAGTAGGACCAGTTTTAAATTTGATGATGCTAAAGATGATCGATCAAAACATATATATCATGAAAATTTCGGTTCATGGTGAAATTAGTTGATAAATTTTTGAAAAATGTG
Organism: Viscum album; assembly: GCA_963277665.1. Classification (NCBI taxonomy): domain Eukaryota; kingdom Viridiplantae; phylum Streptophyta; class Magnoliopsida; order Santalales; family Viscaceae; genus Viscum; species Viscum album. Next base: position 794,262,072 of record OY728165.1, on the reverse strand, counting down.
ATTCATTGATGAACATTACATGCTACTCTTTTTTCTTATGTTGGTCATGGATATTGGGGGATTATAGTGTGTTTCGGGTAAATCTATGATCGTTATCTGAATCAAAATAAGTGATTGTTGGAAGAATATGGATGAAGCTTCAATGAGGTATCAAATTGTAAAGAGTTTTTAACAAACCCAAAGAGAGATATTCTTGGTAAAAAAACTCCCTCAAGGTTCTGTATCAGTGTTTTTGAGAGGATTGTGTTTATTAAAAATTCCAAATGAACATGAATTAGTTTGGTTGGTATTGTTGAAGCAGATATTTAAGGTGGCATGTTCCCCCATGTTTTCATGATTTTGGGGCCTCAAAATTTGGAATTTTTAATGGAAATGAGTGTTTTACAAAAACCCTTTCATAGACCACGAAGCATAGTTCACATTCTGCAATGAATGTACAAGTAATAGAAAAGGAAAATTGGAAAATGAATATTTCTGCATAACGGTACTATAAAAACTGTGTAGCATGCTTGACGAACCATGCAAGAAAATCAGATCACAATATGGTCTTAGTTTTTGGGAGGCTATTATTTTTTACAAGGGTTATTGTTTGTTGAAAATATGAAGTGATTTTAGGATCCTCAAATCATTATTCATTTTATGATGAAATCATTTGCTAAAAAGGATTATGGTGTTATGCGGACCATATAGCAGTTCGTGGTGAAGTTTGTACCACCTTAGAAGTTTAGGTAACTTGGATTAGTGAGTTTTGAGGATCTTCTTTCCTATATAAATAACCAAAATAACATTATATATAGATAACTTCATTAGAGGACATATTCTCTACTAAAATAAATTTAGGGAAGTCTGATGTAGTTTACAAGGAAGGATTCCTTAAAGTAGAGAAGATCATGAGGGATAATTATGAGAAGAAGGTAATTCAAGAAAAAGCGTGTGAAAGGGTTTTTTAGGGATATGTAGCTCACAAAGGTAAAAAGGTCCAAGTTGTAGAGGTAGTCTATGAGTCATCATCTATCCATGGAGAATGGGTTATCCATTAAAAAAATACAACTGTAAAGCACTCTCACTATGCAGTGCAACACAGTACATAGAGGATTCAAGGAAGTTCATGAAATATGTAATAAAACTCATGGATGGAGAAAGTAAGTTTCTAAAGGTGATAAAATATTTCTCAAAAGAAATTTATGGAAACTAACTATTTGTAGAAAAGAAAGTCATAAATAGATCATCTACCTATAGTTGAATATGCATTCATTATTTATAATTAAGGGAAATATGTTTTTATAAACTATGTGTGGATAATTTTTAAAGTGGTGAAAAAAGTAAGATGAAGAAGTTGATAATTTCAAACAGTAGTGATCTAGTGAATTAGAGTCGGGGTGTGACCCTTGTGGAACTACTGAGCTGACCCAAAACTTTATATAGGTAGTGATCATGGGAATAGAATTGATCTATCCAAAACCATGTATTTTGGAAGTTAGCCTTAGTGTATTTGGTACATTGACACATTTCCATTTTATGTTACATAGACATATCGAACTGAGTGTGAACAATGTAAAATTGTTATGTCTCGTGCATGGTTTTATTTTTGATTATACATTACTACAAAAAAGAGTGAGATTAGTGTTTTTTTAACAACGAAACAAGATCAAAGGGGAAGTTATTTCAAAATTGCATACCCTGATTCACCCCATCCCTCTTTTCATATTTAACCTAATTTAGCTAACAATGTAATAAATAATCCAACTTCTTGAAACATCTCTCGTGATAATTGTACTACATAATTAGCTTGATTGATGTCATGTAAATTACTTGAGAGAGTTCTTCCTGGTTTCTCAAAACTAGAGGGATAGATATGATTTTTATTTTTGTTCAAGTAGAGCAGATTTGTGAAATTCAATTTTAATCCTTACATGTACCAATACATAGCATCAGATCTTCTAGCATGCCTTGATACATCTTTAACATTAACCAGATATAACTCTTAGAACCATGGAATAACCCATGTTTAGACTTTTAAATGAATTTGATACCTTTATATATCCATTAAACATTTGGATATACCTTATGTAGAGGTAGGAAAACCATTTCCCATAAATTAGATCCAATCGATTAGGCTCTCATAGCCAGTAGAAATTGTGAATGTACTCTTGTATACCTCTCACCCACACAATATATCTCTTTACATTTAAATAGATATGACATGAACAATATGTAGAGATTATAATCATTAAGGTACATTTATATATGATGAAGAGTATCCTTATATAGTCGTATATACTTGTAAGAACTAAACCATTCATGTCGGTGTGTGGTAGCTTGTTTGAAAATGTAGTATATAGTAGCTCATTCATCCATGTGACATGAATTATCTTTATATGGTAGGTGGAGTTTAATTATTGTGGTCAGTGGAATTTCCCTCAAAAATTTTAATGGTACGTTAGGTTGGATAAGTTCATATCTTTATATGGTTGGATGAATACCCACTAATAGTTTAGGGATGCATGAGATAACCCTCAAACCTTTCCAAGTAATTATTTTATGGTCCATAGCTTGATCGACCATGTGGCATGTGGAAACTCAATCAATTATAGACCATAACCTTTGTGCATCTCACATGTACCCTTATATATTATTTTTAAGATACATGTAGTGGGAACTCATTGTGTATGGGTAACTTCAAACAATAAAAATAAATAATTCAATGAATTCCATATACAATAGATGTCCCAAATTGATTTTAAAAAATAAAATTTAAAATTGGTAGCTTCGAAATAATTAAATCCAAAAACTAAAGAAAAGTGTATATAATTTAATTTTAATCCAAGACCATGTTTCTATCCATGTAAAAAATTAATATTTAATTTAAAAAAAGTAGAAAAACTTAATTATTTGAGTTTTTTACATAATTGTGGTGTTAATTACATTGAATTTTTTTTAAAAATAGTAACTTTTGACTCTTATCACTCCTACACAATTATACAATTTCATTCATGAGAAATAAAAATAATTTAATTAATTTAAAAATAAATCCCTTCCTAAATCCAAATATTCATACTAAAAAAGAAGAAATAACTAACACATTTAAAGATTAAATTATCATTACACTCTATGAATTAATTAAACAACTTAACTTTTGTTCAAGTAAAACTTATATGTCCTAGAGTAAAATGAATATATTTATTTAAAATTATAATTTTAATAAGTAGAACTTTAATTTAGAACTAATTCATTTTTTACATTAACTAAAGTTCTATTTTCATATTCCTTGATACAACTCAAATGATATTTTCATAATTTGATCACCTCCTAATTCAGTTTGATTTAATATTACCCTCACTGAAATTAATTAAATTTTTAAAATAAGTTACATTACAAAAATCATATATACGCAAAACATTTATTGGATTTGTAGAGGGATTTTATTTTCTAACACTCCAAATGCATAATGTCTTGGAGATTTATTATGGTATACTAATTTCTCTTTTTTACTTCAATTGAAATGTAATTATATAAATCTCTATTTAGTTGGCTCCCTAAGCTGTTATTTTTAAAAAGGCATACTTACCATTAATTAAGTTTGAAATTATCATGTCTTTATTTTATAATTTCAATTCCATAGCGATATTTTTACTCAAACTCTGTATCTTAGTTCTAAGCACAAAATCTCTATAAAAATTGTAACCAAATTTACTCATCAATCATAAAAATAATTGTAATTTTAGAATAAATGTAATCTCTCAAAAACTATAATGTAATTATCCACATTGAAGGATAGTAGTAAAATTAAAATTTTATATCCAAAAAACAAAATTAAAATCAAAAAATAAAAGAAAAAATCATGTAAAATATATGAAAATTATATAAAATCCTAATTTTTAAAAAAAAACTAAATAGGTTTGATTCCCACCCCCAAAGTTATGAAATACTTCCATTTTGTTTACAAAAATTCATTGAAATTTTACTAAGTAAATAGTTATTAGAGGATAAAAACAAACTAATTCTCATTTGTTCAATTTTTTTGAGTTTCACTCTCCCCTGGTATCTCTATAGATAGCTTCAAAAAATATCCCATGTTATTGTACAAATTGAGAATAAAAAATAAAATAACATTAAAACATGATAATTTTTTGAAAAATTAAAATATATTCAAATAAAATAAACCTATTTTTTCCCAACTAATTACTATGTATTCAATCCCCCCAGTGGCCAAGTTTAGTTGTTAACCACCAATAAATGGGGGTTTAATTTTTTTCACAAAAACACTTAAAATATTTTTAAAAAATGTCTACTTTTACAATAGATATGGAAAACCCCATGATAATTTTGAAAGGGTCCCAACCCCAAATTATTATCAATTTAATGTGTAATGGAGAAGTAGAAATAAATTTAGTGGTCTCCTATCAACAGTTGTATCCTACTAATTTTTTGGTTTATATTGTTATTAAATAAGTAATAGATTCACTATATGAGTGTATCCTCTTTTTCATCATCCACTTCTCAAGAGGTTATGTGGCGACCATATATCACTAGTTAAATGAATTTTACTTTAATATAGTGTGTTTTTATGTCTATGTTATATTGTATAACCTTGGGTCCAAATTCATATTTAAATTATTTAAAATATCATTAAAGTATATTTTCATAATAATACCCATCTAGAATTGTTTCTTAATCATGGGATCTATAACCAATTTCTCTTATATAGTGACTACATCTTTATCTTCATCATTATCCAGAGAAAAATTTTGATTGGATATTGCAAAATATTTTAAAAAATGGGAATACAATTTAATTTAAGTATTGAAAAAAATAAAAGAGAGTCCATAGAATGATATTTTAGTAGGTCATTTTTTTCAAATATTCATAATTTATTTAATAAATAATATAATCAAATATAAAACAATATTTTTAAATATTTTACTTAACATTAATATTTTATTTATCATATTAATTTATTTATGAATATATATATATATATACAGGTTAAAATATGTGTATGTTAAAATATATAAGTTAAAGTTTATTTTAATTATTTTTTAATTCTTAATAATGAATTATAATATATGATACATAATATAAGGCAAAAAAAATTTAGTGTATAATATAATTTAATTATTTTTTAATTAATTTATTAGAAAACATTAATAAAATTAATTCTTATCCACTGATAAAATATTTTCTTCAATCATTACCTCTTATATCTTATTTATTTTTAGACAAATAAGTTATTTCATTTGTATAATTTATTTTTGATAATGGTTTTCTTCCACAAATTCTCATTTTATCCTAAAATTTCATCTTATTTGGCCACGTATTGATGATTTTACAGCCGAATTGTCTTGGAAAATAATTCTATCTGTACAGAATGTCCAGATTGAAAGTACCGAATTTCAGCACATTTTTTGTTAGATTAATGGTATAATATTGGGATTTTGTCATATATTTAAATTCTACCCAATTTCATTCTTATCTACCATAAAAATCTCATCCTCTTGCACAATTTTTTGTTGGATTTATATTCAAAACATTGATGAAAATATTTCCATCCCGGTAAATTCATTGAATCTGGATGAATTAAATTCATAGGATATTTTGACCATTATATTAATTTAAAAATATTATAAATAGTTATATGAAGTGGCCTAAATAAATTAATTTAATATCTTTCATAATTTTAATTAAATCCACATATTGGAAAAATGTTATTACTGAATTTCTGTGGAAAAACCCATCCAGTTAGATCCACATTAGTGATGATTTTTTATCCAATTATCTCTCATTATAAATTAGCCTATATTTAATTTTCTAAATAAAAAAATTAGATGTATTATTATACAATCCACACATATATTAAAGTTGTGTTGAAATAATTTTTTAGAAGAAAAATACTAAAGTACAATTTAAAGGGGAAAATTTGGAATTCTCGTGAAATTTTCAAATTTATAAATCATTATTCATCATAAAATTTAGTTAAAATATAATGAAATTAAAGGGGTTAATGAAATATAATATGACCATAAATAACCTTGAAAAAATTAATTTTGAACCAAAAAAACATTGTAATCAGTGATACCCAAAAATTGGTTGGCCTTAAAGGAAATATTATTATTATTTAAACCCTTAACACCACCCCTCTTCAATTATAAATACCCACTAACTATTCAAATTATCTGATGACCAATTTGAGGTTATTTGTTCATATATATCCCAATGAGTCTCTACCATTTCTATCACTTTAATGTTGATGATTTTTCTTGGTTTAATTGTTTCCCCTCTAGTATTTAAGAAGGTACTCTTAAAGGTAAGGGAATTTCATTTGAAAATCATCTTTTAAAGTATCCCTGGACTCTATTTTTATTCCATGACCATGTTTTTTAAAATATATTATTATTTTTTTATATGGTAATAAATTATTTTAAAATTAAATTTTATGTTTCTTTTAACATTATTTCAAATGTTTTAAAAAGAAATATTTTTATAGATTGTTTTGAACCACTTTATAAAAGGAAAAATGGAATGATATATTTTAATATATATGGAATCAATGGATTTTCATGCTACCACATACATTATTTTATGTTTAGATTCCATTATAAGATTTCATTTTTTATTTAAGGAAAATACCAATTTTGATTTTTCTTGGTATTTTGGTACAAGAAAATGGTTTTTTAAAATAAATGGGTATTTGAATATCTAAAAGTGCTTTAAATATTGGTTTAGAAGAGTTATATAGAGATTTTATGATGAAAAGTTTATGAATAAAATTTTTTATTCATGATATGTTAATTTGGAATGATATATGAAAAACATGTGTACCCCATACAACTTATACATTGAGTTGAGACCCATTATAAACCATGAGTGATCCTGATATAGATTATATGATATATGAGCCACATTATAGATCTAAAATGCATTGGGTAAAGAATTAATCTCTAGATATTATATTTTTAGGATAATTATGTTAATAACCACAGTAATTATGCATTGTGAAATCTTTATGATAAAGTTGGAAATATGATTATGAATGTCTTTTGTTTATCTTTTAGTCACATTTACGTTTTATTTTTCATGTTCAAAGTATTATTATTTAATTATATGACTCATGTTTTATCCATTAAGATCATTCATATCCCATTTCTTTTGGTTTTCCCTTATTCGGATTTATGGTCACCCTATTATATTTATGTCTATCTTAATAAAATTACATAGAATAAGGTGTCATATTATTGAATTGAAAAGCATTATTTTAAAATGATTAAATAATTTTTATGTTTATGTTTATGTTTTCCATATGTAAATAGTGTGATATTTTCATTGTTACTAAGACACTAGACCATAAAATATAAATTAATGTTATAAATGTAATATTTTTTAATGAATTATGTTAAAATTCATTATTGAAAACATAGGCTGTAATTATTGGTTTCAAATTATATTTTAGATATTTATAGAAAATTGGAATATAAAACCTTTGTAAAAACCTCTAGGGATAAGTAAAAATACTATAAAAAATCATGTAATTTTGGTGAAGTATTAATTGCGTGATTTCTATGAATCTGCATCCCTTCCTGGATATTATAAGTGGATATGGCTCTAGAAAAACTATACCTATGAGTAATAACCCTGAAAAAAGGTGCATTGATCTAGACTTGATTATCACATTTTGCATGAAAATGGGTGTTTTTACACACCTGGTTTGACACTCCTGTAAGATATTTATTGGTTAATCACATACTTTTACCAACCATTTTTATGAATATATAGATAACTTAAACCTTTTATTAAAATTAAATTAAATCATCCGAGAAACTGGTGTAGGTCTTGGATCATATATAAAAATTTCAAGTTAACAATTAAACTCACCTTTCAATGTTTTGTGGAGGAACCATAAATATTGAGAGGCAATATGGGAACTGTTGGAAATAAAGATATAGAAATATCATCATATGTTCTCAATCGAAAAAAAAATTTAAATTTTAGGGATGAAATATCATTATAGGGTGAAGAATTTAATAACTTAGTTTCCTTCAAATATTTATAATTGATTTGAGAAATAATATAATTATTTATATAAATATATTATATAAGTTTGTACTAGAAATTAATATTTTGTTTATCATGCTAATTCATGATTCAATATATATATATATATCTATTTGTTCAAATATATGTACATTAAATATATATGTTATATATATCTGATATATATATATATATGTTAAAAAACTATATATTTTTTTATTATTAGTAATGTAATGTAATATCATATAAATAATATAATAAAATAATAATTTTATATTATAATATAAATTAATTAAGTATTAATATATTAATTAAGAACCTATGAGTATTATATTAATAAAATTAATTCATAGCCATCAAAAAACAATAGAATCAATTTTACCCTCCAAAATATTTCATGTTTTTTTCAAAATTAAATGTATACCTCTATATAGGTTGTATTTAAGAAACATGTTCATGCTAATATTATATTTTCCTTCTAAGACCCTCTTCTTATTTGGATATGTATTAAACATGATATGGAAAAATCATTAAATAAAATAATTATAACGAGATACACTATTTAGATTCAATGTACCAAATATCCTTATAATTTTGGATACCTTAATAGCCTAGTATTATAATATAGCCTTCTTTGGCCTTTATCCCTATTTCATTTTCATCCACCAAAAGAATGTGTACCTATTACACAATGTTTTGTAAGGGTTATAGTCAGATCATTGATTAAAATATTTCTAGCCTAACATATTAATTGAATATGGATGAATTGACACCACACATTTTTTTGACCCTAATTAATTTGGAATAGAATATTCCTTATATTGGATTAAAATAGAAAAATAACTTTATTTAACATATTCTAAAATAATTGGTCAATCCAATAATGGTAAAAAAAATATTATGATAGAATTTTTATGATAGGACTCATCCAGTCAATTCAACATCATCATTTACTTCTTCTCAACTTATCACCCCTCAAAATGTGGATCTATATTCTATTATATAAATGAAACATTTATATATTTTAGTATATAATCAACACAAAATTTAAAATACAGTAGAAATAAAATTTTAGAAAAAAATTACCAATGTGAAATTAAAAGAGGAAAAAAAATTCATATGAAATTATCAATTTTATTAATAATTATACTTGATAAAATGAATTTAATAAATAACATGAAATAAAATGGTTTATTTTTTTATTGGAAATCCATAAACATTTTTTATAACATTAATTTTCAACTAGAAAATATTGTAATTAATACCACCCAAAATATGTTTTCCTCAATTAAAAAATTATTACTTAAACCCTTAATAGCAACCCTTATAAAGTATAAATATTCACAATGTCTTCTCATTCTTCAACTCCAAATTTGATTTTCACTCATCATATACCTCCCAATGATCCTCATTTATTAATATGTCTTCAATAATGAAGATTTTCGTTTTTATGAATGTTTTCCACTATAATATTTATGTAGTTACTCTTCAAGGTAAGGGTCTTTATTTTAGAAATACTCTTTCAAAGTCTCATTTCCAACTCTTTTTATTCCATGTATATATATTTAAAAATATACTATTAACATTATTATATGGATAAAAATTAATTTTAATGTGAACTTTATTCTTCTTCTAACTTTATTTCAATGTTTTTAAAAAGTAATATTTTAATGTAATGCCTTGAATATATTTAAAAAAGAGTAAAATTCATGATTATTTTAATATATATGGTGTCAATGGATTTTCCGACCCCTAAAAACATTATTTAATGATTTCCTTTACATTATTTCTTGTTTTATCAATGAATGGCCTTATTTACATTTTTATAATAAATTTTATATTTAAAATGGGTTTATTAAAGAAAATTATATTTTGATATCCAAAACTATTTTTCATATGGGTTTAATAGAGTTTCTCAAAGGTTTTATGATGAAAATTGTGAGACTAATTTATTTTATTCATGACATGTTACATGAGAATTGTATATGAAAAATGGGTGAGCTCGATATAGCTTATACACTATGTTGATACCCTTTAAATCTCACAGGTTCTCTTGATATACATTATACGAAGGGTGACCCCATTATAGATATTAAAAGAATTGGGTAAGGAAATAATCTCTAAATATGATATGTTTTATGATATTTTTGTTAATAACATTACATATTATGTTTTATGACACCTTTCTGTTATACATTGGTGATGTGATTATAAATTTAAATTTTTTAAGTTGTATCCACATTTCCATGTTATGTATCAAGTACATATGATATTTCTCTCAGGATAAGAATCATTTTCTATCCATGATGATCATTAATGCTCCATTTTTTTAATTTTTCCTTATTGGTATTTACTCTCACACTATCCTATTGGTGTATATACCTAAGAAATTACATAAAGTGAGCTGGAAGAGGATGAAATAGAAAATGAGTATTTAAAAATAATTAAATAAATTTTATGGTTTAATTATGTAATTAATGTGTTAAGTACCTAGTTTTCATGGCACTGGACTTCAAAATATCCTTTGAAGTTATTAATGTAATATTTTTTAAAGTAATAAAATAAAAATTCAGGTAATAAAAATATGTTTTCAGAGATATAATTATTTGAGTGTATTAGCCTCAATCACTTTTACATTAATGAATGAATGTAGGATAGGATTCTTTAGGAGAGATTAGTTGTTCAGTTGTCTTATTTTCAAATCCCATCATCCCATCATCTTCATCTTACAGGTAATACATTTTTAATGTAAAATTAGTATCATTAATGTACAGGGGTTTGGTTTTCAATTGAATCTGAGAAAATGTAAACTTAATGGATTTTGATGTTTAACCATCTCTCTTTATGTTCTTATCTATTATCTCCTATTAAACCTTGAGGGCCCTAGGAATCATCTAAAAATATGATATAGAGGTGGATTTTCAATTAGTTCCTCATAATATTTAATATCTTGTTAATAAAATACCATAGAAACTAATTTATATTCTTGTTATTACCTTCCTTTTATATAAGTTCTTATAGGGTGGTGACTGTTGTATCCATTATTTCATTTGAATCTCCCAAAAATCTTTATTTTTATTTCAATTTTTGATCCATAAATAAGGAGTTGTTGATGTATCTATGAATCACATCCAGTATTGGTTCCTTATAACTCAGATAGTGTGGGAGAATATTTTATTATTTTTATATTCTCTCTTAGTGAAGTATCTTTCATCCCCCAACTAATTAGTTTATACTGAAGGTTACTCAAACTTTTATTAAATATTTTCCACCCCTTGAATCCTATGGTATTGTGAACCAGGAATATGGGTGAGTATCCATTCAAAATATTTCTCACATTGTATGTTATCTTATATTTAAGTATAATAATAAAAGAGAGAAATATAGAATATATATAAAAAGAAAAAGATAAAATATAGAATAATAAAACATCTAATTTACACCTATGATAAAATATTGAAAAATTCAGCCCAAATATATTAACAAATTTTTGGTTTCATATTGGACTATCTCAAGGCCAAATCAAATAGAATTTACAAAAAACATAGAATACAACCTAGTGGGTGGTAAGGGTCGTCTCTTAAGGATCTGGGCCTAAGAGCCCTAACTATCCTATCACATTTTTTGTTTCTATTTTTATTTATATTGTTTTTAATGTAATATACAAGGGGTTAGTTTGATGGATAAAACCCATAAAGTTTAGTGGGAATGATTTAATAAATGAATTAAATAAAATATATAATAAACCCTTAGAATCAACATAGTGATCCTTCATTGTCTCACATCCTTATACCCCTATTATATTCTTTGTATGTTCCAACTCGCCACAAAAAAACCATAGTTACTAGGTGGTGTGAATGGACATCCCAGTGAAGAGGGATCCCTTAATTTACTAGCTGATCACTCTCCCAAATGGGTCAAAATTTTGATCTCATCCACTTACAAAACAACTCGTCTCAATAATACCAAATGTATCTAGATAGAGGGATAATAAATGATTTTCACCAATGAAAAATAAAATTAGGGAAGGAAAGAACAAGATATATGATTATCTCTTTAGTCCCTCAAACAACCAAATTCATAGAATAGATATAAAAATATTAAGACCCAATGTGTTGAATATTTTTCACTGATATTCATCCAGTGGGTGATTCTCATGTTGTACTTCCATAATGAATGGAATTTTGAGAATCATTATTAAATAATAATGGGCAGAACATAATGGAAATGGGATACAATACAATAATTCATATTAATATGAGAAAAATAAAATAAATATTATGAAAATTTAAAAAAAACAAATCTAATTGAGAATAAGATGAAGTCCATAGTCCAAAACACTTTTCAAATTATTAAAGAAAAATTATCTATCAAAATTGGAAAACCATCTTCCACCATATTTATAATTTATATTCCATGAGATCAAGTTACTCAATATCCATGGATATATTCCATGTTTCAATGTTGAGGGTTATGTATAGAGTCACGAAAATCTTACAACTGCTTAAAACATCTCTCAACATCACCGTCCCTTTTCAACATCCTTAATTATGTCAAGTAGATCGCCTGACAAAGATCTTCCAAATTTATCCAAACCAAAGAGATAAAAAATATTTTGATTTTATCTTGAGTGTCTCTAGTTTGATAAATTCATATTTAATTCTTTTAGGAACCCTTTAGAAGATACAATTCATAAGGCATGCCTTGATCCATCTTACACTTTACCCCGATGTAGTTCTCAGAACCATAGAATAACCTTTATATACAAATTCCAATTTTCTTGATTCCTTTTCGTAACCTATGGTATTTTTTATTAACACTTACCTAGAGTCAATAATTTTCCTAAATATCATATGGATAAAGTTTTTCACTCTTCCATAGCTAATGAAATTCAATGAGGTGCTCTTATATAGTTCTCACCCACGTAGTGGACTTCTTTACTTTAATGTTTTTTTGACATCACCCTTATGAATAACTTTTGATCATGTTGGTGACATTATGTAGGGTTGGAATTAACCTTATATAGTATATGAGATGTTTGAATGTTCATCCTATCACTCTAGTGTGTGATATCTCAATCGACCAGGTAGAATGTGACGTCTCTTCCTTCAATGTGGGATGTGGTAGCACCACACAGTAGGTGGGGTTTCCTCATTTTAGTTGATGTAATTTTTCACAATAATATCATGGGTACAGTAGATTAGATGAGTTTATAGCTTTACAAAGGTGAAAAAAAATATTATGTAACTAACAGATGCATGAGAAACCATGATGTTGACACAATAGGACCTTTACATGTAACAACATGATCTAAACTGTATAATGTGGTAGTCTGATCAATCATATCTTGTAACCATTGAAAAACTCACCATTAACCTTACATTGAATTTTAAATTGTCATGTAGTAGATCCCCTTTCTTGAGGGTAACTTAAAACATGAAAAATCTCAATTTCAGTGAAGTTGATATATAGTTTTTTCAGAAATGATTAAAATAATCAAATTTAAAAATTTAAATATGATAAAAAACAAAATTTCAATTCTTAATATCAATGTTTTTCTTCTATTTAAAATATCATTCTGAGATTTTATCCATTTTAAAAATTATATTCTAAACTAAAAAAGGTCAAAAAAGTAACTTAATTACCAAGGTTATAACATAATCATTGTTTTAATTATATTGAAAATCAATTGAAAATTTAAGAAGCTATGGATTTCATCAACCCTGTAGTATTTTTATTTACTCATGGTTGATTAAAATAATATTTTAATTATTATGTTTTAATTAGTCATCTATTAATGTCATTCATTGTGTATTTTAATTTTCTAGCTTAATAAAATAATAATAATAAATTTGTTTGATGTTTCATGTAAGTCAAGCTATCAAGGAAATAAATTTTATTTAAATGTAAATAAGTACTAAAAACATGTGGTGTTTCATTCATGTTCTTTGATTCATTTAGAAATTTGATTATTTAAATACTTATTTAAACATAAGTTACACAAAATCATTCCATGGTCAAGCATGAATTTATGTAATCTATTTAATAAATTCAATATAAATCCTTAAATTAACAAATGATTCTAATTATTATTAAAGTAAGAATAGTATGAGGGAATAAACAAATACATAAAATAAACAAAATAACAATTGAAAATAAAAAACTAAATAAATGAATAATTATTCGCCACAAATTCGCATTATGATGTGTTTTTTCAACAATATTTATAGAGATGTTCAAAAATATATCTATGTCATTAATGGGGGTAAAAATAGAAACTCATAATATCATTCATACAAATCAGAAACCATTTTTTTAAATCCATTCAAGATATCAAAATAAAATCCCATTTAAATTATGAACTATATCTCTAATTAGTATCCATTTTGTAGATATACTATCACAAATAAAATCATGTTATAACTCATATAATTATGACTTAATCTATGAATCTTGTTATATAAAGTTTCAAACATATAATTCTCATGTTTTCATCTCTAAAATATTTGGTCATGATTTTTGAACTTAATATCTTCATATCTAATTCACCAAAAAATAATCAAAAATTACTATGACTTGTATACAATTTCTTATCATATGTTCAACATCATCAATGTCATTATACCATTGTTTATCCTAACTATTTACCTCTATTCTTCTCAACTATTATATATAAATTAATCACATTCCATGATTTTTGTATTTATATTACTTAAGTCATGTTCACTTCCCATAACACTATTATTCTTTAAATCCTATAAAAATAAAATATTTAAAACAATTTAAATAAAAAAATTATCTTTAATATCTGAAAATAATGGTATGTGATATAACCTCAATTCATTACATCCTGAATAAAAATTTATATTAATACTGAGATCCATCATATCTAATGTTATTTCATAACATATACCTTAAATTTTCATATCTCAGATATTCCCATATATGATACTATAACCGAAGAGAGGTTGGGGGAGATGGAGAAGTGATCCATCCATTCCCTTGTTAGCCAAGATATTAGGGAAAACACAGCACCAAAACATTTGTGTGTCTACTTAAATATCAATGATGGTATTTAATCATGTGAAATAAGAAAATATAAACAATATATATTGTAAAAAATCACACTAAGGACATCTAATGAGCCTTAGACTCATCTGAAGTCACTAAAAAATATTTAGTATTTTCCATCAAGGACATATCTGTTGGAAAAAATACATTTTCTATTGGTAAAATGTTTTACCAAAACATATGTCCCTCTCACTAAATTTTCGTTAAAAACTCTGTCGCTGAATGTTTTTGAGACAGATAAAATAGTTCTGTCACAATTATAATAATATCAACAGATAATATATATGTTGGTTAAATTGTTTAGCAACAGATTCTTATGAAAATTTTTTCTGTTGGTAATAATATTACCAACATATAATATATATTTATAAATAACATTTTAATAAAAATTATAAATTTTTATTATTATTAAAATTTCATATTATATTTATTAATTTATCATATATTTATCATTTTAATTATATTTAAATAAAAATTATAAATTTTTATTTATATGAAAATATCATATTATATTTAGTAATTTATCATATATAATTCATCCAATTTACTTGTTAAACCAAATAGAATTTAAGGGAATGTTCAAAATTGGAAAAAAATAATTATATTAATAATAAAATTTAATACAAATGAATCAATACACAATACAAAAATGTAGGACAAGAACCCCAATAGTAACCATCACCCTCACCCCAAGAATGAATACACAATACAAAAATGAAAAACCAACACCAACAGGACTCCCCCACACAAAAGTACCACCCATCCTTTCCCAAGAACATGTGAGCCAGCTCCAGCCATACCACCCCTCAATGCACCAAAGACCCATCCATGACACTAAGCTAACTCCAGTACCAATGTGAAACCTCAAGTAATAACCTTCAGCTCCAAAATCTCCACCACACACAACCAAAGATCATACACTAAAAAATAGTTATCTTTTCCAACAGGTCCCCTTGCGCTTGTGGATGGAAGCAGATCATCATCCCAACTCAAGAAGTTGATGCAGAATAATCAGGATCACAACATAAGCATGCACTTTTAATCTCATCAGGAAGCCAAAGTAAAACTTTTCATCTTTTTTACTTAACTATAAAAGGTATGGAAACGCAATGCATAAAGAGAGATCTTGGGATGCACTGATCATTTTTTACCATGATATTGAATAGGTGATCATGTAGCAGGATGAATCTATCACAACCCATATCCAGATCAGGTATTATTCATTAAAATATCCCAATCAACATGATCATGATATCAAATTTCGCACAACAAAAATGGGTCTGTACACTCCAGGCATATATAAACATCATAACCTAATTATGGTAAGGAAATTCATATCATAAGATAACATAAGTCAACATCAAGTACTGCTGAGAAGATAGTCACTTGAAACAAGATCACACCCAACCAGTTTAAAACTGGTTACAAATGATGAGTAGTTTATAATATATTAACAATAAAAAAACTAGTATTTTCAACACCAAATATGGACCAACCACTTTTTTCATCTTAATTTGACAAAAAAACAATTAATTTGTAGATCTATCTGCATTCTTTGTTTTATAACCATAATTGGACAATAAATTATTTTCAAGGATAGAGTAAAAAATGAAAAACAAACTAGTGAATTACTATGATCAATGTTATTTTTTGTGGAACCCCAAAATATCAAACTTTTTATTGGTAGAATCTAGGGTCTACTATTTAATTCATTGTTCTATGATTCCTACACCACATAAAACAAACATAAATACAAGTAAGCATAGATCTCTTTCAATTCTTCTAAACTAGTAACGTACCACAGGTTACTCACACACACTATTTTTATATTTTCACTATTATTATTTAACTAAAGTATTCTAAATAATAATAGGTCAATTACATCCATCATAATGGAACACAACACAAAGAATAAAGTCACAGTAAGCTCATAGGATCGGGACCCCACATCCTTTCCCCCAAGAGTGGGGATAAAGTATTCAAAAGATATTATTAATGTAATAAGATCAGGGGGATGTAATGTAAAATTCCATATATGACATGTATATGGATGACTGTAATGACACTATTAATGAAAGAAGAAGAAAAATGGAGTTATAATGACCACAATGAATTAAAATTAATTGACCTAGCTTTTTAATCAATTAAACTTATCGCTCATTTCTTTGGAAAGGATTCGTCCTTGTTATTCCATCAAATGCACATTAAAAAATCATTTACTATGTCTCACACTACTAAATGGAAATGTTCTTTCATTGTAATTACAATGAGTGAATTCATTTCCAAAGAGAGAAGACATATTCATCTAGCAGTCACTAAACAAAAAATTCAGTCTAAAATCACTATGCTCAGGCCTTATTATCACGAACCAGAAATTTTAATCATGATTCAATGTTTCTTTAACTCTACACTCATTTTTAACACATTACATTGTATATAAATTCATAGTATGAAAGGGATAGAATATATTAACATAGTGAGAAACTGAAATAATTCCAAACAACAAAATTCGTGATTATTTAGAGCAAACAACACAAGAGAGATTTAGTAGCATGAAACTAAATTGTTTATAGATCAATATGTGTTTTCCAAAGTTTTGACTAGGTATATCCATATTGAAATTAGAAAAAACATGAATATATCATCATGTGAGGGGAGAGGAAACTGAAAAATTGTGTTAAGAACAACAACATCACACCCATTAAAAGAACATCAATGACGAGTATATTTTATAGAATAAAGTCGTTAGAACAAAGGGAGGAAAAAAACAGTCATCCAATAGGTCCTAGGGATGGGAATAGTCTACATGAGAGGTCCCCAGCCTATATATTTAATAAAGCAGTAATAGTTGAATAGAATTTACCTTGACTTACTACTTGAGAACAGTTTCCATTAGTTGCTTTTGACTTTCATCTTCCACTGCTGACACTTTATCTTCACCCTCCATACATTTTATCCACCTGCGC
This sequence comes from Viscum album, assembly GCA_963277665.1. Lineage (NCBI taxonomy): Eukaryota > Viridiplantae > Streptophyta > Magnoliopsida > Santalales > Viscaceae > Viscum > Viscum album. Next base: position 794,244,007 of record OY728165.1, on the reverse strand, counting down.
AACATTCCAATTAACTATAGCTCAACAACCTCCTAGTCAGGGTGTCTATTCATATTCACTTTATTGGATTTCAACTAGTCTGGTTCAGAAAACAAAGTTTGTTCCACCTCTTAAAAAAATAGCCTGAATAAATGTCATATAACTTTGTCATTAACAACACAATAAAACTTATAAAACATTATCAACTTTAGGCCTCCAGACTTCAAGATGAGATACAACCAACCCAAACTCCTTCTCCAAAACTAGGCATGAAAATGAAACCATAACAACCAATGAAATATAAAATTATTCCTAACCCAGCAAAATATGGCTTCCTTCGAGCATCAGTGAAAGCATCCCAAACTATTTGATGTTATCTTATTGGATGTAAAATCCATATCTATTTCCAGCAATCTATAGCCTGGCCTTTGTTTTCATATATCCAGTCATCTTCTTCCTAGAAGCTTAGGACCAGTAGCTCATTTTAGTGATTCAATAGGCTATCTATAGGGTTCAGTAGAAAGACATTGAGCTTCATGAATCCCTTCGATTTCTGGTCCCCGATATAATCTCCACCAAAATGGGATTTAAGTGTATTAGGCCTCCGAATCATGATACCCATCATCAGTGAATGAGAGTCCTTTCTATAAGCTTCCAAGAATATGAAGATTTTCATGGTATGGATTTAGTACATGGTATACATCCTGAAAACCACGACCCCTTTCCTTGAACAAGAGATCCAAAAATCACTTATTCTCTCTGTTTATCTAGATCAGAGCAGCTCAGAGGCTGATAAAATATATGGTATGTACTCTTCATCCTTATTCATGCATTGTCTTTCCATGTATGCTAGCCCGAGTTCAGAAAATCATGCTGCTAACTCAATCTTTCCTAGTCTCATAGGAAGGGGCTACCATTGGGGTGGGGAAAAATCAAATTGGGATTCTGAGGATTGGTTCGGCTCTATGGTTGGGTGTGCCTGTGATTTGTCGTAGAGGGACATGGAGCTCTCTGATGATTATACCTAGGCCATCTTCAATACCCAGCCCTAATTCCCTACTGGTTCATGTCTTCGACGATGGTTTCTAGATTCTATGGTTCATGGAATTTCCATGGAAGCACGGAGATTAACATCCCTGATCCTTGGTTGATAGTTTTAGGGTTTCATGTATTTTAGGAAGTAATTAGAATTGGCCAGGATTTTTTCATTTCAACAAAGTGATAAATGTAATAAATAATTACATATAATAGAAAAAAAATTACACTTAAAAAAATACGTGTAATTGATAACCATCCATTTTTTTGAATTTTTAAATTTAACGTTGAATTTTTTTTCAATCATTTATCATTAATTTTATATTATATATATAAATATTTAGTGAAACATTATTAATATATTGATATTATAATTCAATTTATAAACTGTGTTTTTATGGATAAAATACGATTAATTGTATATAAATGATAAATATATATTCAATAATTAGAACATGATTTTTTATTATTAGATAATTTATTGCAACGTGTTTTTTTAATCGTAAAAGATTTGTTGTTAAAAATAATATATTTGTTTGTTGGTAAAAAACTATTGAAATTGATATAATAAAACAACAGATTTAACTATTGTTAAAAGAATTATTGGTATCAAATGATTTATACCAACAAGAATTAATATTTGTTGTAATTGCTCATTTTTACCAACACATATATAATCTGTCACTAAATTTCTGTTGGTATTAGTCAATTATTTTGTAGTGAGTTATTGTCCCACAAGATGCTTGACTGCCGCCACTAAGTTCTAGACATCATACATGTACACAATAATCATGGTTCATTATAAAACTATTAATTTATTAATTTATAAATTATTGATATTTCATTAATCCATATTATAATTCTGATCTTAATAAAACTATTATACAATTACAAGACATCATGCATCATATCTCAATCACCAGATTCTATACGTATGTTTCTTGAGAATTTCTATAACCTTCCCACTATTCTCATTAAGATATAAATATTATAATTATTTTATTGAATAACACTCCTTCCAATTAATTTATTTCTTTATTCACTTGTCATTCAATAAATCTTTGGGTTCTCTAGGACTCATCCTAGTCGATCACAACTAAGGATTCACTTACCTTACATAGAAATAAACTATGTAAAAAATTTGTAAAACGTAACATGTTTCATATGGGAACCAAAAATTAAAAGAAAATATAAATCAATAAATAGGAGTAAACCCAAATCTCAACTCATTTTATCCACCCAAGTTTCATCCATGACACCATTTCATACATCACATTCCATCCCACCATCACTAGAATCAACAAAAAATTATACCCCATGCAAAGAATCCCATTTTTTTCAAATATTCCAACCATACCATGTTAAATAAACTCAACAAGGCACTTCTATTATAGAAAAAAACAAAGGAAAAAAAATATATTTAACATGTCATAATCATGTGGTAAATATGGCCACAACACTATGGAATTAAAGCCTTTATCAAACATGAATGGGATCTCTCATCCCCAAAAATATTTAGTAAACCACAATTTCATTACAATATTGAATTATTTGGTCAATTATTCATGGGTTAAATTGTATCAAAAAATCCACAATCAAGATTTATCCATAGATATGAATCAATCATAAAAATTTTTTATCATAACTTCTATATTCCACAAATTTTCATAGATGAATGGTAATAAATTTACATTCCTATTTCATTAATCACATCAATATTTTGTCTTTGTATTGGTTATAAATTTCAAAAATTCTAATAATTATAACAACAACATGATCCAAAAAAATAGATAGCATAATATCTAGAAAATAACAATATGGCATCAATATATAAAAATAACTTTTAATTACAATAACCAAATTTTAATAAATTTTTTATTTACAATTATTATATTCCCTAGGTTGATTCCAAAATTACCTAAATATTTTAGTGTATGATATGTTCACACCTACAAATAAATAAAATGATAACAATTATACCACCTAACTTGTTTATAAGTTCAATGATTTCTAATAATGAATGTAAAAAAATGATCAACCACTAAACTTAAAGTGATCACGTTCGGAACGGAAGCACTAAAAACCATTATTGGATCTTGCTAGAACCACAACCCAAAATTAAGGAACTCCACCAAAACAAAATCCCCTAAAGAAGAAGAACAAATAAACTAATGAGAATATGATAAGTGAGAGTAACAATATCTGAGACCATGATAGGATGATCTATGTTGTTTAGAATCACAATAATATTACTTGAGAGTGGCTAGGCCAAGTAGTTATTTGGGTTTCTATGGAAGAGGTAAAAATTTCAAACCAAGTAGAAGCAAAACATTTGTTTATAAAGGATGATTGCAAAGTCTCCACCATGGAATGGTGAATCACACTATTCTCAAACTACCTCCTATGAGAGTAGATCAAATTTTGAGTGCTTGAATTACTAAGGATCACATATCATTAAATCTAATTTAAAATATTTGATAGCCACCATGATGTGCATGGTATCATGGTGAAGGGAATTATAAATGTCAAGTAGGCCCCCATGGAATACCTCTATATTATAGAATAAGGAAACTAGGTGTTTTCACCTCACCATTTTAAACATCAAGGAATACTGATACACAGGTCTTTGTTTCTCTAGATCCTCATTATGCATGAATCCAACATATTTTTTCACACTATACCTAGTATATTATACATTTTCATTCTTCTATTTTATAAAAGTGAAACTTGACTTACACTACTCCCAATAAAATAGGAATTGTTGTCTCATATTTCCAATTGACAAGATGTTTCATGTTTCTATGCCTAGAAAATCCCCATCCACACACCATTATACCACACACTATTGGAGTTTTACCCAATCCATGGTCACCAAGAATTCATCTTAGGTTCTAGGCCATGCACTATTCTTAATTTTAGGGATTTTCAATAATATTTTTTCACAAGGGTGTCACCCCCTTAAAAAGGCTTCCCACCAAATGTGTTTCCAATCCTATGGTGCTTTTTAGATTCAAAACAACTAGCCTCTATGGCCAATTTCCAAAACTACGAATTCCAAAACCACTCCATTGTCTTCCACTATATTGAACCCTCCCAAAAACCCTAAAAAACTATCGCTATTCCATATTCATGTTCATATTGACTCTATAAATATCCATTAACTTATTTACATCCATAAAAATGACTAAAATATTTCTCATGACTTCTCTGAGCCTATGAAAAATATATAGGGATTAATTTATAAGTCATGGCCTATATATCAAATACATATCAAATTATTCTCATCCTCAATAATTAAAAAAACGTGAGAATCAAAGAAGAATAGGTATTAATAAAAAACCCAAAATATAGATTTCAAGTATCTCACTTCAACATAAACACAACAAACACATCTTTATGCAATAGTATTTAAACATGAAACAACATATATCTCATAAATAAGAAATGGTATTTCAAAGAATCTCAATAAAAATAAAATAACTCATCTCAAAAAAGGGTAAAACATCAAACAGATCATGATATTAAGATTGATATTAGGAATCCTTATCCAATTATCTCTCCTTGTAGTCATCATGCCACCATTGGACATGAATGAGGGGAATAACACACCCACACCATACCTTCTCTTATTGGCCCTAAATCTTAATAGTCAACTTCTCGAGGTTCACATTATCTTCAAGATCCATTTTCCCCATTTAATTATTTTTTAATCATCATGAAGATATCATGGATGTAGTGATACATATAGATTTCATGAATCAAACTAATATATATGAGAAGTTATAACTAATAAATAACATATCCATCATGATCGAATTCCTTAAAAGGTTCAACAAGTCAGTTATAAATATTACTCTCATAAAAACATAATAATTGAAGATAAAAAAAATAATTTCAAAAATATATGATCTCAAATATAAAAATCTACAGGCCTAATATTATAATAATCATAGAGAATATAATTATCATTCACTACTTTCATTCATTTAGGAATTTTCAATGCCTTATCAATTATTCTCTAAACCAATTCTGGTCCATGAATAGATAACTCTCCAAAATCAGTCCAACATAATTGAGATTGGTAATATTAAAAATATAACACTATGAATAGAGTCATTATAATAGTAGAGTGATACATATTATTTTAATAAAACTCCAAGAATGGTAGGTTCCTCACCCATGAGTCTCTAAAATCTATAATGCATGTGTGAAACATGTCCCATACTTTTAGGATAGTATTCTACACATGTTCATCAATATATGGATAAAATGAATTTTTGATGTATAAATGATATCCAAAATCAAGATAGATTATTCTTTAATACCTTTAGTTGAATTATGGATCATGATTAGATATTATCATCTTCAGAACCCCATGAATCCTCACCACCTCCTCTAAGTATAACCTCAATATAACCTCCACTGATCTTGACTCCTTAATTATTAATAAGTGATCTGATATAATTAAGTGGTCCATGATGAAAAATTTTACATCAAAAACTCTATGATATAATTTACATATTTTTTGAAAGGTTTTTATGTATCGATCACTCTTTTGAAAATTAAAAAAATATTTATTGACTCAAAAGAATTTGATGTTTCTCAAAATACATTATGATATGATCATTATTTTAGAAGAGTTGAAGACATTTATGTTAAAATTGGAAATAATCAAAGATGCGTTAATTGTAGAAATATATAAAATAAATAGTCATTCATAATTAATCATCCTTCATTGAGATATAAATATGTAAAACATAACATTAATGGGATGCATGTTTTGAATAATATATATAATAGTTTGATTAGAATTTATTTAGATATTATAGGTAACAATAATAATACATTGAATGTAATATTGGATTTATTATCTATAGGAATTCATATGGACTTATAAAAGATCTCATAAAAAATAAACATGATTTCTTAGTGTGTCACATAAATTATCTAATGAAGAGAGAATTAGTTTTTGTTATTGTGTACATAGTATTAAAGTTATTTGGGTATATTCTTTAAATGTGAAAAGTTTTATATTATTTAAATATTCAAGGTTAATGGGATTGAAATATCAAAATTGGGATGTTTTTATACAACTACTAATAATTTTGCTATGATAAATACTATAAATCCATATAATAATGACTATTATCAAGGTGTGTTACATTTTTAATTCTATTTATAGAAAAATTACAGAACCAAATTCATTTAATATTTTTGTGAATATTGTTTGCAATAAAAAATCTGAATTGTAGTTTTATCTTCAAAAATATTTTTTAATATCGCGGAATATTTAATAGTACATTTTTTTGAAAAATAATGGTGTTTGGTCCTATAAATTTATGATAGATATATCATTTAATATAGAGTAAGAATATTTTAAAGGGGTGTGTAAAAAATCCACATCGACCGTAGTCTTATAATTTTTAAAAGTATATTTCTTATATGGTAGATGAGCTCTATACAAACTACCTATATTAATTGGTTCTTATCAGTTGGCCTACATATTTCCACGTTGTTTTTTTATAAGATTAAAATACATCCAAGTTATTACAATAAATTTAATGGAATATGATTATATAATGAATGAAAATTTAAAAATATTGAATAATACAACTATGGTCTATTCATATATAGTGTAATGCCCCAACACCAGTTACGTAGAATCGGTGCATTATTACATAACATTGGCATGTTACAAGGAATAATGTCCCAAAATAATGGTAATTTTAGTATCCTTGGAATTACTAGATACATACATATGTTTTACATTACATCATGAAATAAAAAAACAAGATTGTGTCCCCTGTGAACACTCTTATGTCCCATAGCCTATTACTGTATGTTAACCATAATATACTTATTTTCATCTTGAGAAAAATAAAACATAATAAAGAGGTGGGATCAAATTCTCAATAAGGATAACAATATAGAGGAAACTGTCATAAATAAGAATAAACATGTAAGGTAATGTATAAGACTAGAACACAGGCCTTTTAAACATACACTTCAGCATAATATGGAAAAGATAAATCAAATAATGTCATTTACTTATTTACATGGATATTCTACTAGTCGAATAATCACATGTAATATCAATATGAAATTTCATAAGGATATAATGCATAATTCCAGACTTCATAACCACAAAGTCATGGCCTTGTTCCAATACTACAAATAAGATTTTGTCAAGGCCTTGTGCCAAGACACTAGTTTCTCTCATGAGACCTATCGATGCATCATGGAGCTATAGTGGTCTCCACCCGTCACTTACTGAGTCTAATGCATTCTTGATATGAAAAGGTTTAAACAAAATATAAAAATTTATATTAAAACTTGCATATGAAATGTCAATACTTTATCCATAAATCATTAATGGTAAAAAAATAACACATCAACATTAAAAAAAACACAAAACCTTCAATACAGTGTGGAATAATTGTATCATAATAAATAAACCTCCATCAATAATAATATCCCGTAAAGGATATTGACATAATTGAAAAGGATCAGTAAAAATATTTGAGAGAAATATCCCCTTTTTATGAAAACATTTAAAAGTCACACTATTTATCAAGAAGATTTTTAAAATTTATTTTTGAATCAAAGTATCCCATACCAAATTGAAACTTTTAAAAGGAATTTCAATTTTAAAAGATTAATTTCTATATAAATAAAAACATAAAACAATTTTTAAAACACGGTCATTAATGAGAATGATTTAGAAAAATAAAATTTTAAAACATTTAAAATGATATTTTAGTTAAAGTTCATAACCAAATGAGAGGTTCTTGAATACAAATAATTTAGGTAATAAATAATTTATAATATCATGATAATAAATGGATTCGTGATATACTATGTCAAAGTACAGTATATACACCAAATAAATGTGAATTGTCGCATAACAACAAATAAGTCTCAATGGAATGTAAGTTCATATTAATTATTTTATAAAGATTGTATCCTTGGTTTCGGAAAAATCAATAACATAATTATTTGTGACAAATATAAATACACTTAATATGATTGGATATTTATTGTAAATCAATCATTGTACATTCGCACACAGTCTTGTAAAAAACAACTCCAATGACTTGGATGTTTAACTCAATGAATTAAAATTGAGTTAAAATTACTCTGATCAAGTTTATATCAAATACTTGAGAATTTATAAATGGTGTGATTAGGAGTATCAAAATTATATCCACACAAATGGGAGTATAAATTACTACATATGTAAATAAATAGTGATTTCACACATAATCTTAGAGTAAAGTAATCAATGAAGTATGTGTAATGCCTAATGAGTGGAAGTAGACATTTGAAATTCCCTTACCAATTTTGTAACTTACGATACCTACACCCCATGAAATAATTAAAATACAATGACGATGTAAATACCCATAAATTAATTTATATTACACAAAGAATAAAATCATGGGCAGTACATACACCACACAAATGGAAATAGTGGCAATAAAGCATGAATCTCACGGGAATAAGAAGTGATATGAAAACCCCTTAATTTGTACTTTTCCTTAGTAGAAGGTACGTTAACATCCTATATAATAGTTATATAATTGTTATTAATTTATAAAAGAACCACATACATAAATATGATATCATATATGATCTTCTAATATTTCGTTGTTAATAATATTTTAGTAGTATCATTGTTTCGGGTGTTAACAAATTTGTTTTCCTTTATATGTTTTGTTACATAAATCATGTTTGTTATGGATAGAATGTATTTTATTCATATCTATAATGATATAAAGTCTTTAAACATTATTTTTAATCATCAAATGAAAATTTATCTTCAATGGTTACGATGGTAATGACATCTCATCGCATCTTGAAGATGGTAAGTCGTACGTGCGCACGAGCGACAATATCATTCTTTTGATGGTAAAATTGTATATATTTGGATAGTATATCATATATAAAGAATCATTAACATGTTATATTTATTATTTACATCAGTTATACTCATTATTATACCCATCCAAATAATGATATTTTTGAATGACAAACTACACCATGACTTGGATAAGGTAGGTCATACGTACGTACGTATGGTGACTTTGTCATTTATATAGATGGATTGAATAAAGAATATGAGTGTACCATATTTATAATAACATCACAGTATGTAGAAGGTACTGGATTTATTATTTTTTCATGGAAGAAAAATAAAGTCGAAGTGGAAGAAAAAAAAGAACTTGAATGAGGGTGGTGAAATTATTACCTCTTCTTTCGGTGGGCGCTTTTCAGTAGATCAAAAAGGCCACATAGGATGGATTTCTGATCAAAGTAAGGAATCTAGGATGATTTAAGGGATTTTGGGGGGATATTTGGGCAGGGGTTGGCCGAGACAAATGGCTTTGGAGGTGTGAAATTAAGAGAAGGGGAAGTACCCTTTTATAAGAGAGGTGTGGGTCACTTTAGGAAAAACTTGAAATATTATTTTATAATAAAGTAATTTTCGGTCTATAATGGCTCAGAAATTATTTATTTAAAGGATAAGGTAGGTATGTGTCGAAAAACTCTCAAAAAATAAGTTTTAGAAAGGTTTAGGTCACCATATTAACCTTATCTTATATAGTTAACTCTTAGTTAAATATTTTGACATTTACCATGTCTCATTGTATTTTTATATTATAGGGTTAAAAAACATACTATAACAAGCCAAGATAACCCCAAGTGGTTCATTATTAATTTATATAACTTTATTTATGTCCTTTTACCAAACTTTATATTTTTAGGAATATTATATCAATCAATAATGTAGTATTTGTTTTAAAAACTCAATTAAATCAATCTTGACACTATTTAGTATTTGGTTTTTTGTGAAAATCATAACAGTGTGATTACTTTGAAAAAAAATATTTAATCAACCCTAACATGTCATATTAACTGAGAAAATTAGAGTAATTTCTCATAAGTCTCAAATTTAATTTATTTGGATATATATAATATCAATTATTTTAATCTTTCATTAATAAGGTAATTACTGCATCATCATTGTGTCATAAATAAATTAAATTTTTTAAGGTCTAAAAATTATAAATAAAATACCATTATGTAGGAAATATTTTGAAATTTCTAATGAATATTTATAGTTGAATTTATATTTTTTGTAACTCTATATTAAAAATGTTTTAGATATCAATCTTTGAAATTAACGTTTTTTAACTCTTCTTTAAATAAAATAATAATAAATGTACAAATCTAAACCAAGTGGTTCAAAGGGAATCATATGTTATTCATAAGGCTTTTTTTGGTCAAATTACACTTATACAATAGAATAATGACATGTTTTAGGGTAATTATAATATCATTTTTACCTTAAATTACCCTATCTACTTTTAACCTTAGTGAATAGAAGTCAAAAGTTATTGTTCATAAAAAATTATTTCCATATTATTGAACCAAATTATACTTACTGATATTAACTGTGTTTCTTTGATTTTTTAAATTCAATTCAAAGAAGTGGTAAAATTATGTTTTATGGAAATTTGAAAATTCCTTTAGAAGGTGAGTAAAAGACGATAAAAAGTTCAATAAAATTTTATACATCTAATTTTATTATAAAATTACTCCAATTAATTACATTGAAAATATATAGGTATTATATATCTATTTTGACATAAAATAACTATTAAAATAAATAAATAATTATTTAAATAAAAAGTCGGTTTTAGACTATAACTCATCATTTTTCACTATTCATCAAAAATTGAATGTTTTCAGAGAAATACCAAAACTTTACCCTAAGATAATTTTGATATTATGTATTCAAAAATGAATTATATTTTACCAAATACATAACATAGAAGTTTTATTAATTTATTTAAAATTAATTTCCATTTTCAAAACCAAAAAGTGGGTTTTTAAAAAGTAAAAACTATCAAAAGATTGACATGTGTTTGTGTCAAATTTAAATGTAAAATTGCATATAATGACCTACATTGTATTAAATGATAAAAATATAATATAATTATACTTCAAAATCATTAAAATTCATAATTTAACACTACAAATTATTTTGATTAAAAAAGTTGTTTTCAATTAAAATATAGTATTTTTCAGTATTCATCAAAATTTAAAGTTATCAGAAATGTACCAAAAATTTATCCAAAATAAATTTTTATATCCTGATTTTAAATAAGAATTTAATTTCATTAGATTTAATATATAAATGTGTAAAATATTGGTTTTAAAAGCGTTTTCCCTTAAAAGGTGGTAAAATTACAATTTTTGAAATATTATTCTTTTATCTGAAAAAATGAATTTGATCTTATATTATATCTAATAAACACATAATATGGATTCTAAAATTATATGAAGTATATAAAATTCAAAATTCAGAAAATACTATTCATAACTACCTTTTTGAATGGCTTGTTTTGTAAGTCTTGGTGCGCTTGAACTCGGTGTTGCGTGTAAACCAATATATTGAATTATATTAAAGAATACAACTTACTATGAAATCTTGGGGTGTTACCTTTTTCCCTCCATTTGGAAATTGCATCCTCGTAATTTTAAAATTGGGCTTAGGAACTTCATTGAAAGTCCCACATCAGAAATATAGTCAATAAAACTATCACTTTAATAGAAATAAAGAGAAGTAAAAAGTCACCCGAGATAACCCATACTAGGATTCCATGTAGGGAAAAATGGATATGGAAGAAAAACTAAGTGCCAAGTTCTGATGGATACTTATTGAAACCATGATCAGGATAAAGTTAACAATAAAAAAACCAGAATCTTGTGATGGGATGAATGGTCATTAGTATCCAAGTAGGAAAATTAAACGGACAATGTTTTTTGTTTTATGTTTCATTTCATAAAGATGAGGAATTTATTTATAAGATTGACTAAAAACATAAAGAGATATACTTAATTTTTTAGTATAGTTTGATCCTTTAATAAATTACTACCACAAACTCATATTTTTTTTTTCAAATGATGAGTATTCAAGATTACTTGGTCACACCTGAATCACTAGAATCAACTTCTAGAGAATCACATAATCCACAAAGGATAAACTATATATTTACCTTGTCTTTAGAGATTAACCAAAACCAAAATGGTAAGTACAAGATCATATGATCCCCAAAAAGGATAATCCTTTAGAGAAAGAAATATTAATATTAATTACTAAAATTAAACCACCAATACCCAAAGTTTAATAAATAAAATTCAATAAACAATTGTCCTTAAAATCATTCAATATAATCCAAACTAATATTGAACCCAAAACATAAAAGAATTTGATTATGTATTCTTCAATGTTAATTTGTATCTCCAAATAACATCGACTACTCTTAAAGTCATGTACTTAAAAGTAATTAACCTAATCACATATTCTCTATGATAGGTTAATCATTTTCATAAATAACCCAAATCGTTATAAATCCACAATAAAAAGATAGATAAAAAACAAAAATTACTACTCAAATTAAATCCTATAGTATTCTGTTTTCCTTAGGCATATAGTGTTCCCAATAGAGAGAAAATCTTCAGAAATAATGTTTATCATTTAATCACCAAATCATTTTCCTATACTAAGGATATCCATTTGATAAGGCATAAGATCCCTAATCAACAAATTATTGATCAATAAAATCATTTAACTAAAAATAATTACTCACACTAACCAGGGACTTCATGTAGTCCAGTGGTAAGCGATAAATCCCAATCGCACTCTGGTTATGGGTTCAATTCCCAAAACATTGTCTGACATGACAGGTTGTCACATGGTCTACGTGTTGTCCTTTTTCAAAAAATATATTTTATAACATTCCCAAAATGAGATAAATTCCTCAAAATAACTATAACAAAATTTAACCACAAATGTTATCTCATACCTCACATTTTTTATCCAAAAAATTAATAACCTGTAATTTCCTCAAATGCAAGGATTATATAAAACCAAATGGATCTTTATAACTATATGCACAAAAAAATATAATTCTTCCTCAAATAGCATTTTCACATAATAGTTGCATGGTTACACATACAAGATAATAGTCTTACAAAGTAATCCCATACTTTTAAACATTTCTCCATCCATTTTTTCCCATATAGGTTCTTCCTTGTCATAGAGGTTATCCTATAGAATAAGGCATTGACTCAAGTACTGCCAAGGTCCCTTACATTTACAACAAATGATTGTAATTGAATTCTTAGGATCATTTTTATTTTCCTCAATAGTATTCTTCATTTTTCCACAGAAATTATTTACTTTATGTCTTTATTTCCCACACATAAAGCATTTATTTGTTTTAGTGAAACACTTTCCTTGGTGTCTTCTTCCACATTTCCTGCATGATGAAAATTGAGCTTTCTTTTCTCCACGGTCTCCAATGTTGGAGCTCTTATCATTCACCACATTTATCTTATTTTTTATGTTTGGGAGTTGGTTAATATACATGTTGTCGATAATATTTTTGGAAAACTGATTCGATATGAACATGATATGTTTCACACCTATCAACACTCTATTTTGTTACTCATTTCCACCAGTATTCCCACCATGTACATCATGTTCAATGTTACTATGACTTCCTTGGAATCCAGCCATTAAATAATACAATAAATCATAGTTTGAGTCATAAAATCATTTAGAGAATATCATAACACCTTATTTTAAATCCAAAACAACTTAGGATTAACCATGGTTATTTATTCTCATCTTATATTAAAATCATTCAAATTGGTTTGTAAAGAAGATGTGAATTATCCTAAGAATATCCCCCAAGAGTAGCATAACCAAGAGTGCAGCAAGGCCCATTTTCGTGTACCAGGATACCCCGGGTCAAGCCCAAAACTCTTTGTCGGAGTTTTCACTCATAGGTACATATGTGCCAAAGCCGACTCTACCTGCTCATATCCAAAAAAGGATGTATTTCTTGGAAAATCCAAATAATATTTATATTACCAAAAAAAATTATGTTCTTCTATACTAATCCTCAATGTCTATCTTAGGGTATTGTTTCCTAGTAATATTTTTTTCTAAATCTAGCTTCCAAAGTTTGTTCTAAACTTCCTCTGATACCAACTGTAATGCGCTGGCCCTAGTTACCCCGAATCAGTGCTTTATTACATAACATTGGCATGATACAAGGTATCATGTTCATAAATAATGATCAGTTTAGTATCCTTGGAAGTACTAGATAGATACATAAGTTTTACATTACATCAAGGAATAAAAAACAACATTTGTGTCCCCTTTGAACACACCTATATACCTTATCCTATTCCTACAGGTTAATCGTAATATAATTATTTTTATCCTGGGGAAAATAAAACATAATAATGGGGTGAGATCAGATGCTAGTAAGGATAACGATATAGCAGAAACAGCCATAAATAAGAATAAACATTTAAGGCAATGTATAAGACTAAAAAACAAGACTTTTAAACATAAACTTCAGAATAATATGGAAAAGATAAATCAAATAATTCCATTTAATTATTCACGTGGTTATTATACTAGTCGAATAATCATATTTAATATCAATAGCCAATTTCATAATTATGGAATGCATAATACCAGACTTCATGACCACATAGTCAAGGCCTTGTTCCAAGACTACAAATAAGATTTTATCATGGCCTTGTTCCAAGACACTAGTTTGTCTCATTAGACCTACCAATTCCTTGAAAATCTATAGTGAGCTCTACCCGTCACTTAATAAGTCAAATTCATTACTCATATGAAAATATTTAAACATAACATAAACAGTCGTACTAAAACTAGCATACGAAATGCCAATACTTTATCGATAAACCATGAATGGTATAAAATTAACACATATATATAGTAAAACGTATCACAAAACCTTCAATATAGTATGGAAGATTTGTATCATAATAAATCAACCTCAATCAAGAATAATATCCCGTAAAGGATGTTGAAATAGTTGAAAATTATCAGTAAAAATCGTTAAGTGAAATATCCCTTTTTTAGGAAAACATTTAAAAGCCTCACTATGTATCAAGATGTTGTTTAAAATAGATTTTTCAATCAAAGTATCACATACCACTTTTAAACATTTAAATGGAAATTCAATTTTAAATCATTAATTTCCATGGAAATGAAACATTAAAACCATTTTTAAAACATGGACTTTAATGAGAAATATTTATAAGAATAAATTTTTAAAACATTTAAAATGATATTTTAGTTAGAGTTCTTAACCAAATGAGTGATGATTGGATATAAATAATTTAGGTAATAAAAACATTATAATATAATAATAATAAATGGATACATGATACACTATAAAAATGTATAGTATATACACCAAATAAAAGTGAATTGGCGCATAACAAAAAAGAAGTCTCAATGTAATGTAAGTTGAGATTAATTCCTTTATAAAGACTGTATCCTAAGGTTAAGGATAAATTAGTGACATAATTATGTGTGAAAAATATAAAAAAATTAATTTAATTGTATATTCAGTGTAAATATATCATACTATATTCACACATATTATTGTAAAAACAACCCCAATGACTTAGATGTTTAACTCAATGAATAGAAATTGAGTTAAAATTACTCTTATCAAGTTTATATCTATGAATTAAAAATTTATCAAAGGAGTGATTATGTATATCAAAATTATATTAACACAAAGGTGAGTAGAAATTACTACATAAGTAAATAAATAGTGATTTCACACATAATCTTGGAGTAAAGTAATCAATTAAGTATACATAATGTCCATTGAGTAGAAATTAAAATTTGAAATTCCCTTATCGATTTCGAAACTTACGAAACATACAAACCATGAAATAATTTTAATATAATTAATATTTTAATACCCATAAATTATATTATATTACACAAATAATACAATCATGGGCAGTATATGCACCAAATAAAAGGAAATAGTGGCAATATAGCATGAATCTCATGGGAATAAAAAGTGAGATGAAAACCACATACCTTGTTCTTTTCCATAGTCAAGGGTACATTAACCTCCTATATAATAGTTAAATAATTTTTATTAAATTATAAAAGAACCAAAATCATAAATATTATATCATATATGATCTTCTAATATTTCTTTATTAATAATATTTTAGTAGTATTATTATTTCTGGTGTTAACTGAATCGTTTTCCATTATATGTTTTTTCATGTAAATCATGTTTGTTTTGGATAGGATGTATTTGATTCATATCCAGAATGATATCAAGTCTTTAAACATTATTTTTAATCATTAAATAAAAATTATTCTTCAATTGTTACGATGGGGAATGACATATCATCGTGTCGTGGAGACGGTAAGCCGAACATATGCACGAGCAACAATGTCATTCTTTTGATGGTGAAATAGTATATAATTTGATGGTATATCATATATAAAGAATCATTAACATGTTATATTTATTATTTAAATCAGTTATATTCATTATTATACTCATCAACATAATAAAGTTTTTGAATAACATACTACACTACGACGTGGAGACGGTAAGCCGTACGTATGCACGTATAGTGACATTTGTCATTTATAGGATGGATAGAATAATGAATATGGTTTCACCATATTTACAATAAAATCACATTATGTATAAGGGACTGGATTTATTATTTTTTTTTTTGAACAAATAAATAAAGGGGAAGTGGATGAAAAAAAGGAAACTTGAATGTGGGTGGTGAAATTATTACCTCTTCTTTGGGTATTTATTATTGAGTTGATCAAAAGAGATTCTTAGGTTGGCTTTCTGATCAAAGTAAGGGGTCAAGATTGATGTGAGGAACATTTTGAGGATATTTGGGTAGGTTTTGGCCAAGATGAACGACTTTCAAGGTGTGAAATTAATATAAGGGGAAGTACCCTTTTATAAGAGAGGTGAGGGTAACTTTAGGAAAATCTTGAAATATTATTTTATAATATAATAATTTTCAGTTTATAAAGGCTCCAAAATGATTTACTTCAAGGATAAGGTTTGGGTGGGTTGTCAAACTGTCAACAAATACGTTTTAGACAGGTTTAGGTCACTATATTAATCTTATCTTTTAGATTTAACTCTTAGTTAAATAGTTTTACATTTACTATGTCTCTTTGTATTTTTATATTATATGGTTAATAATATTACAAAAACAAGACAAAAGAACCCCAAGTGGTTCCTTATTAATATATATAAACTTATCTAAGTCCTTTGGACAAACCTTATATTTTTTGGAATATTATATCAATCAATAATATAGTATTTATTTTAAAAACACAATTATGTCAATTTTGACACTATTTAATATTTGGTTTTTGTAAAAATTATAATAGTATTATTACTTAGAAAAATAATTATTTAATCAATCCCAACATGTCATATTAACCTATAAAATTAGGAGAATTTATCAAAAGTCTCAAATTACATTTATTTGGATATTTATAATATCAATTATTTTAATCTTTCATTAATAAGGTAATTACTGCATCGTCATTGTGTATTAAATAAATTAAATTATTTAATGTCTAAAAATTATAAATAAAATAACATTATGTATGAAATATTTTATATTTATAATTAATATTTATAGTCGAATTTATATTGTGTGTAACCCTATATTAAAAACGGTTTAGTAATCAAACTATGAATTTAACTTTTTTAAATCTTCTTTAAATAAAATAATAATAAATGTCCTAATCTAATCCAAGTGGACCAAAGGGGGTCATATTTTATTCCTAAGGTTTTTTTGGTCAAATTACACTTATCAAATAGAATTAGAACATGTTTTAGGGTAATTATAATATTATTTTTACCTTTAATTTCCCTATTTACGTTTAACCGTGGTAAATAAAAGTCAAAAGTTACTATACATCTAAACTTATTTTCATCTTACTAAATCACATTTCACATGATGATATTAACCGTTTCTCTTGGATTTTTTAAATTCAATTCACAAAAGCGGTAATATTAAGTTTTATGCATATTTGCTAATGCTTCTAGAAGGTGGGTAAAAGACGGTAAAAAGTTCAATAAAATTTTAAACATCTAATTTTATTATAAAATGACTCAAATGAATTACATTGAAATTATATAGATGTTATATATCTGTTTTTACTTAAAATACCTTGAGATAAAATAAATAATTATTTTAATAAAAAAGTTGGTTTTAAACTATAACGCAATATTTTTCACTATTCATAAAAAATTGAATGTTTTCAAAAAAATACCAAAAAATTACTCTAAGATAATTTTGATATTCTGAATTCAAAAATGAATTCAATTTTACCAAATTCATAACATAAAAGTTGTATTAATTTATTTAAAATTATTTATCGTTGTCAAAACCAAAAGGCGGGTTTTTAAAAAGAAAAAACTATCAAAAGATTGACATGTGTTTATGTAAATTTTAAATGTGAAATTACATATAAGGAAAAATAATAAATTAAATGATAAAAATATAATCTAATTATTCTTCCAAATCATTAAAATTCATAATTTAATACTATAAATTATTTCGATTGAAAAGGTTGTTTTCAATTAAAATTTTGTAATTTTCAGTATTCATCAAAATATGAAAGTTATCAGAAAAGTTCAAAAAATTTATCCAAAATTTTTTTTTTGTCCTGATTATAAATAATAATTTAATTTCAATAAATTTAATATATAATATTGTCAAATATTGGTTTTAAAAAGGGGATTCCATTAAAAGGTGGTAAAATTGCATTTCTTTTAAAATACCTCTTTTATCGGAAAAAAATGAATTTGTTCTTGTATTATTTCTAATAAACACATAATATGGGTTATAAAATTATATGGAGTATATAAAATTCAAAATTGAGTTAATAATATTCATAACTTCTTTTTTACCGGCTAGTTTGGTAAGTCTTGATGCGCTCGAAATCAGTGTAGCAAGTAGTACAAGCTATTGAATTATTTTAAAGAAAATAACTTATTATGAAATCTTGGGGTGTTACAAATAACATCACATATTAATTCACTAAAAAACAAATTATATAGAATAAATAAATTTTGGTAGTGAATAAGTGTAAAAATATTTGTTGGAGGGTTATTAAGATAATTTTTATATTGAATAGTAGTGTTGGAAAAATTGATTTTACTAGTGGGTGGACCATGTTTACATTTAATACAATTTTCAATGTATGACATTAATGGTTATATATTTTATAGAAAATATCATTACAATAAAAGTGTTTTACATAATAATGGAGTAATGGTTTTTTATAAAGCATTGAATTTAAGTGAAAATTAAAAAAAACACAAACAATACACCAAATTAATATTATAGTCATCAAATATATATTAGAGATTGGTTACATTAAATTTTGAGAAATTGTGTTCAAGTGTAACAGGTCAGATAATAAAATTTGTGTTAGATATATAGAATTTGGATTTACACAAGAATATATGAAATATCTGGAATACAAAGATATAATTTTTATAACGGAAACAGATCCAAAAAAATTTATATGTATTGTATCCATAAAATGGTTGGTGGTCTATTATTTTTCAAGGAAAAAAATAGTATTTTGTTGATGAAAATATTTATGGTGTTGAAAAAATATGTGTAATTCCCCTATCCAAGGAATTATTATCATTTGATATTGGTGGCAATAGTGTAAACATGGTTTTTGCTACACATAATGATCCTAAATAAGGTATATGGGAAAACAATCCTTTAATAATATCATAATATTTCTAGTACTATATATGTTTGATCCAAAATTCTACGCTTTATAAAAATGATTAAATGTTCAATAACTTCCTTTACTGGCTACACCAAACATAAAAGAATCAAAAAATATTATAAAAGTATTAAAAGTAAGACTATAATAAACTCTAATATGGTAAATAATGAAAAACTATTTCTTTTAAAAGGTAAATAATTAATATGTTTTATTATTGAAATAGGTTATCATTAAAATTGGATGTATTTATATTTTATATTATTCTTTTAAAATACAAATTTTAGAATTCTAGAATTTTGATTTGATAAAAAAACTTATTTTTTTAATTCAACATATGAAAAATTACTTTGTTATAAATTTCAAGATTTTTTCTGAAAATTTTTTATTTTAGTTGAAAAATAATATTTTTATTAAAATTATTTTTTTTTATAATTTTATAATTATGTACGAATTAATTATAAAACAATAAAATATTTTAATTAATAAAATATTTATGTAATAAAAAAATTTTAAATTTTAATATAGTCTTTTAACTATGAAAACCTATTTCCAATATTTTAATATCTAAAGTGAAATTATTTTTTATAAATAAAAAAATGCTTTTGGTCTTCCTTGAATCAAGTACTTTCAAAGTCAAATTAGCTTTTTTATTGATTTTAAAAGCTCAAATTTTTATTTTTTAAAAATAAAAAAATTTAGTCTGTAAAAGTTTTTAACCAATATAATTTCACCTTATACATAGTTTTTAATCATAAAAAAATGTTTTCTCTAAAAACTATTTTTATGACATTCCATGAAATTATTTAAAAATTTAAATTCTTACACATTTAGAAATTTATATGAAAAAATTATTTTTATAATTTTAATCATACGGCTCAAATTATCTAGAAAGGTCGTATTTTATTTTTTCCATTAAAATTATTTAGTAAAGTTAAAAATTAGTTACACCAATAAAATAAAGAAAAATGGTAGAAATTATTTTACTAATGGCTAAATATAACACCATGAGATTTTAAAATTGTAAAATCATGTTTGATATACTATTTGACAAAATACACTAATATTATTAGAAAATATGACACTCTAATACTTTATAATATTTTTATTTTTAGATAAATTAATTCTCCTTGATAGGTTTTGATGTGCACAAATCAGGTTTAAATGTAACAAGACACTATTTTACAACATTATTTTATAAACATTAGCATTATAACCTAGCCCTTAAGTTGGATGGTATAAATGAGAAAAATTAAGTTATTGAAGTTATATGGTTTACACATTCATAAAAAAATCAATGGTTATATATTAATATTAAATATAATAATAATGATTTAAAAGAAGAAGAAATGTTTTTCAGACTATAATTGTTTAAAATGAAATCAAGTCGCACTTTGCGCACATAAATTAAAATTAATTATGACCACTTTTATAAAATTTCCTTTAAAAAATATTTTTCATTTTTTAAATATATATGTAAAAATTATATTTTGGATAATTTCTGATAATTATATAAAAGGATTAATTTTTTATGAATAATGAAAAATACATAATTTTAATTAAAATTAACTCTCTGTTTAAATTATTTATAAAGTTATGTTAAATTATAAAAAAAATTTAAGATAAAAAATTTCGATTTTATATATATAAACCCAATTTATGTCATTGAAATTATTTTCATATTTAATTTTGAAATAAAAAAATTATAAAACCTCAAATATTTACTCTTTCATAGCCTTCTTTCTTGTTGTTTCTGTTAGATTAATTTTAAATTAATTTTTTCAATTTTTGTTTATGGAATTATAAAAATAGATTAAATACTTTCAATCCTCATAATTTAAATTATATAATAACTTATATGTAATTTCTTACCATAATGAATTGTAAAAAAAAAATTATTTATCGTGGTTAAGGTAAAAACTTAGTTTTCCCATATTTTGACCTTATGATGTCTGAGTATTGAAAATAATATATTCTTAACATTTTCATGTGAAAGTCATGGGCACACATTTTTATTTTCAAAAATTAAATGTCTTTCACTCACCACACCTATAAAAGGAAACCCCATCTTTTCTTTTATTCACACATTCAAACCATTTTTTCAATATATTTCCAAATCACTTCCAAAATATCATAACCTCATCATATAATCCTTGTTGTGGTCATAAATCCATTTTAGGAGTACTTTATTTATAATTCTAAAGGGATGGTGTAATAAGAGTTAATCTTCCTTTGTATTTTTTTATTTCTTCTTCCACCTCATTCAAATATTTTTCATTTATTATTATATGGAAAAACAATCTTTTTATTTCGTTATCAAGACAAGAAAAGAGAAAAAAACAAAAGGAAAAACATAATGGGGTTTTGAAATAATGCTATCCCAAAGCATCAGCTATAAAAAAATTAATCCCCTTAGAGATAAAGGAACTGAGACTTGTGTAATTATAGATTTGATGATATATAGTTTCCTTATATGTTTGCAATTTAGGAATAACATTCCCTTATCTACACGTGTGTTGAATCTATGCTTGACCAACCAAAACCCATTTCAATTTATAATGGAATACTCAATGGGCCAAGGGACATTACCTTTTCTAAGAAATGTGTTGTAGAGAACCAAAGAGTCTATCTCAACTGAGTAAATATAAAGGTCCCTCTACCTGCATAACTGAAGACCCATGAACCTAGCCTCCATCTCATCTCAAAGAGAATAAACTTTTCCAAAAAAACCTAAAATATCCATAACCATAGAACCGCACCTATCTCTAAAGACCCCCCTCTATGTGCCTCATATGAAACCCATAAGGTGTGAACAATTAGTATTCAACATCAGGACCCACCTGGGGGATCCACTACACCCACCACCCATGAGTATTGCCACTAGTTTGATAGAGATGAGTCAACAAGAGATATTTGAAGGAGAGATCAGACTCCCAACCATGACATATTTGAGCCATGTCCATAATCAGATTCATAGTTTTAAAAATAATTTCAGAGAAGGTCCTGATGGCATCCTTATGAAGAGCTTCTTTCTTGAATGAATATATAATTTACCACCCTATAGCAAGAATTATGGACATATCCTTCCTTTTGGGCCCTAAGTTATCTTTACCTTGAAATTAGCACTAACAGAAGTCCAAATGAAACACCTCCTGCCCTATCCACCCTATGAAGAAAAAAAAGGTACTCCATAGCACATTCTCCCAATCGCTCTATAGAAAAAGATGGACGATCAACTCACTGTTGGACTCACTATAGTAGAGACATTTAGAAGTTGAACAAACTTCCAGGCAGTAAAGATTATCCTATATTAGCAGTAGCCTTTTCTTAACATTCCAAACTAATAAGTTGAATTTCTATGGGATCTACTTTCACCATACTACATCTCCCCATACATCCTGAATTATCTTATCCTCCTGAAGCCTAAGGTGGTCTCTAGGATAAAAAACACCATAGGAAGAACCCGAAAAAATACACATATTAGGATTCTAATTGAGGAAGATATTCTCAAGAACAAACAATTGGTTCTCCTCAAGAGTTTCATTAATAAATTTGTGATAATCAGTCGCCTCTTTAAAGGCATTGTTTGGGGTGGGATAGCCTATAAAACCAAGGACTGTTCCAACCCAGTTGTGCTAATAGTACTTAATCTCTTTCTTACCAAAAATTCACCTAGAATGTTGATTCAAAAATATAGAAAATGGCTAAACCATTTGGTAAATTGGATATTTCCTTATTGAATTTTTTGAAACTCTTCCATATTTATGTTTTATGTGTTTTCCCCATAATGTATTCCCCTTTATATTGTCTGATGCAATCTTAGCATGAAGCCCTTCCAATATTCCCATCTATATTCTCCCATTTATGATTATATAAAAACAAAATTATCTCCAATATAGCAAGATGTATTTATATTAATTGAATTACCTATATCCATATCCTCTTCCATGAAATGGAAAATAGTAATATTTCTCATGTGTACGATGGACTACCGCCTCAAGAACTAATGTGACATATTTTCCACCAACACATCTCATAATTGTATATTACAATGGATGTAAATTATAAATATGATATTAATAACATGATTATACCTATTTATTCATTATATCATATATACCATTTTACATTCCAATCCTTAATGGATATGATAATGTCACTCGTGTGTACAGTGGACTATTGCTTCACAAAGCGATGTTAATCATTTTTTCATGATGATTTAAATAGAGGGTAATAAGGATAATTTTAATGAATATATGTGATATAAATAACATAATTATGGTATTAACGACATATTTATATTTATTAGAAGATAAAATATATTTTTTCTTCTTACCTTTTCACTCTGTGAAAGTTGATAACGTCATTTGTGTATGTGTAGACTACCGCCTTCACAAAGTAATTTTTCTCTCTTTTCATCACTACACTACATGGATGATATATATAAGTATAAATAAATATGTAATATGTTATTTATGATATTATAGTAATTATGTAAATTTAAAATATTACATACTTTCTTTCCATGATAATCATTTAATGATGGAAACATTACTCATGTGCACGTAAGACCTATTGTCTCTATTACCGTAACTCACTTCGTTTATCAAAACCATATTTCATGATTCGTCTTAAAATTATTATTTATGTATAAAAATTATAATTTATAATTATTATTATTTTTAATATGTTGAAATAATGACCTCTTAGACAACTATTCAACTTCTAGAAGTCATTTTTGATACATTAGTTAAATATCATCAAAGCACCTGATGCAAACCTAATATTTTATGTAATTTAACATGACATGGTAATAAGTAAAATAAAAGAAATAATAAAATTGAAAATTTTTATTAATCAATAAAATAATTAACATAATTTTATTATTAGATATTATAAAGAACATACATGATGAGTCAGACTCAAGGTAAAGATTTCTCAACTCACTTTTAGTTGTATGAGAAATATATAATATCCACCATTAATTTACCTTATGTGGTCTATATACTAACAATTTTGAAATTTTATATCACGAATCTATTTATTTTCATGTTATTTAAATTTTAATTTGAATTTATATCCTTCGTGTGGATTATGATTGAAAAGTTACTAAAGTGATATGGGTTTATTATATAATCTCATCATTATTCGGGATTGATTTTGTTTAAGTCTCCCTTTGGGAAATTATTTTATATTTATATCGTAAGATTAATATATTTTATTATATTTTTTTTATTCTTGATTTTTTCATGTAATAGTACCACATTTTCTCTCTTTGGTACTTAAAATGATAAAAAAATGTTTTTAGGAAAATATGACTTTATTTCCCCCTTTGGAAAAATCTTTTTTCTTCCAAAATAATATTTTCTAAAAAGGTTTTGAAAAATATTTTAACATTCTCTCAATTATTTGTTAAATAATTTGTTACAATTTTCTACATTTTATAATTTTTGTGAAATAAATATTCTTTTTGTTTTCCAAACAATGAACTTTTCTAAAAAATTTAAAATAGAAAAGGAATTTTATTTTAAACTTTTATGGCATGTATGGAATTACCAACCATCATGACCATTATTTATTTTAAGATTCCTTTAAAATTTTATAAGGTTATTTTTAAAAAAAATCCCGTAATATTCTATAAATTAGTAGTTTTTTAAATTGATTTTCAAATTAATATATTTTGATAATATATTAAGAATTATCCAGTTTTAAAATAAAAAGTGTTATTTTCAAATAAAATTTATTTTTATCAATAAATTTTCCAAGTGATCTTTCAAAACGATTTTTTCATATAACAATAAATCCATTTATTTAACTTATATTTAATGTGGATATACTCTAATGATACCATTCTTATCATTTCTCTAGATGGTTTATGATCATTATTACTAGGGAAGTACTATGTTGATACTATTCATTTTACTATATATGGTTTATGATTATTTTTTAGGATTGGGGAATGTATTTATATATCATATTATATATGAGAAAAAAATGCCTATATTG
This sequence comes from Viscum album, assembly GCA_963277665.1. Taxonomy (NCBI): domain Eukaryota; kingdom Viridiplantae; phylum Streptophyta; class Magnoliopsida; order Santalales; family Viscaceae; genus Viscum; species Viscum album. The sequence continues at coordinate 794,218,314 of OY728165.1, read as the reverse complement.
ATTATGTTTTACCCCTTTCATATGAGGAATTCATTGGATATAGTAAGTGATGGGCAGGTCCCGCTATATACCCTCGATGAATTAGTAAGTCTCATGGGACAAACTAGATTGGGTTTTGGTTGAGGATTTTCCCATTTATTTAGATGTACTAGCATAAGGCCTTGAAATAATGTTTTAGATTTCTAGAGTTATGCATTCTATCATTATGAATTAAATTATTGATATTAAATGTGATTATTCAATTAGTTAGAATATGCATGGTTATGTTTTCAAAATCATATGATTATTTATATTGCATTAATTGATCATCATTTACATTTTTTATATTATGATCAAGTTATTTTTTAAATGAAGTATGTTTCAGTTATTTACCTTTTTATATTCGTTATTCCCTATTTATTCATTTCTTCCACTATATGATTTCCAATATTGAACATTTGAGCTCACACCTTTTTTATGTTCTATTTACCCTAAGATATGAGGATAGTTTTTTTGATTGATATAATGGGATATTCAAAAATGAATAATTTAATTTTGGAAGAATTTTTTTTTTATTTTATGTTTCAACATTTATTGTTAGTTTCAATTATTAATCTAGTTTTCCAAGACTACTAAACTACTTTTTTCCTTTGCGATGGGATTCCTTGTATCATATGAAAATGAAATAATGTGGCGACCAGCTACAGGCTAATTGGGGCAAGGTCACTACCAAAAAGTCCAAAACATGTGAATTTTTTTCAAATGGATTGTTTAGTTTTTGATAGAAAAAATCTCATCCACTTTCCCCATTTTTTTATTTTTTAATCCATTGACTCTTTAATAGTGAAAATGTAATTTTGAAATTCAATGGGTATTTCTAAAACTACCCTTATCTTCATAGATAAAAGGGGACCACTTTAAACCCTTAATGTTACACCCAAGCCTCATAGTTAACCATGAAATATATGCCACTTTTCCTCTCCTAGAACTCTCTTAGACTTCTATAATATTCTATTCACTTTTATATTTATTAAGTATTTCATTTCTATGTATCTTTATAAGAGAAAAATCAGGCAACTAAGGTGTATATTACTTTCTCTTAATATTTCTTTTACTCTACCCATTCAAAATATTATCTAATATTTATAGTATATTTAAATCTATAACATCATTATACAAAAATTTTATTATATTAATAGTAAAAAAATAATTCAATCATTTCAATCCACTATGAGAAACAAAAATGACATCGATCATGCGTATATGAAGACTATCGCTTCGAAGAAGTGGTACTGTTCATTTTTCATCACCGCCTCTCATGAAAGGTAAAAATGATGGATTTCATGTATGTGATTTTTTATATTTCAAATTTATAACTCTATAATTATAGTCTATCATATACAATATTTTATTCCATTCCATGATAAATGGGATCGTAAATCATGATTACATTCAAACTATCTTTTCTAAATACAAAGAAAATCAATTTTCATCACCATCTATCATGGATGGTTCTAAGAATTAATTTACTAAGGTTGTATGATAATTATAAAAATTTTAATATTATTAATATGTAATTTTATTATTATATAAATGCATTCCATTAATCACTAAAACAATATAAAACATAACTATTTTGGTTAGTTTTACCACCTATATGATTCATGTTATAATTTTTATGTCATAATAAATTATGGAATATCATATAATGGTGATATAATTTAATAATAGTTAATTTAAGATGTATTAATCATTCTATAAAGTTGTTATGAATAATTTAAATATATATTAATATACCACCATTTGTCCATTAAAAACTTCGAAATTAGTTTCTTAGGTTTTCCATTTTCACAAACTATATGCATGTATTTTAATTAATTTAAATAACAATAAAATAATAAATATAAATCAGTGATTATTATATCCTGAATAATCGAGGAATGATGAACTTGAACAACATAGAAATGTCTTTTTTTAGCATGGTATTTGAATGAGACAATAGATCATTCTATCTTTCATTAGTAAAAATTACCATAACTAAGTTATATGATAGTAATAAAGGATTCTAAATAATGTTTATAAAGGATAAAAAATTTGAATGTGGTCTTAGATTAAGTAATTAACCTATTTATGTAAATTATACCATTGTTTAGAGAAATTCCAAGTTAATGGAAACTAAATGTATGGGTTTTGTTAACTCAATTACCCTTCATTGATTTAGACTACTATTTATTTATTCTTATCATTACAATTTGGTTATAATCATCCCTATGATGATATTTTTATATTATACCTTTTTAATTTATTGGTAATTATATTTTATACCCATGTATTATTCTATGATGATTTAATTTATAAATTATGATATTTCAAAGAATAATTCATGTATTTTCTAATGAACCTTTCTTTTCCGTGTGTATATTTTCCCTTCTTAAAAAAAATTTCCTTATTATTTGTAATTATATTATTTATTATCTTTTTTGACCATCATATTTATCTTCATCAATTTCTAAAATTATTTTTTACTTATTCTTAAAATGATCTGGGTTTCAATAAATGAATATTTTTGGATATTAAAGGAATTTAATTTCAAGAACTTATATTTTTTTCAAACAAGAATTTTCATATACAAGAAAATTATTATTTTAATATTATTTATATCTAAAAATAGTCTATTAAAAATATATTTGAAGCTTGCTAAAAATCAAAATTATTTTAAAACCCCCTTTACAAAAAACATACAAGTGATTAAATGAAATACTTTTTAAAAGTATTTATTAAAATTTCATATCTACCTCTATGAGATTTAATTTCAATGGATTTGTGTCTCATTATTAAAATTATATTTTCCCTTATAATATTTTTAATTTGGTTGAACTGGTTTTTCCATAATTTGATTTTATTTTCGAATGTATTTTATGAGATTTTCTTTGATAATGTTACAACTCCCATTTTCTTTCTATAATTTATTTTAAGATTTGATGATCTCTTTCAAGTGGAATACAACTATAGGGATTATGAGATGATTGGGAACTATATATCCCTCAAAAACATTGGGTAATGGATTATATTTCATGGGAAAAATTATGTGAAAATATTAGTGAGTAGCTAGGTTGAGAAATGGTTGGTGAGATAACGAATAGTTCTACTAATAGTTTTAAGTATGAATATGTTGGTTCCAATTCATGTTAAAAATGAAATTAAATCCTTTGTTTATAATTATGACACAATCTTTCTAATTTTTCGTGGATTACTATTCATTCTTCATGTCTTATTTTCTCATCTCATGGTAGAATTTTGCTCGTTTGATATTATATTTTTATCTTTAGTTCTTATGGTCAATACTTATTTATTTGTGTTCTTTTAATATAGTCATACTCATTATACATGTTTTCTCACATTTTTATGATCAAATACTAAAGAATTTAATATATTTTTCCCTAATTAGTATTTTAGATCACCCTTTCATATATTTTCCATTCCCTTGTATCTGAAGTTAGTTTTGTCTCATGGAATTTATATAATAGGGGTTAGTTTTTTGAGAAATGTTTACAACATTTAAAATAAGTATTTTTGTGTTTATATTCCCCAATATAATAAATATTTAGGTTCTTGGGTTGTGCAACTATTTTGGAGATATATTATTTAATCATTGGTATCAAGTTATTATTTATATATGTTTATATGTAGTCGATATAATTGGAATTATAGAAAGGTTTAGTTATTTTTGGAGATTATGAATACAAAACAATAGTAAAACCCCTAAGGAAAAGTCTAATATAGTAGCCTCATGTTTTGGTAAAGTATAAATTGTGTAGTTTTCAAAGAAAATATATTCATGTATGGATATTAGAAAGTAGATGCATCATCTAGTAGATTTATACCTAGTGGTAATAACCTTGAAGATAGAATGTTGTGTATCCACTCAATCTTTACCTGGTGCACGAAAATGAGGACTGACTATACACCAGGATAAACACCCCTAGTGGATATTATTTGGTTTATTAACATTATCTTTAGTAAACCATTATGAATATTTATTTAGTACATTTATGAGTTTTTTTAATAAAAAAAATAGGTAAATAAAATTGGATATCCCAGATTGAAATTTACAGACTTGTTAAGGAATAATACACACATTATTTTTGAGTTATTTATTTTATGATCATAGTTTTAAATGTTTTAAGTTTAAAAATTTTAGTATCATTTCCCTAAACTTTACTCCATCAAGGATTTTGGGGTAACCAAAATTAACAAAGAAAATAACATATTCAGTGAAAAATGTGGTGATTTTTTAAAATGAAATGGGAACTACTCTTCAAATGCCAATGAAAATTCCCACTCAACTCTCTCATCTTAAAAATAATAACATGAATATTATGGATTTTTAGAATAAACTAATTAGGGTGAATCTCATTGGTGAATCCTTAAGGCATCAATTTCCACCAACCTCATAGCAACCTAGTATTTTCATACATGAAAATTATATATTTTTCTATGAATATTATATACATTACACAAACACATGCATAAAGACTGTAATCGATTAGTGTCTTTTTAGACTAGGTACACAATCTGCTAATTTGGTGATAGATCTTCAACATATTCCATAACAAAATTCCCCTTTTGTACTCTTCAAAAACCTAACCAACATAAAACTATTCTTCATAACCTGGGGAAGGAATGATAAGAAATGGTGATCTTAGATGCTCAGAAGTGTTAAACAAGGGAGATACATAATAATTACATGAACATATGGGTATGAGAGATTAATAATAACATTTTTTTGAAAAATCATATAACATTAATGACAAAGATCAGAAAAAGTACATGCACGAATCCATGACGGGAAATTGTCCAGCCAGAGCTGGTTAGTACCGAATGGGCCTGAGGATGCCAGCTGATGGGCCACGTTGTTTCTTTCCCTTTTGGTGAATGAGAAGGTGCACAATGAGAAGCGTTGGTGGATTGAGATAATTCTCTTAACAATGGTACCAAACGACCGGAGTCCTTCGTCATTATGATTGATAGCATCGATAACGGAAAGACAGTCAGACTCAATGATGATGTCACCCCATCCACCTTTAATAGCAAGCAACATACCAGAAAGAATGGAAAATGGTCCATGAGGGAATATCATTTTCATACGACATTGATTTATGTAATACAAAATAATTATATAAAATCATCTCTATAGTAATCAATGATCTCTTATAGGGCTATTATTATAGAATGGTTTCACCCCCAAACTATCATAGTAATAAAGGTTAGCTCTTAAAACCATCATATTGTAAAATGTGTCTTTATGAAACAATTTCACTCCCCTTTCCATTCCTCTTTATCTTGTAATATATAAATAATTAGCCAATGGATTGGAGGGGGATATAAGTTCCACCTTTCAAATGATTAAAATCTTACATATGTGTGAAAAAATATCCTAAAACTTTAAAAATATCATAACCTGTGAAAAGGAATAGGTTTCAGAAACATTTTATCATATTATATCATGTAGAAAAGATATAAGTTTCATAATCATTTTATTATTTCATCAAAGAATAATATGTGTAATGAAAATTAGGTTCCATAAAAAAAATCAGGGTATAATCCATGGATGATAAAAAGTTTTCATAAGCATCTTTTTAGCATAAATAATTTACTGAAATAAAAATAATGATATCCTTGGCTCATATCCCCGATAAATCATAAGTTATTTAAAAGATTTCATATTAGAAGGATAATTATTTTGGAAGATAAATAACATGTAATGTTTTTGGAAGAAGATAATTTTTCATTGAAAGTCTATTTTTAAAACAAAAAATTACTAAAATATTTTTGAAATCATTTTCTTCAAAAATAAAAATGAAAAAATATAAATTAATATTTAAAATCATTTAAAACATGTCTTAAGAAAAATATATTTTTAACTTTTAAAATAAATTTTAAAAACATTATCAAAATCCATTTTCTACATTAAAATAATTATCTTAAAATATAAAAAATTTCTAAATATTAAGGTGAATATTTTATTTGAAAATATCTTTGAAAACTTATAAGGGAGTCTTGAAATATTTGAGCATTCAATATAGTGAGAAATATTGTTCATGTTGTGCAGGTTAAAAAGAAAATATTCTTTTAACATATTTGATTAAATCCTAACTAGAATAATTTGGAAAACGACATGAATATTACATTCATTTTTTTGTGAAAATTAAAACATGGGGGGAATTTTTTTTATTAATTAATTTTAATAATGTAAAAAAAATTAAAAGTCATTTTTCAAAAACATTATTTTTAAAGAAAAATGGTTTTATGCCGAAGATAGAAATAAAGATAATTTTTATTAAAAATATTATTTTGAACTATTGAGTAAATAAATAGTAGACAATAAAGGGAAACATATATTATAATGAAATAAAAATATGAGATGAAAATTTATGAGTTTCATGAGAAATGTATCATAATATTTCATCATTGTAATCATATTCAAAAAACAATCCCGATAAACAATGATATTATAGCATAAAATCCTTACAAAATTATTAACTATGAATCATAAACACCATGAAAGATAGATCTTAAAATGGATATAAATATACTCATAATTGTGAGGATAATAATCATAAAATACATTAATTGGAATTATATAATCCATATAAAAGAAACATGTGGTGAATATGGAATGTGTCTAATGGAAGTAAAAAATGAGACTGAAATCTCTGACAGCTTTAGTAATCTTTTGAATTATAAAACCCAATAAATAAAAAAATGAAATGAAACATTAAATATAATAAAAATAAAATTATTAGTTATATGAAATTTTAAAGGAGTAGTATATACATGATATAAAATAATTGAGTGTTCATTTTCCATAAGTCTCTCTGAAAAAAAAGAATGGTTAGAAATCTCTTACCCTATATATTGACTTCTTTCATATAGATTTGAAACTCTTATATTATAAATATAATTTTATTAATCATATATTATATAACCATAATTATATATCTTAAACAAAATATTATTTACTTAAAACCATTTATTAGTATTTTTTACCCCTTCTTTGTTAAATTCATGTTCTGGATAATAAGTGCTTTGTTTTTAATATATATTTTTATTTTTTATTTGTAGTCCACTTATTTTAATCATAGTTAAATAATATCTTGAATAATAATAAATAAATAATTTTCATATTTTTACCTTAATTATAATTTAAATACTAATCATAAAATTGGTTTTGAGAAATGAAATATGTTGTTATCATGAAGTCAATAGATTGTTTGTATGCATGAATAATGTTTCCATTTTTTAATGATAATTATGTAGAGGTAAGTAATATTTAATCTCTCTAGAATGATGATAATATCAAAAAAAATATTTAAATATACTTATATATATCATCCATGTTTTTTGGGGATGAAAAGGGAGAGTCAAATCTTTCCATGAAGTCGGTAGTCCACACATACATGGACGACATTATCATATTTCATTGACTGAAAATGTGTACAATAAATAATATATTTTATTTTAAAAATGATAAATTATGTAATTAATATAATAATTATGTAATTTATAAAACATATAATCTTTAAATTTATCCATATTATCTTACATGTAAATCGTAAATGAACAATGAATCATATCACTTCATGAGGTGATAGCCTGCCATATACATGAGTGGCATTTTTATATCCCCTATAAAATGGAAATTAAAAAGTTATATAGTAAATAATGAATATAGAGGTATAATTATGTTATAAATATAATATATATATATATATACACACATTATATCCATCATCATACCCAACCATGAGAGGTGGTAATGAAAAAACTAGTAACATCGGTTCGTGAGGTGGTAGTCTGTCGTACACATGATTGATGATTTTTTAGTCCATATGATGGATGTGTGGATAGATGTAGGTAACTAACATAAATAACATAATCAAATTATATGGAAGATTTTGAGGTCATTATAATTTTTTAAAATAATAATGGACGAAGGTTTAGGGAAAATAAAATAAAAATGCTCGTTGAAGATCATTGCCTCTTCTTCGGGTATCCTCCTTATGTTTTCACCAAAATACTTCCTATGTTAGATTAATGTCCAAAATAAGGTTTCTTAGATAAGATAACTTAATTTTGGAACGTATTTTATGACCCAAAACGTTTTGAAAGTATGGCCAAGATATAAGAAGGGATGGAATTCTATAAGTGACGTGAGTGGGACACTTGCAAATAATTTGAAAAGAAAAAGGTGTACTCACATTTTTAATATGAATAAAGGATCTATAATTGTTTAGTATGGATAAATAGAAATTATAGAGTCTAAATATTTTAATTATATATATATATATAATATATTAGGTCAGTTTAACCATTTTACTTTTAGTTTAACCCCCTGATAAACCCATTTTTACATAAATAGTGGTAAATAATTTTTACTGTTTTCCTATTAAATATAGTAAAATAAATTAGTGAATAGGACGATGACGGGTTAGAGAGATGGGAGACCATCTCTCTCTAAAATCGCGAGTTGCCTAGGGTTTACTGCGATCTTTTGATCTGTGCTCGAATGGCGGATTTTCTCTTGCCCGGCCGATTCCAATCTCACCATTATGAGGACTCTCGGAAGAGCCAAGGACATCTACCTCTCCCCGTTGCAAAGATCTGCAACGACGATGATCCACGGGATCGTGCTCGTAGCCACGAGTTCTCTGGTCGACCCCATGCGATCACTTTCCTTGATGCGCTGAAGTCTGCTGATCATAAAGAAACACTAACGAAGACCTCGCTGGTAAAGAAGCTTGACGACGGTGGATTCCTGGTCGAAGCGGACCCAGAAGCGATTCAGCAGCGCACACACTTATGCAGGTTCTCCATTCTGGCCCGAATCTCCTATCTTAAAGGTAATCGACCTTGGTCATTCTCTGATCTTCATGAACGTATTTCTAAATGCTGGAATTCTGTGAACTGGAAACTTATTCCAATCGGCAAAGGGTACTTTCACATTTTGTTTAAATCTCAAGATGAATATGATCGAGTCTGGAAATTAGGAAATCTAAATCTTAACCCTGGCATGCTACGGCTTTCTAACTGGGACTCCAATTTCAACCCACACACCCACCGAAATACATCGGCGCAGGTCTGGATTAAACTGCATGGCCTCAATTGGTTCTTTTGGCACCCTAAAATTTTGAATGACATTGCTTCATGCATAGGCACCCCTCTCAAAATTGATCAAAGAACCTTGAATGCTGATTTAGGAATCTTTGCTAGACTCATGGTGGAAATTAATCTGGAAACAAAGCCCCCTAATACTATTAACTTCACTGCTAAAGACTACAAAACAGAAATTAACATTGAGTATGAGAGGTTACCCCCTTTTTGTGATCATTGCAAGATCATTGGACACAACATTTATAACTGTAGACTGATTAGAAAACAGCCAATCCAACCGATTGAAAATGACTGGAAAGAAATAAGAAGATTTCGGAAGGAAAAAGCCCCCTTGGTCACTGCTACTGAACCAGTTAAAACGGCAACCTGGGTGAAAAAATCAACCATATCATCTCACTTAGGAGAGACCTCGGGCTCCAAATGGGCTGACCTTGTTGAAGAGGAAGAAAACAACAAAGAGCACTCCCTAATTTTGGAATCTGCTGCTCTAGACACTCTTAAACAGGACCATGGGCCTAATCCCATTTCCTGTACTGTTGAACAGATTCAAGACTCCCTCATGGCTGTGCAACCTGATCCTCAGGACTCCTTGCCTCTTATTACTCATGAATCTCTCTCTTTGGCAAAGGATCACATTCATATGCAGGATACTCATCATGGAATGCCGCACAAGGAGGTTCCTGCCTTCCAGGATGAAGGCATGCTACTTCCTCCCTTACAGTAAGCCCAAGAGACTGCTATTCCGGCTGCAGAAGTCTCAGGTAAGCAAAAGTTTATAGATTTTGCTGCTACTCACTCTGTTTTGAAACCTTTACCAGGTACCTACACTGATCAGCCGCAACTGAATGCTCCTCATTCTGTTTCGAACATCGCACCAGGTACCTGTAATCTCTCAGTACAGCAAGATAACTTACATGTTGAATGTGTTAATGCTGACAATCAAAACGCTCTAACTACTCTTCCGACTCCTAATTTTAATAGCATGCAAGCCCCGACTTTAACGGCACCTATTCCGCTAGATAATTCCTCTATTATCTCTGATCCTGCCAAAGGAAATAAAGCCCCTGCCTTAACCCCCAAATTGTCAAAAAATGTCCGAAGATCTAATAGGCATAAGGGCTCGGATGGAAAAAGAAAAGGGAGTTCTAACTCCAAGCGTAGATTTAAATGAAGATCCTCTTCTGGAACTGCCAAGGTATTGCGAACCTTGACACCTTTAATATTTTAAAAAGAATGGTTAACACCCAGAAGCCCTTAATTTTTGCCATTGCTGAACCTAAAATTATGTTTTCCACTAACTTAGTGCGCTTTTGTCGCTTTGGATACAACTTCATTGGTGCTTGTCAAAACAACAATAGCTTTAATACTCTCTGGACCTTTGCCCATCCCTCCCTATCTAAAGTCAATGTTTTTCATATTTCGGATCAAAATTTCACTTGTGACTTTATCATTGATAATACTCATATCTTTTGTTCCTTTATCTATGCCATGAATAAATATCAAGATAGGAGGTCTCTCTGGAGGGACCTCTCCTCTCTTAATTCAAAAATTCATTCCCCCTGGATCGTAGCGGGAGATTTCAATGCTATTCTTTCTGCTGATGAAAAAATTGGTCCTCTTCACTCAAATATTTCTATGAGGGATTTTAAAGCTGCTATTGAAAACTCTAATCTCACTGAGATCACTCTAAGCGGTGCCAAATACACGTGGTACAGGAAACACTACAATAGAGTGGTTGCGAGCAAATTGGACAGAGCCTTTTCTAATGATCATGCTTTAGATACTTGGGATACCATCTCTAGTACCACCCTTCCAAAGCTTCATTCTGACCATCATCCTATTTTGGTCACCATCTCCCTCAACACTCGCAAACCTTCTTTCCCCTTTAGATTCAACAATGCTTGGTTCTCTGACCCTGACTGTTCTAATCTCATTAATCATTTTTGGTCTTCTCTGAGCCATTCTGATGAGGATTTTTCTTGTCCTCTTAAATTAAAATATCTCAAACGTAAGCTCAAATCTTGGTGCAGCACTAAAGCTATTCAAATTGACAATGATATCCTCTCTCTTGAGAATGAGTTGCATCAAATCCAAAACAACAACACTCACTTAGACTTCGCCTCTGATCACAATCAAGAAACCCAAATTACTATGAATCTAAATATGCTTCTTGCCTTCAAAGACAACATCCGCAAGCATACTTTTAGAATTAAATGGCTAACGGATGGTGATCGTAACACCAAATTCTACAACTCTCTTCAAAGAATTCGGAAAGCCAGTAGGCCTCTTGCCTCCCTTAACGATGGTAATAATCTTTTGGACAATGAAGATGACATTGCTCAACATGTTGTCTCTTACTTTGACTCTTTATTCAATGGGCCTTGTTTAAACAAGGAACTCATTAATGACGTCATTCCAACTCTTGTCACTGATGTTGATAATAGTTTTCTCTTGGGTATTCCTCTTGATCATGAAATTAGGGACACTGTCTTTGGATTGAATCCTGACAGTGCCCCAGGACCTGATGGTTTCACTAATGGTTTCTTTCAAAAATATTGGGATATCATCCATGCTGATGTTTGCAAGCTCGTTAAATCTTTCTTTGCTACTGGTTTCTTACCTCATGGTTTAAATTCCCAATTCCTTGCCTTGATCCCCAAAGTTGATAATGCTGCTGAGATCCATCTTTTTCGCCCTATAGCTCTGATCAACACTCTCTATAAAATTATTACCAAGCTTATAGCTAACAGACTCAACACTATTACTGATAAAATTATCTCCTGCAACCAATTTGGTTTTATCAAGGGGCGATCAATCCAAGACTGCATTTGTCTTGCTTCGGAATGCATTAACATGCTTAACAATAAAAATAGAGGCGGAAACATTGCCATTCAACTTGACATTCGTAAAGCTTTTGACACGATGGACTGGAATTTCATTTTCAAAGTTCTTCATGGATTTGGCTTCAATGATAACTTCATATCTAGACTTAAAATCCTCTTTCATTCTACTCATGTTTCCATTTTAGTCAATGGATCGCCTAGAGGGTTTTTCAAATGTTCTAAAGGTGTCAGACAAGGAGATCCCTTATCTGCTATTCTCTTTTCCATTGCAGAAGACTATTTTAGTCGTCTGCTCACCCATATGGTTGACCATAACAAGCTCAAACCCATTCAGGCTTACAGAAATGTGAATGCCCCCACCCACCTCCTTTATGCTGATGACATCATTCTTTTCCTAAAGGGTGATCTAAAAAACATCAGAACTCTTAAAGCTGCCATCAACCACTACGAGGAGGTCTCGGGTCAAGTCATTGGTTGGAATAAATCTTTCATTTACTTTGGAAAAAACTTCCCTTCTGCTAGAAAAAATAATATTATCAATGAGCTTAGTATCAAAGAAGGTACTATCCCTTTCAAGTACCTGGGAGTTCCCATCTTCTGGGGTAGTCCCAAAGCCTGCTACTTTTCAAGCATTGTTGACCAGGTTCTTCATCAACTTTCCTCTTGGAAAGGAAAATCCCTCTCCATGGCGGGGAGAGTTTGCCTTGTAAAGTCTGTGATTGTTTCCAAACTTGTTTACTCGATGATGGTTTATAAATGGCCTATTAGTCTCATCAAAAAGCTAAATGTTCACATTAAAAACTTTGTCTGGTCTGGCAGCACTTTGGACAGAAAACTGGTGACTATTCCTTGGGTTAAGTGCTGTAAGCCTATAGCTATGGGTGGTCTTGGTATTAAAAACATTAAGTACTTCAATGAAGCTCTTCAAGCCAGACTAACTTGGAACCTGATTCACAATGACACCCCTCCCGTTGCGTTTATCAAAAACAGGTTCATTGATAGATTGAAAAGAGCTAATAGAAGTTTCATGACCTCTTCCATTTGGCCCTCTGTTAGAGACACTTATGATAATATTTTGCACAATGCTAGATGGATGGTTTCGAGAAACTCTTCCATGAGATTCTGGTTAGACAATTGGACTGGTGACCCTCTTATCTCTATGACTCCCCTCGACCATCACCCTGTTGATATCAACTCTACTGTCAATGATGTGATTAATTCTCACTTTGATTCCCTCCCTGACAGCATCACTCAAATTATTGATTCCTATCATTTTTCTCCCTCGAGTGATTTCTTGATTTGGGAGCCTTCTCATAATGGGATCCTTAATGCCAAAAATTTTTATAATCACTCCTTACACAACACTGAGATTGATATGAATTGGATAAAACTTTTTGACAAACCTTGGATCAAACCTTCTAGATTCACTCTTATTTGGCGTCTCGCCCACAATAGAATTCCCACTGATGTTTGTCTTCAAAGCTTTGGTATCCAACTTTGTTCCAAATGTCGTCTTTGCAACCAGCATAGAGAAGATACTAACCACTTATTTCTATCTTGTGCTACTGCCACCGCCCTTTGGAACTATATTTTTGACATTTTTGATTGCAGATGGCTGGCTCAGAACTCTATTGCTGAGCAGCTTAAGAGATGTGTGGCCAAAGATAACTCTCAACAAATCAGAAACTTGCTTCTTGCTGGGATCTCTGAGCTGATACATGTGATTTGGTATGATAGAAACTTGATTCTTCACAATAATTGCTCACACAACATTAATGCAGGTAAAACGCGCATTCTTATTGCTATTCGGGAAGCTGCGCTGATTCAGACTGGTTCCTGCAACAATCTGGTGGAGGATTTTATGATCCTTCGGCGGCTTCGAGTTGAGGCCAAATTCTCGAAACCGCTCCGCACTCTAGAGGTTTTTTGGAGACCTCCCTTTCCAGGTTGGATTAAAATTAATGTGGATGGAGCTTCTAAAGGAAATCCAGGTCCTACGGGTTGTGGTGCTGTTTTCAGAAATCATCATGGTAAGGTTATGGGATGCTTTTTTGGAGGCTGCGGTACTGCAACCTCTCTGGAAGCAGAGATGCTAAGTGTTATTCACGCCACTGCTTTTGCTCTTCAACGTGGGTGGAACAACTTATGGATTGAAAGTGATTCTACCACTGTTGTTCAAGCCATTTGGAAGGGAGAGATTCATCTTGCTTGGTCAATTACTACACGCTGGATGAACTGTCTTCAATCCCTTCATGACGTCAGCTTCATTGCAACTCATACTTACCGCGAAGCTAACATGGTTGCAGATTCTCTCGCGAACAAAGGGATTGCTCAGAATCTAACTTGGCTGGAGGAGCTCCCAAATAACTTGATGCCTTTGCATCTTAAAGATTGTAATCTGATCCCGTCTTTCAGACTCTTGTAATCTTTGTTTCCCTTTTGCTAATAAATATGCTTTGGTCCTTTGACCCAAAAAAAAATAGTAAAATAAATTAGTTAAATGATAAACCTAAATTATATATATATTTATTTATTTATTTATTTATCACTTTTCCATTTTTTTTCTATTTTGTGGAATAATTCATGTGGTAGATGTCTAATATTGCAGAAAATAGGGCTTCACAAGATTCCAAAGAAAAAAGGTAGAAAAGATACAAAAATGGACAAGTACACATTGTGATGGACAAGGTCACATCATATTCTTGATGATCACAGCCTGTATCAAGACCTGAGAAATTTCTATTTCATGGTGTGAATCCCTCCTACACGTCGGGACTTAAGTCAAACAAGAAGTCAAGAAAGCCACAGGGATTATTTTAAAAAAATCCATCTATCCATGTGGTACACATCATAAACCACCTTTACACGACATGAACATGGTCAAACTTCATTAATCCATGGAATATATGCATGCCATGCTAGAGATCATGGTCGATGTAACATTGATTAATGGTTCACGATGTGATGTTTAAGTACATGTCATGACCATTTCTTCCTATATGAGGAGCAGCTCAGAAGAACAATGAGGCATACATGAATTATATCACTCTCCCATTTAGATTCCCTTATGAATTTCCTTTTTCTTTTCCCTATTAAAAAACTTGTTTACTTTGTAATTCCTTACGTTTTCAATCAAATCGTTTTGGATTCAATTTCTTTAACGCCTTCAATTCCTGTGTTGTTTTAGTTCCATTACATTACATTTAAGTATGGTTTTATTTAAAGTATTCATTCCTGTTTATTTCATATCATTACATGTTTATTCAATTCAATTCCATTAGCATCATTATCATGATTTCCTTTATCCCTTTTATTTCATCAATTACCATCATGAGTTGCTAAACTTGAACTAACTGAATCTGGACACCATCAAAACTGGCGGAAAACCCATTCCATGACAAGGACCGAAGGTCTTTCCATATCCCCACGAGTTGGTACAAGTTCCTGGGTGTCATTTATTTCAGTTTGGGAATGATTTTCTCTAATATGGATACATAAAGTGTCAGAAACATTTGATAAACTGAATCTGATAATTTCATGCTAAACGAGACTTAAAAAATACCATAAATCAATACATGGTTTTAAATTAAATACATAAGGACTAAATACACAACTAAATGGTAGAAAAATAGTCCCAAGTACTACACACAACAAGGGGTCATCACACACGAGTCATCTCCACAACGTCGCACCAAGGAAGGGAACTAACACCCCGAACTGCCATCACCCCAAGCCTTCCCTTTACCTATGTCCAATAAGACCATGTATACATTCAACCAAGTGGTGTAAGTAGGGTTTGAGCCTATTTACAATAGGATACCACCCAAATATTCCATGGATTATTCAATACAAGGTGAAAAGGCAAACAGTTTTAATATTTAAGGAAAAGGGGTGATGATCTCCAAGAAATGCAACTTTCAATGTAAACAGTTTTAAAAATAAAAAATTTTGAATGTTAAAAAATTTTAATAAAACATTTTAGCTACTATAATTTACATCCAAACACACCCCCAGACAAAGGTGAGTACCATAAATTCAATGATCACTAAAATTAGGAACACCCCTAGGCACAAATTAGTCTCAGGCCCCATGTACCTCAATGTAAATTAACTATAGAAAAATTCATTCTCGTGCATGATCCACTATTAGTGAATGTACCCATAACCTATTAGTCACCAATAATCATCAATATAGTTTTTTTATTGTGTTTTTTATCAATTTTCTCAGTGAAAACGGGACAAAACCCATCTGAATCACTAGTTGTACTAGTACAAATCTTCCCTCCTAGGTACCCGGACTTCCCCCTTTGTGCTCAACCTAGTTCAGCATTCCACATACATAAATTTTCAAATAAATATTCCATTAATGTTCACATACTACCAATATTTTAGCTTCACCCACTTTTTACCACTTTAAAAACACAATAAAACATTTTTTATTTTCAATATTACAACTTCACAAAAACTGACATGGTTTTGCACATAGAAATCCCTTTAAAACCCCACTTGAACACTATGTGCATAATAAAATTCCCTAAAATATAATTTTCAACACCCAAAACATTTATATAATCCCATTACATGAGTTATAAAACAACCACAAAAGCCATCACATAAAATATCCATGTAAAACACCCAATTTAACACCAAATTGGTACCCAAAAATCATTTACTAAACAAAAGTCACCAAAACCAAAATTTTCCGAAAAAACCAAAAGATATAACCATTAAAAAAATTATTTTAAGCCTTAATACATTTTAATAAAATTAACCATGTATTTATAGGGAATATTTAAATTAACCAATAAAATATTTCTATGAAAAACCCCAAATTTCACATGAAAATGGCACTTAAAATTCAGTTGCTTCACAAATACCACTAAAACATATTTTTTCACCAATAATCAAATGAGATGAACATTAATATTTTATAAACACATCAATATAAGTCACAAAGATTTCAAACACAATGGAATCACCTACCTTAATTGTTAAAACCCATGTATCTTTGTGAGAAAATTCAACTGCACCACCATCGCACCACAAGGGGGAAAAACGAAAATAAAACTAGATGAATAGTCTAAGAAACGAAGGATCAAACCATAGGTTATAATCCCTCATTTCTAGACTATATGAACTTTAAAAAAAATATGAAAGAAATCTTAAATAATAGAGAGAAATCAAAGATATAAGAAATTACATGAAGAGAACATGAAGTTTCCCCATCAAAATCCTATCCAAAAATTAGATCAAAGGGAGGTTTGGGGTGATTGGGAAGATTCCAGGGCTGAAATGGTCAAATGGGGGAATAAAGGGATAAAATTGGCTATATCTTGGTAGGGAAATTTTTTAAATTAGAAAAACAATTAATGACCTAGACAAGGCCGCATGTTTTTCTAAAATGGTTTAGAAAACTGTGACCCCAAACCGTGCACCCCCTTATAAACTAAAGAAGTGTTGATTTGTATCCAATCACAAGGGGAACTAAGGGGAAATACTATGTGGGTGATGACCAAGGATAGGGGAAATAATACTCAAAATAAAACCACCTTTCCACCCCAAGACATATCCAACTCAAATATATAAACCACCCCAATAACTTTCCCCAAAAGTGGTTCCACTAGGAGAGTCACAAATCCAACTATAAACCACCTAAACCTCAAACCATACCTTTGAAAAAAGTGAAGGAAAAATACCACCCAATACCCCCAGGACCAAGATCATATACCAAGAACACATAAGACACCAAAATCTAATCCCATAACACCAAGTGACCAAGAGAAAACCAAGAACCAAAAGTTGTTTTGAAACAAACGATGGAAATTGAAAATATCAGTGTGACAATTCTCCCTGCGATAAATCTTTTCACCCTTGAAAATCTACAACAACACCAAATGTAAAATAAATCTTGAACAATAGTACAAGAAGGACTCTCTTTCCACATTTTCACCCGCCTCTAAAAGTCCAAACACCTCCAATTGATCAAACAATAGAAGATAATACTCTCACCAACCAAAACATACCCCAATTACCGAAACCGGTCAAACATATTCAAAATAAATACCAAAAAAAACACCTAATACACTACCAAATGATGTTCAATAAATCCACCTGAAATAAACAACAATCTCGAATAATGCTACCATAACATTACTTAAACAATACCAGTGAGCGTGCTCCAATCCCATATTTACCCAAGTAAGTAATATATGTCTAGATATCCTTGAACAAGACTACATCCAAAAAATAAAACACCAATTAGAAAACTGATTCACTTATACGGGTGACCCCAAACGGTCTTCCTATCATAAGGGACAACTTAATTTCTGAGACAGAATCCAAAAACCAAATTTGGGAGGCCCAAATTGTCTCCCCAGCATAATGGGTAATATAAAATTAGACTTTTACCAAGATAAATTATTTGAGACCCATTGTGGGCCTCCCCACCATAAGAAAAATATTTGTTTTCATGAGACAGAATTGATACACTAATAGGGGAGGCCCGAACAGACACCCAATCATAATGGTTGGAGTAACATCAGAATTTTTTTCCATTGAAACTTACATGAGACTTATAGTGGGTATCCCCATCAAAAAAACCAACCATATTAACTAAATGGTATGGGATAACACGAAAATACAAAAGAAAATCAATGATATGTCATGGTCATACTATTGGTTTGCACGGTTTTGGAAACAATTAGATAATTGTGAAGTCTATTATATCCAAAGATGAAACTTCACATGGTTTCTTAGGCCAAGGTGCACGACCGTGCATTGACCATATGGCAGCTACTATCACTTATCACATGGTCTACTGGGATGGCACACAGTTATAGCTAACCATGCATAAACCATGTGCTTCGACCTTCCTAGCACAAATTTTAAACTTTCCTAAAACAACACACAATGGGAACTCAAAGGGGAAAATCATTAACTCAGGATATAACATGGCAATAAGGTACTGCCACTTCTATCCAATGAACATGAAAAATATGAAAAAGACAATGACACCAGAGGTTTAAACTATTCCCATCTTTTATAAAGATAGTACATTGAACAAAGGTGTGAATGACTCCAATATTTCCCTTGAATATGTTTCAGCTTCTCTCCAAGATCTTTGGCTGGAGCTAAAATTATTGAAGCATCTTTGGCCTTGTAGTTAGGCTTTAGAAACCCCTTAATGGAACTCCTACTTCTAGTGCCACAAAAAACTACATTGTGATCTTATATATTCTCAATGAGACATGAAACACTTCAAACCCACTTCATCCCAACCCATCAATTTACCAACACAAGGTCTTAGAGGATACACACACCACCCCTTGTTTCTTTGGATGGAAAACAATAGAATGAAAGGAAACATAGAAACATCTTTCACTAGAACATAGGATTTTAGAATACCTTGAAGGGAGTCACACATACAACAAAATAAAGATTCGTAATATTTGACAACCTTTTCCCTTACGGTAAAACAAACACACGACATAGCAAGGTGGCATCGAACATGACTGTTGCGGCTAATAAAAACACTAGGGTAAGGACCTTATGTCGAGTCCCAAACAGAACACGCTTCCACCAAGTAGTTATAAATTCCACTATTGGATAGTCATTCCACATTGGTGTCCAAACATGAACTCTTCCTTTAATGAGACTGACGAAATAACCAAAGGCCCTTTAAGACATCATTCTACATTGACAACCCTGAACTGCATTCACCTTTGACGATTTAGGAACCTTACGAAACTAAGGCCTATTTCAACTACCCAAAACCACTCTCCCTCTACAAGGGGATCCTCATAACTAAACAATAATAGGGGTAAAATCAATCTCCAAAGATCGATAAGAAAGCCCTTATATTGAACAACTAAAGTATCATCCAATGATGAATCACCACGGGCCACACATGAATCATACATTAATTCTTTATGGGGGAATAACCTGGCCAATAAGAAAACCCAAGGACCCAAAAAATCTTATCATTTGGTCACAACATACCACAAACCTAAACTGAACACATGAGGGGATTCACCACATTGGCCTCCCAAACTTTTCTTCAAATGAGACAACTGACCAATGCTTTATTTGAACTTATCGAAAAAACACCAACCCAAAAAATCATTCAAACAAGAGGCGTTCTTGAACTCAAAACAACCCACAATAAAAATCCAGAAAACAAAAAATCCACACCTCCTAACCACACATTTTCAAAACACAACACATTCATTCAAAATCATTCTAAAAAAATAGTTTCTGTGGGTTTTTCATTTACAAATTTAATCTCATGATCCTCACACATGTATGTTTATATGCCAAACCAGACACCCAACTCATATCCATCCTTACACACATCAATTTAGGACATTAACCATCTATATTCCCATATAAACCCATGCATGTGGTCACCGTTGAGAACACCAATGACCAAAACCAAACCTTTCCTCCTTTCAAAATCAAATCTTTTTTAACCACACTTTCCCTTTCTCAAAACCGCTAACCATTAAATCAAAAAAATATTATAAAAAAATCTATAAGAGAACCCATAATTCAATAAAAACTCACTTTCATACCTTCCACATCCATTTCAAAATATTTTAACACTTTTCAAACACATATAATTTCATGATAAAACTCCATTTCATAAATTTCCATTTAAATACAAACTCAATTCTTCCCATTTAAAAACAAGGTTCAAAAATTCCATAAAAATTTTCAAATTATCAGAAGTTACCAAATCCAGATCCATATTCAACCCCACACATAAATTATAGAACACTTAATTCTATTAAAAACAATTTTATATGGTTTAAAAAATTCTACTGGAGTAACATTTTCAAAAACATCTTTTACATAATTCATACTTTCAAAAGAGGTGTAAACACATAATTTACCATTTCAAAATAATTCATAAATTACATTTCCATATTTTCATAAATAAAAACAATTTCACTTTACTAGAGAATCACTTAACAAAAATTCACACTCCTTAAAGTCAAGACATTTTTTTCTTTAAAAACCAAGTTTCCAAGATTCCAAAACAAAGAGACACAAGATAATTTTAGAGGAAACTAGTTTTGGTGGGTGAATTGGACATATGGTTGTTGGCCATATTCCAATCACTTCATTGTCATAGATAGTGTTTTATAGAAATATCCCTAGATCCACATGGCTTTCTAGTCCCTGCAATCTCACTCAGACCATTATCCCAACTTACTTTTCATTTCCCCTAATCATCATCAAACCATGAAAACCAAAGAACTCAAATATATCCTGACTTCCTCCTCTAGCATATTGAATCCTATCATGAGGTGTGATGGCTAGTCACAGTACTCATAATTGGAATTTCAAGTCCTGACAATGCTAACTCTGGTCTATCCTGATTGTTCCCCAAATAACATGACCTAAAGAGCAATCTTCCTCTCATACCATTTTGTCACAAATTGAATCTAGATTCCATCAAAATGGATGCCAAACCCAGCTTGTGACAAGTCTCAAATGGTGTTCCTTATCCCCATTATTTCATCACCCATGATTTGTCTCAATAACTCCGCACTAGGGAAGAGAATTAACACCCCAAACCACCATCACCTCAAGCATTCCCTTTACCTTTGTCCAACAAGACCAATCCTACTTAGACCCAAGGGTTGTAAGTAGGGTGTGATCCTAATACAAATATGATACCACCCAAATATTCCAAGTATTATGAAAGATAAGGTGAAAACCAAGCAGTTTTATTGTGTAAGGAAAAGCGGTGGTAATCTCCTCGAAATGCAACTTTCAGTGTAAACAGATTTCAAAATAAAACACCCAGAATATTAAAATACAATATAAAAACATGAAAGCTACTTTAATTGAAATCCAAACATGCCCCAATACAATGTTGAATACCAAAAAACCAATGATCACCAAAACAAGGAACACCCCTAGGCACTAGGTAGTCTCGGGCCCCACGTACCTCATACCTCAGTGTAAAGTAACCATAGAAAAATTCATTCTCGTGAACGATCCACTAGTATGGAGAATAAACATAACCTAGTGGTCCCAAATCATCATCAATATTTTTATTAGTGTTTTGGTTATACATTTTCTCAGTGAAACATGGATAAAACCCATCCGGATCACTTGTCGTACTAGTACATATCTGCCCTCCTAGGTACTCGGGCTTCCCCCTTTGTGCTCAAACAATTTCATCATTCCACATACATAAATTTTTATATAATTAAACCATTACTGGTCACATAAAACCAATATAGTATATACACACACTTTTTACCACTTAAAACACACATCAATACATTTTGATTTTAAATATGACAACTTCACAAAAGATAACAATGTTTTGCACTCAAAAATCCCTTTAAAACCCCACTTGAAAACCATGTGCATACTCAAATTAACCAAAAAATAATTTTCAGCACCAAAAACATTTATATAAACCCATTACATGAGTTATGAAACAACCCCAATAGGTATCACATAAAATATCCATGTAAAACACCCAATTTAACACCCAATTGGTACTAAAAAATCATTTACTCAACAAACGTCACCAAAACCAAATTTCATAGAAACAACCATAAGAGATAACCATTCAAAAAATAATTTGCATCCCTAATAAATTTTAATAAAATCAATCATGTAGTTATAGGGAATCCCCAAATGAACCAATTTATGATTTCTATGAAAACCCCCCAATTTCACATGAAAATGGCACTTATAATTCATTTGCTTCACAAGTACCACTAAAACCAATTTTTTCACCAATAATCAAATGAGATAAACATGAAAATGTTTTAAACACAACAAGATAAGTCATGAAGATTTCATAAACAATGGAATTACCTACTTTATTTGTTAAAACCCTTGAATTTTGTGTGAAAATCCAATCGCACCACTGTCGCACCACAAGGGGGTGAAAACCAAACTAAAACCAGAAGAATAGACCAAGAAACCAAGGATAAAACCCTAGGTTAGAATACATATTTTTTGGATAAGAGTAACTTCAAAAAAGAAGAATGAAACCCTTACTAATAGAGAGAAATCAAAGCTAGAAGAACTTACATGAAGAGAACTTGAAGTTTACCCATAAAAATCCCATCCAAAAATGAGATCCAAGGGAGGTTTGGGGAGCTTTGTAGGCTTCCATGGCTAAAATGGTCAAATTAGGGAAGAAATGGAATAGTTTGGAAAAATCTAGGGGGGGAAATCTTGTAAATTAAAAACTTTTTTAATGACTTGGACAAGGATGCACTGTTTTCTTGCACAGTTTAGCAAACCATGCACCCAAACTGTCTGACCCCTTCATTACACTCAAAAGGTGTTTATTTGTCTACAATTAAAAGGGTATATAAGGGGTAAACCTATGGGGGACGATGGTAAAGGATAGAGGGAAATAATACCCAAAATAAATCCACAATTCCACCCGAAGACTTATCCAACTCAAGAATATAAATCACCCCAACAACTTCCCCCACAAGTGGTGCCACTAGGAGAGTCAAAAATCCAACTCCAAACCACCTAAGCCTCACACCATACCATTGACAACAGAGGTGTCAAAATACCACCCAATACCCCCAAGACCAGGATCATAGATCAAGAACACCAGACACACCAAAATCTAATCCTAAAACACTCACATACCAAGAGAAAACCAAGAACCAAAAGTGGTTTTCAAACAAAGGATGGAAATTGAAAATCCAGGTGTGACATAAATACATCAAGGGTAGGGATCAATATTCGATGTATCTAAACACATAATTATAACTCTATTTCTAAATATGGAAAACCTAATTGTATTTGTAATTTGGATATAAACCAATAGGTCAAATCCCATTTGTGTGACTGTACAGTGACCATCGGACAATCAAACAAATGACCCTATATACATTTGAGAAAACTAAGACTATGACCATTATATTAGGGAACATTCTACAATATAATATGAAATTAATGAATAAATTACTATAACTAGCCTCCCAAACATGTTATAGTTACATCCTAGGAAGAACTAGAATATTGTACCAAGGTTAACAAGCGACTACCACTTGTTTTTCAGACTAAGCAGTTAGGATCTTTCCAAGATTATAATTAGGATAACCTTTATCTAGATACTTGTACATGATCTCGACTGCTATTTAATCAAATAAAGTAAAACCCAAGAATAGTTAGAAAACTCCAAAAAAAAATCAAACTAGTACAGACTCCTATAAAGGATTCAAAACTAGATTTATTCTCCCTATAGAATAGTGTCATTCTCTTGGGATCGACCTTAGACTTCTACTATACTATTCCCTAGTAGTTAGTAATGTTTGGGACACATATAAATTTCTAATATAACATGCTCGTGCAGAAACTAACGACCCACGCAGCTCGCACCCATTAAATTTTGGTGTTGTTTTTAGGGAGGAAGCATTGTTCTTTGTGTTAGGGCTTTGGTCTAGATCTAATATTATCTTTCCCTCACCCCCTTTCCTTCATTTTTAGATGTTTTGGAATCTCTTTTGTTTTCCCTATGCATGTTCCATGGTCTCTTGAATCATTAAAGGAATCTTGAAGAACATTCCTCTTTGTCCGTTGATCTGGAGATCGAAAGGCATCTCCCTTCCCTTCGTCGGTCAGCGATGGACAAGAAATTCCACCCTACGGGACCAAATCCGCCAAACCCCAACCATCAAGTCATTCTAGGAGAACACCTGATAATGAACTATGAGAAGACGATCATGGATTATGGATTTCCATAAATCCAAGGTATGATTTCTAGCATTGTTCAAACCCATGTCTAGGACCATACTTTTGAAATGAAACCTAGACTCAATCATATGATCCAGAAAATGGGGCAATTCAGAGGCCTTCAAATTGAAGATCCACATGAATATATTTCCAAATTCCAAGAGATTTGTGATACCTTTCCCAACCATGGGAGTTTCTTCTGATGCAATAAGGCTCCATGTCTTCCCATTTTTTTTATGATACACGGCAAAGGACTAGATAAATATTCAAGCTCTTAATTCAATTACGACATGGGATGAACTAGCCAAGAAGTTTCTGGATAAGTACCGCCAACCCATCTGGACCTGGAAGCTCTAGATGAACATTTAAAATTTCAAACAAATTGGTGGAGACTCTTATTGGTAAGTGTGATGCCTCTTTAAATAATTAATGAGAAAATGTCTGCATCATGGACTTGACTGGTGGATACAACTCCAAATTTTTTATCAAGAACTCCAACTAGTGGCATGTAATGTTGTTGTTACAACCATTGATGGTGGTCTCATGTTCAAGACTCTCGAAGCTGTAATAACCATTCATGATGAAGTCTCTCACAATTCCAGACTGTGGAAAAGTGATCATGGACCACCATGGCGTGGAATCCACCAGATTGATAAAACCATATGCCTAGCAACGCAATTGGAAGCTCCCAATAAAAATTTAAAATCATTTCAGATAGTAACTACTCAACCCCCTCCTAACCCTATAATAGAACTGCAATCATTAGATATTTGTGGTGGATGATATATTTATCAAAACTACAAATCTGGATATGAAGAACCAAAAAAAGATTGTAATTAAGTCAATTCCAATCAGTAGAACCTGCCATTCCAGTAGAAATGGTATTATTAGTAGAGGCCTACTCAGCAGAAACCTCAGAACAATCAGGGTTATTTTTAACTGAGAGGTGGGAAGAACCAGTTTAGAACTCAAGGACCACCAGGTTATCCTACAATGAACCCTATACATAGGCCATAAGATCGATAACAACCCTTTCCTCAAATAGAATAAAACTTTCATCCACCTCAGCCAAGACCTCAACGAGAACGTATGAAAAGTAATATAGAGAACATCATAGAGTCATTTGAGCAAAAGTATGATCAAAGAATGATGACCCATGAGATAGATAGGAAAAACCAGAGAGCTTCTCGGAGGAACCTTGAAGTGAAAATGGGTCAAATATCAAATACTTTATCATAAAGATTACCAGGTACTCTACCTGGTAACACTAAGGCATACCCACGAGAGGAAGCTAAGGTATTAATGCTAAGGAGCGGAAAGATTCTGGACTTCCAAAAACCTAAAGAAGCAAATCCACAAGAAGAAGATCCGATAAAACAACTAGTACCTGATGTTAAATCTGATGAATTCACTCCCACCTTACACTATGAAGATTTACTAGCTAAGAAGGAACATATACCTAAGAAATAGAAGGAACCTGTGTATTTTTTCCCACCACCATACCATCCACATCTTCCATATACATAAATATAAAGACAAATTTGGTATGAGACACAATACATGGAGTTCTTAAATATATTAAATAAATTACATATCAACATCTTTTTTTCTGATGCTATTTCCCAGATGCCTATTTATTCGATGTTCTTAAAAAACATATTATCAAACAAAAGAAAAATATAAGAAAAAAAAGCCGTCTATAAAAATGAAAAATGATATGCTATGGTACTGAAAAAAATTCCACCAATGATGAGAGACCCTATCAGCTTCTCAATCCCTTGTGAGATTGGCACATGTAAATTTGGTAGAGCACTCTATGATCTTGGATCTCGCATTAAACTTATAAAAATGAGTACTTTTCAGAAACATGGACTTAAAGAGATCAATGAAACAAGGTCATCTTTGTAATTAGTTGATCTCTCAATCAATTACCCCTATGGAATTCTGGAAGATGTACTAGTAAAAGTCGACAAGTTTATTTTCCTAGCTAATTTCCTGGTACTAGATATGGAAGCACAAGGTAGCGTGCCTATTATAATTAGAAGACCATTCATATCTATAGGAAAGGCACTGATTTATTTGAATCTAGTATGACTCATATTCAGAGTTGTAGAATAACAAGTTGTGTTCAACCAAATTAGAGTTGTGCAACACTTAGATGAAATTATTAATTATCACTCCATTTCTCTCACCTGGAAGGGAGAAAATTACATGGCTATTGAGGTAGAATGTTTCGATTCTCTTACAAAAAAGAAAGAGACTATGACTTCGAGGAAGTCAAATTTAGATAACCACTCGCCAGAGATATTGTGCCATTTTTTACCCCATACATCATTCAAACACATCGATTAGACCTAAAACCACTACCCCATACATTAAAGTACTCATTTCTTGGGAAATCTACCTCATTTACCATTGTTATCAACTCTGGACTATCATAGGATCAAGAGGAAAAGTTTTCTGATGTCCAAAAATGACTCAAGAAGTATATCTCTTGGGGAGTGGAGGACATTAAAAGAATAAAACCCGCTGAATGAACTAAAAAAATCTTATTCGAAGAGAATGAAAATCCAAAACAACAAACTCATAGGTAGCTCATGCCACCCGTGAAGGAAGTTTTCAAGAAAGGGGTGTTGAAACTCATGGATGCGAGAATAATATTTCCTATCTCAGATAGTGAATGGGTGAGCCCCCTCCAAGTGATTCCCCAGAAAGGATGACTCACAATAATAAGAACAGATAACAATGAATTGATTTTGACATGCACCATCACTGGGTGGAGAGTTTATGTGGATTGCATATGTTTGAACTCAACCACATGAAAAGAACATTTTTCCTTACCCTTTATGGACCAATTGTTATAAATACTAGCAAGTCATGATTTCTACTATTTCCTAGATAGCTATTCAGGATACAATAAAGTTTAATTCAACCCTATAGACTAGCCAAAAACCACCTTCACCTTCCCTTTTGGTACATTTACATACATACGAATGTCTTTCAGAATGTGTAACACTCCTATGATTTTAAAAAGATATATGACACATATATTTCATGATATGAATGAGGAATTTCTTGATATTTTCATGGATGATTTTTTAGTTTATGAGAGATCATTTGATGTCTATCTCATCAATCTAGAACTAGTTATTCAACACTATGATGAAAAATTCTTGGTGCTGAATTGGGAAAAATGTCACTTCTTGGTGCAAGGACAAATCTTAATTGCCTATAAAATCTCCTAATAAGGCATTGAAGTAGATATATCAAAGATTGGAGTTACCAAATATCTACCTAAGCCATCCATTGTTAAGGGTATTAGAAGTTTACTAGGGCATGCCAGATTCTACATACACTTCATAAATGATTTTTCTAAATTATCACGCCCTTTGACACACATTTTTTTTAAATATATTCCTTTCGAATTCAATTAATTCTACCAAAAATCTTTCAATACTTTGAAAAAAAAGCCTTTTGACATCGTTAGTTATCATTGCACCAAACTAGGAAGAATATTTTTAGCTTATATGCGAATCCAACAACCTTTCTGTAGGAGATGTTCTGGGAAAATGTAAGAATAACATATTCTGCCCAATTTATTATTCAAGTAATACCTTAAATGAGGCTCAAATTAATTATACAACCAAAGAGAAGGAGTTAATATCTGTCGTGTATGCCTTGAAAAATTCCATTCATACCTTGTTTTATCAAAAGTTATTGTTCATACCGATCATGATGTGATTTGATACTTGATGACCAAGAAAGATGCAAAACAAAGGTTGATACGCTGGATTATTTTGCTTCATGAATTAGACATAATAATAAAATATACTAAAGGAACAAAAAAATTCATTGCAGACCACCTCTTACCATCACTAATGACAATAAGGCTGATATTGAGGTAGGTTTTCATGGGGAGACCTTATTTAATATCAAGACCCAGACCTGGTTCTTCGACATAGCCAATTTTC
The DNA here is from genome assembly GCA_963277665.1 of Viscum album. Taxonomy (NCBI): domain Eukaryota; kingdom Viridiplantae; phylum Streptophyta; class Magnoliopsida; order Santalales; family Viscaceae; genus Viscum; species Viscum album. Next base: position 794,189,619 of record OY728165.1, on the reverse strand, counting down.
ATGGAACATTATTCCTCCCTTAATAGTTATCATATCAGCAGCAGAAAATGTTGTTTTTAGATGACAATCACTACTTTTGGGATGAACATATACTTTTCAAAATTTGTATTGTTGTGCTTTTATGATATTGTAATAAAAATAAGAGGCACAAAATATAATCGAAATGTTCCACACATCGCTAACTGGAAGGCCTCATGGACCTGAATTCAGAGTGGCTAAAATCCTAAAAATAGGACTTTTCTAGATCTCATTGCATCAAGATGCTAGAATATTCTTCCACTACTATGATATATTCCAAAGTATATGTAATATTAGTAAAATAAATGAGATTCCATAGAACCCCATGCTAGAAGTTGAATTTTTAGATTTTTGGGGCATCAACTTTTGGGACCATTCCCCATGTCACATGGAAAGAAATAAATTATGATTATAGTGGACTACATATCTAAATGGGTCGAAGCCGAATCAATAGATCATGACACCACCAACGTAGTATTAAATTTCCTTCATAGAAATGTTTTTTTACATTTTGGATTTCCAAGACTGCTCATTAGCGATCATGGAACACATTTCTCCAGTCAAACAGTGAGAAAAATGCTTCAAAGACATGGGATTTTCTATAATACTTGAACCCGATATCACCCATAAATGAGTGGGAAAGTCAAATTGTCAAATAGGGAGACAAAAAATATCCTATAAAAAATAATCAACACAAGAAAAAATGATTAGAGTCAGTATCTAGATGATGAATTATGGGAATAAAGAACCGCTTATAAAACACCCATTGACACCACCCAATTTCTCCTGGTTTATGGGAAACCATGCCATCTTCTACTAGAGCTAGTGCATCGATCATTTTGGTCTATAAAAAATTGAATTTGAATTTAGACAAGGCTATAGTATAGATGTTTTTGCAATTAACTACATTGGAATAATTTAAGAAAGATGTGTATGGGAACGCATGAATTTACAAGAAAAAAAAAATAGACCAACTATTTGATTGAAAGACATACCTTCATCCCAAGGAATAAGGTTCTATTATTCAAATTAAGATTGAAACTTTTCCCAAGAAATCTGAAATCAAGATAGTCAGGTCCTTATGATGTTGTCCAATTTTTTCCATATAGATAAATTGAAATTAAATGAGATTATGAGACACCATTCAAAGTGAATGGTCAATGGTTGAATATTTTTCAAGAACCATTCCATGGGAGCTATGTCCTCAACCTCAAATTAATCTAATATCTAATGAAGTAAAGCTTTTGACTTTAAAATAATCTCTTTATGGGAGGCAACACATAGTTATTTTTGAGTTTTTTTAGACTTGGATTTTTCAGTGTTTCATTGCAGTACTTTTTACAAAATTTTATTCAATAAATAAAATGGTTACCTTTATTCTTTATTTTTACACCTTTTTATTTTTTAGCTATTCAAATTTTCAAACCTATGAACTTACATTTTTTCTATAGTGCATGATTTTTCTACTAAAATATTTTACAGGTGCATAAAATATCAATTTTAAGATAGCTCAAACACCCCCATGGCATACCACTTCATCTAAGGGAGCTCTTAATTCCCTCTTTTTGAATTATTTCATCAATTCCAAGACAATTAAATTATAAAAAATCACTCCCACACCACTCCCATCCATTATTTCCTATCCAATGGGGATACGGTCTCCTTTTAATTACGGGGGAGGGTGGGGTTCTCAAGACTTCACTATTGATACACTTTATTTTTGCTTGTTCTCACTATTCTATGAGAAATTTTTCAAATAGATAAGCATGTTGTAAATTTGAAAACCATTATTCCCATGTAAATTATAGATAATGTTAAAAAGAAAAATGTTAAGAACCATGTTTCACCACTGTTCAGAATTTTAGAATGATTGCTGAGTTTATAAGTTTAATTCAAATTTAAAATCGTTGAAATTAAGATTAATTGACTCACTACATATTATTTATGCCCTTTGTAATTGCTAGTTTTATTTTATTCTCGTTACCTGAGAGGATTATTTGGATTCTATGTAATTCTCGTTTCTAAGAATATTTCTTGAGAGATAACTGAAACATGTAAACCTACTAGAACATGAACTAAGATCTTATCAAAATGATGACTGAACTAGTTTAATTTTAAAATGATAGAGGAATCCTTTGATAGAAATTTTACCTAAGACCCACCTAACATATATCCTTCATTTATCCCATAGTTTCCATGAATGACATGTTAGAAGAAAATATATTTCAAGCCTATTTCCCTTCCCACCCTACTCTTTGTACAATTCTTGAATATTTTTTTTGAACAAGTGTGGGGGAGGCATTCAAACAACATGATATGTTTTCACTTTTTGAGATGTATGTTGTGATCACCTGACTACTAGGTGTAATCCATATACCTTTTTTGAATCTCATTCGTATTCAGTTCCTTTGTAAATTTTTAAAGAAAAGAAAATAAATTTGATAAGGGTTGTGAACTAGGAGGGTAAAAAATCACCATTTACTGGATCGATGAATCCCTCGAAGGATCATATGTGGTTAGGCGATGGATGTGACATCTATCATAGGCATAAATTTCAAAAAAAAAATTAAAAATGAAAAGGAAAGAAAAAAAGTCATTTTTTATCTACTTACTTGTTATACTTATGTATCAAACCTGAGTTGATGGAGTATATACCTGAATTACCAAATGGAAGAATTTAGTCTCACTTATCTTGTTGAATTTTCATTTTACTTTTAAGCTTACCCTATTTTGAGAATGATTTTTACATTTTACCAACCTACTTACAGCCTCATATTCATCAGAACCTTGTCTCTAAAAGTCCTCAAAATTATATTTATACTTGTCTTTACACAGTGGAGATGATTGAACTCGTGCAAGCTTATGGTTAGGAACACGGACTCACGGTACGAGCATACCTTACTTACATTTTACCCTGAGTGATGAGAGAAAATAATGGTGAGGTAAATTACAACTGGGCATATCACTTAAGGAACAGTTAAAATATTATAATTAAAATATTAGAATTTATTTTGAAAATTTGATATCTGAGGCATGACTAATTTACTAGGTGGGATTAAAACTTGAACTTGGATATGTTTCTGCTTACAGTGAATTTAACTGAATAGATAAAACATATATATCTTTCCTCACAAATTGCTTCTACATTTTGAAATATGTGTTGATATATTTTTCTTGAGGAAAACAAAGGATTCAAGTGTAGGGGATTTGATAATCCAAAATTTTATATATATTTTGCTGTTACTTTTCCATTTTTTATTCAATTACTGAATAATTCATGTGTTAGATGTCCAATATTGTATTAAATTGGGCTTCACAAGATTCCATAGATGAAATGTAGAAAAGCTACAAAAAATGACTAAGTACATGTCGTGATGGCCAAGGTCACATTGTGTACTTGATGATCACAACATGTATCAAGACTAGGGAAATTTCTAGTTCATGACGTGAATCCCTCCAACAGGTCAAGACATAATTCAAACTACAAGCTGAGGAAGCTATGAAGACTCAATGCAAAAAATACATCAGGCCATGGGGTACATTCTATGGGCCACCTATATACAACGTGACTATGGTCAAACTTCTTTAATCCAAAAAATATTTGCATGCCATGATGGATATCCTGGTCAAAGTAACGTGGATTAAAGGTTCATGGTGTGATAATTAATTACACATTCTGACCATTTCTGTCTATACAAGGAGCATCTCGGCAGTACATTGATGCAGGATTGAATTAGTTCTCTCTCCATTTTAGACTCCCATCGTAATTTCCTTATATTTTATTGCTTAAAAAACTTTTTTTCATTGTAATTCCTTATATTTTAAATCAAATATCAATGGATTTATTTTCTTCAATGCATTTAATTCCTGTGTCATATCAATTTCTTTTCATTCCTTTCATGTAAGGTTTTACTTAAAGTATTCTTGCATATTTATTTCATATCATTACATGTTTATTCAATTCAATTCCATTAGCATCGTTATCATAATTTCCTTTATCCCTTTTATTGCTTCAATTACTGTCATGAGTAGCTAAACGCCTTAGGGGTAGGGATCAAGATTCGATATATCTTTACGCTTAATTATTATATTAGTTCTAAACTTGTAAAACCTAATTGGATTAGTAATTATGATATAAACCAACGATCAAATCCCATTTGTGGGACTGTACTGTGATCATCGAGTAGTAAAAAACAACCCTTTCTGAATTGGAAGAAACTTAGACTATGACCATTTTCATAGGGAATTTTCTATAATATAAGATGAACTCAATGCATCTAGGACTGTAACTAGAATCCTAAACATGGAATAGTTACATCCTTAGAAGAACTAGAAGACTAGTCCAAGGTTAACTAGTAACTACTACTTGCTTCGTAGACTAAAAGGTTAGGACCTTTCCAAGATTAGAATTAGGATCTCCTTTATCTGGATACTCGGACTTGATCTCGACCCCTATTTAATCAACTTATGTAAAACCAAAGAATAGTTATAAAACTCCCAAACATTAGTCGAACTAGTGAGGACTCCTAAAAAGGATTTCAGATAATATTTCTTCTCCCTATAGAAGAGCGGCCTTATCAAGGGATCAACCCTAGACTAATACTATACTGTGACCTAGTATTTAGTAAAATTTGGGACACATGTAAATTTATAATCTGACGTACCCATGCGGAAAAAAATGACCAGCATGGCACATGGCCTTCATTTGAGGTATTATATAATATAAATTATAATATTAAAAAATATGCAATACATTCTTTAAAATTCCATTCAAATAATTTTAAAATTTTAATTTAAAATTAATCTCAAAGACACAAAGAGAAAGTAGGTTTTGATAGAGAAAATTTTTGAAAGTTTATAAAGTTTTATATAAACAATCTTTGTGAAAATGATTCCAATAACAAAAATTAGATTAATAGATATTTAATTTATCTAATTTTTAGATGGAACTAATTTAAAATAAAATTTAACATTATAGATAATTTCAACGAAAAGACATATTTTAATTAAAATTCATTATTTTTCGCTCTTTATCAAAAAATTAAACTTTTCTGAAAATTATCAACAATTTAACTTAAGATAAGTTTGAATTAATGATTTAAAAAATTAAAATTATTTTTTAAAATTTATTTTATAAATTTTTCACAAATTAGTTTCAAAATAAGTGCACAAAAAGGTAACAAAACAGATTTTTTTTAAAATATTGTTTTTAAGTAAAAAAATAGATTTATTCTTATCTATTGTCATGATAACACATAAGATGAATTTTAAATAGTTGATTTAATACATAAAATATTAATATTATTAAAATAATTCAAAAACAGTGGCAGGTTTAATTAATTAGGTAAAATAATTCATAAAAATAATTTTTTAAAAAATATTTATTTTATTTTCATTCTTAAATAAATGTTCAGTAACAAATTAATTTTATATACATAATAGACCATATATTTTAATAATATAGTTAATCATGTTCTTACCTTCCATTCTAAAATCTAGGTGATATCTATTATATCATAATATTTTAATAAAATATCATGTTTCATTTAAACTCAATTTTGTGTGTATCACAATCTAAACACAATGTTATGTGTAATAAAAAATATTGAAAATATTAAATTTATTTGAAAAACAAAATTAGTTTAAAAAATATCAGGTTGTTACATTCTACCCCCCCATAAATTAAATTTTCCCCTTTTAAATTCATCTTGGTCATCAAATATTTAACATTTAAAAATTCCTTCATAAAATCACACATTGTATAAAGTGTCAATAACACATCCTCTTTAAAAAATAGAGAGGAATGCATGGAAGTCATATTGAATAACACATACTAGGGTTCAAATAGGAGAACATAGGTGATAAGTGAAGATATTTTCATAGAATAAAATTTTATATAATTATACAGAGTGGTAAAGATCATGGATTACAATAAATTGGGAGATCTAGAGAATGTCAACAACCACAAAACCATAAACCATAGAGGCATGAAAAGGTTCATTAATATCATTAAAAATTATGATAGTATGAAAATAATTATTTCAAAATCCTTTTATAAATGTTGGGGAATTATTATTGCATCTATACTGAGAACATATGAAAATGTACTTGATATATTTTTGTTATGTGGACACAATTTCATCTCTTGGTTGTGCCTTCAACATTTTACACTTCATCTCTTACTCCAAAAAATGAAGCTGATTTTTTCATTTTGATTCTTAAACAACTAGATGATAATAATATCTATAACAAAAATGATAATTCATTCCTTCTATATATATTTATCACTAAAAATGGTTATAGAAATTTATCCAAAAATGATAAACTATTTATGAGGGAATAATTCATTAGTCTTTAGAACCCCATCTAGATTTTATCTTAGACAATTTCAAAAATGGTTAAATTTATAACCTTTCAAAATATTGAAATATAATAATTTAGAAATAAGGTCACTAAATTTCCAAATCATCTTATCATTAATATTCCAAACAACATAACATAACTCTTAATTATCACATATGAAACTAGTGAATGCCTTTATCATGTATTCTCTTGAAACATGGTAATAACCGAAATTACTAGAAAACCTCAATAAAAACATTATTATTAGTCATTATTAGAATAAAACCATATATTATTGAATATATTACATAGATCCCAAAAAAATTGTAAACTCTATCAATGATAAAATAATTCACTTTATCAACCATTAATTTATTATTTCTAAGGTAATCAATACTGTCAAATTTACTTTATCCATACCAATCATATCTTTATTAAAACTAAAAACCATTTTCTCAATAATTGAAATATATTAAGGTTTATCTCCCCTTAATCATTTGTATTCTATAAAATATTACATTTCTATTAAATCCTTAAATAAAAAAATATATATATTGAATAATCCATATATATATTATTCATATCAAAATAATTTTGAAATTCAAATACATAAGTAATTTAATTATTCTACCTCATCCTTAATCCATTTAATAAGCACCATAATTATATTCATTAATACCTACTTCTTTTCATATGGCATTTGAAGTCTCTTCATTGTCAACAACAAAACCATTTCTTGTCCAACCTTGCAAATACTCTTCATGAGAATTACCATTAAAAAATCATTTTTTATAGTTCCCATACTCACTACATTTAAAAAATTCAAGATTCAAATATACCTTACATAGAATTAGTTTCTCATCTATTGTATTAACTAAAATTTTCATATTTCTTTTGAGGTTACATGATTTGTGTACTTATTTTCCACACCAAAAACATCTTCACATCCCTCTAAGACATTTCCTTGAGTGGTTCTTTCCATATTATTGACATATAAGAAACTCAATATTTTATCCTCTATTATCTCCACTACCTGAACTATTAGATAAATATATCCTTCACTTATTTGGTTAGTCTAAGAGATAATTAAGTTGTACATTATTAATCATGTTATCTGATAACCAATTAGGCATAATAATAATATCCTTCACTACCTTAATCACCTCATTTGGATTCTCATTAGTAAATTTTCTATCACATTACATATTAACCTAGTTCATTTGTGATTCATATATTGACTAAAAAAAGTATAGTGTGACAAGCACTAATCATAATAGGAAACCAAATAATAATGAAAAATATTTTATAGAATGTCTAAATCATTACACAATATTTTTAATATTTTACACTATAGGTTTATACTAGGAAAATCAAGTTAATTATCTATTTAATTTTTTAATGATGTTTCATAAAGAGTTTTATAATTTCTAAATCATATCCCCGAGGAGCGTGAAACTAGTAATGCAGTTATTCATGTTGTCATAGACTCAGTGATGATCGAGTTCAACTCAATAAACACTTTTTAGAGTTATTACCTCCAGGTACCTCTGTACCATAGCCACATACACTTTTTGTAACCAGATTCAGATATAATTACATTGAAACAACTTTATAAATACATTTATGAAATTCCAGGACCTTTTAATATATTTAGAATCATCCTTATACTTATCCTTATTCGTATCCCTAGACATATCCTTAGAAATAACCACAGGGATCAAAGTAATGTTTTCTTATACTATTCTTTAATGGTTAACATAATCCTTCCTATGATAGTAAATATGGAAACTGAGTATTTTAATACATAGATATTACATATTTCAATCTGAAAATTCAATGCAATAAATAAACACATTCCTAAGGAAAAAATTAGTTTTGTGCCTTTGAAGACTAGGTACACAATATTATAATTAGGTGAAATATCTTCAACATCTCCCATAATGATCTTCCACTTTAGTACTCTTCATAAGAAAACCCTACTTAAAACCATTTTTTATAACTTGGGGAAAGGAAACATAAGAAAAGGTGATATCAGATGCTTTCTATGGTTAAGAAAATGATATTTGTATGTATAAAATTAATATAGGTGTGTGATAATTATTCCCTATATATCAAAGATGATAATATTAATTCATGGAATAAATATTGTTATTTCATAAAAAAATTACGAAATAAGATAACATAATCCATGAGAGAATAACAATTAAGTAAGACATGAAATTGTGGTATACACAGAATCATAGAAAATAATTTTCATAGTAGTCAAGGCTCACTACCAAGGATATCATAATGGAATGGTTTCACTTCCCAAACCATCATAATTGTCAAGGTTCACTCACAAGATCGTCATAGATGAAAAAGTTCCATACTAAACTGGGTTCACTCCCTATTCTAGTCTTGAATATCTCATGAGATATAAATCCTTACCCAATTCATTGGAGGGAGATATAGGTCCCACCCATCAAATAATTAAAATTATACATATTTGTTCATTAATCTCATAAAAAATTCTTCATATCATAAAACATGAAATGAATTGGGTTTCATAAACATTTCATCATATCATAACCCTTGAAAAATAGGCTGATTTAATAATCATCTGATCATCTCTTCATATCATAAAAAATAGAAAAAGAAGCATTTTTTCATAAGAATATTATCACAGTGTAACTTGTAAAGTAGAAAAGAATTTCATAAATATATTATCATTGTAAACCATTTAAATAATGAATAAGAATGTAACCTTGGTTTATATCCCTAAACAATCATAAGATTCATAAAAGAATATCATATTACATGGATAATGATGTTTAAATACAAATAACATGGAATGATTCTTGAGGAAGATAACTTTTCTTTGAAAATAAATTTTTAAAACAAAAAATCATAAATTATTTTGGGAAGAATTTTAATCAAAATCAACATGATAAGTTATAAAGGAAGCTTTAAAATCATTTAAAACATTTCTTGAGGAAAATATCTTTTATACTTTAAGAAACACTTTTTAAAACATTTCCAAATTATTTTTTACATTAAAATAATTTATTTAAAATATAAAAATCACCCAAATGTTAAGAAAAACGTTTTATTAGAAAATAAATTTGAAAAAATGGAATGTAATTTTGAAATATATGAGTATTCATGATAATAGGTAATAATATTCATGTTTTTCATGTTAAAAAACATATTATTTTCACATTTTCAGAAAATCTAACCAATCTTTGTTTGGAAAAAAATAAAAAGATTAATTTTAAATAAAAATATAAAAAGTAAAAAATTGGTAAAAATTTCTTTGAAAAATAATTTTAATAAATTTAAAAACATTTTTCAAATTTTTTTAGAAAACATGGTTTTGAAATAAAAAATGTTTTCTACATAAGAGATAAATAAAGAAAAAAATTCTAAAAAAATATTTTGAAATCTTGAGTACTTGATGTGAGGAAAATGAAGGGAAAATATATTTTCATTCAATAACCACAGTATATAAAAATTAATGAAATTATTGAAAAAGGAATTATAATATTTCATCATTGGAAATATAATCTTAAACAATATTTTAAATAATGAGATTGTAAAATAAAATATTTACCACTTTGGTATCATTGAATAATGTACCCCCAAGAAAGTGAGATCCTAAAATGGAAATTTAAATCCCAAAAATTTTAATTATAATAATCATAAAATACCTTAATGGTCATTATATACACCACATTGAAGAAAAATGAGGTGAATATGACATGTGTCGCACAAAATTAAGAATGTGTGAAATAAATCTCTTACATCTTTCGTGATATTTTAAATTGTTTAACCCAATAAAGAAAAAAAATAAAATAAAACATTAAATATTATGAAAATAAGTATATTAATCATATTACATGTAAAATTTTAAGTATATACAACACGCAAAATAATTGAGTGGTGAATTTACATATGTCTCCCAAAAATAAAAGAGAGGCTAGAAATCCCTTTCCATAAGTCTCAACTTCAATCTTGGACATTCGTACCTTCTGTATAATAAAAATAAGTTTATTATACATATATTATATAACCTTATTCATATATATCATACCATATGTGATTGACTTATAGCTCTTTATTATGAATTTTTTTCCAATTTCTTGTTAAAATCACGTCTCAAATAATAACTGCTTTGTTTTTTCGTATGTTTTGATTTCCAAATTTGATTCATATTACATTGATAATGGTTTAATAATCTCTAGAATAATAATATTTATGTAGTTATAAAATTTATAATTCAATTATACTTTTAATTCCATCATTAAATATGGTTTTTATAAATGAAGTGTGTTATGATCCTGGAGATGGTTGGTCATACATACCCATGAGCAATGTTCCCTTTTTTGAAAGATCTTTATGAAAAGGAGGTATGTAATATTTTATATTAATATAATTATAATAATATCATAAATACCATATTATTTCTTTAAATAAACTTATAAATATCATCAAGGTGTTTTGGAGATGAAAATAGGGAGTCACATAACTTCATGAAGGTGTAGTCTGCACGTACATGAACGATGTTATAAACTTTCAGTGAGTTAAAATGAAAGAAATAAAATTTTATATTATCTTTTCAAATTGATAAATATTTAATTAATATAATAATTATTTCATTTATATCACATATATTGGTTATATTTATCATTTTTATCTTTTATGTAAATTGTTAGTGAAAAATGAATCATACTGCTTCATGATGTGGTAGTCCTATGCAAACATGAGCAACGTTATAATATCCCCAAAAGAATGAAAATTAAAAAGTATATATCATATAATTACTCCAAAGGTATAATATTTTTATAAATATTATATATATATATAATTTATATCCATCATCATACCAAACTGTGAGACATGGTAATACAAAAACAAATGATGTCGATTCGTGAAACAGTAGTATCCCGTACACCCAAATGATGATTTCATAAATCATGTGATAGAAGTGGGGATGGTTTTATGTCATGAACATAACAAAAAAACCTAACATTATATGTAACATACCGATTTTATTATATCATCCTATTTTAATAATAATTTATGGAGGTGGAGGATGAAATAAAATGAAACGTTCATTTAAGAATTTTACCTCTTCTTCGAGCATCATCCGTAGGTATACACCGATATCCTTCCTATGATGTATTTTTTTTAATAAGGATTTTTGGATTATAATATAGAAGTTGGTAAGGTTTGTTTTTAGGTATTTTCTAAACCAAAAGGGATTTATGGTATGAACAAGAGAGGAAAATGGGTGGCCTTTTATAAGTGAGGTAAGTGGTACACTTGTAATTGTTTTAAAATAAATAGGTGTACCCACATTTTTCAAATTCTAAAAGTATAAAAAATAGTGTATTATATGGATTATAAAATTATAGTGTTTCAATATAGCAATAAAATATATTATAGAAAAAAATTTATGTCATGTTAACCTTTATCCTTTTTCTTTACCCCCCTCCCCCCCCGGTAAACCCATTTTTACATTAACCGCAAAAAAATGATTTTTACTATTTTTTACTATTCACATTGGTCAAAAATTTATTTGACCTTATTAGAAAATATAGATTATTTTTTATTGTAAATATTGAATCCATTTTTTAAAATTAAAACCACTATAATTTTAATTTTGAATTTAAAATTAATCCCCCATACGCGATGAGAAAAGTGGTTTTCCAAGAGAAAATGTTCAAAAGTTTACAAATATTTTAATTCAAAATTCAACATGAATATGATGCAATAGAGATAGATTTTATTAATATATATGTGTGTGTGTGTGTGTATAAATTAAATAATTTTAATTCAAAGAAAAATAAAATATCATTTAACTTTATAAATAATTTGAAAAAAGGAATTTTTCCATTAAACATTAGTTTTTGTCAATATTCATCAAAAAATTAATATTTTCAAAATATTCTCAAAAGTTAAACATAAGCTAATTTTTTCCGGTTGATTTAAAAAATTAACTTTATTATTTTAAATAAATTATCTAAATGTGTTAAAAAATGAATAAAAATATTTTCTAAAAAGGTAATAAATATATTTTCAGAAAAATAAACCTTGTAAGCATTAAATTGTATTTAATTTTTCATATTTTATAGAAAACACAAAAGATAAATATTAAAAATATTATTGAATATAAACTATATAAATTTAATTAAATTAATTCATGAAAAGTTATTTTAAAACTTTATTATGGTAAAACACTTTTGTCTGTATAAAATTTATTTTTTAGAAAAATATTTCCTTTACTTACTTTTTTTATTAAATGATCACAAAAAAATTCATTTTATATACATGTTTAAACTATATATTTTAATAACATAGTTAACAATATTCAAACCCATCAGTCCATTTTCTTGGAAATATCAATCATATAATAAATTTTTAATAATATATCATGTTTCATTTAAACATAGTGTTTTGTGTAACACATGTTAAATCCAGTCTTAAGTGTAATCAAAACTGTTGAAAATATCAAATTTGTTTTAAAAAATAAAAAATTATTTACCGGTTAAATTCATTTATTTATCCTTCTAACAAAATTATTTTTGAGAAATTGATTAATTTAATGGGAATGATATTTTTCCTTTAATGCTCGGAGCACATGAAGGTAGTTTTTGTTATATATAATCTGAAAAGTGAGGTCAACCAATGGTATAACATCATTAGGAAAACAAAAAATATATATATAAATTTTATGAAGTTAATATATTTGAAGGTAATATTATTCAAAAAATATTTCTCTTTTACTCTTGACACAAATATGGAATGAAAATTCCTAGAACTAAAACGAAATTAATATGAGTCTATTGGATCTTATGAGGGAAACTTTACAAGTCTCGCAAGGTATTCCTAAAATTATATATAAAGACCTACAGAAAATATAGATCAATTCATTCATGTATTAAAACCCATTCATTGAAATAAATTAACTATAATATAATTTTTAATCAATAATTATGTCTTTAGATGAGTGATTAAAGTGAAAATATAATATGGGGACCCATGTGATTTAAAAGAAAGAAAATGAAAGATATAGTATCAAGTATGTAAAAATGAAAAGCATCATGGGGGTAAGAATGTCTAATAACTCACATTTAATAGATTTTTGGGGAAATTAAAGGGTAATTGAATTATATCTTTTGTAAAGTGTTACAATGTTTCTAAATTAGACCATCTAGAATATGAATGTTAAAGTAATGAAATGAGCCCAAATAACATCATTTAGGGAAAGAAGGCCCCAATTAATGCATCACTCACTCTTTAATGATTCAAATTCTATGATTATGGTAATTATTAATATAAATCCCTAACCTTATATCTAATGAAGGTAATATGTAGTAAAAACCGTTTAAACTAAGGAAAAAATAGAGATAATATGAAATCACTACTATAGAGGTGGTCTATAATAATGAATTGGTGAAATATACACACATTCTTAAATCTATATCTATGATTTATTTATTTGATTGTGGTTATTCTTTTTTATTCATAAATTATATGTTTGGTAAGAATATAGTTTCATTATCTCAATAATTGAATGTCAATATATCCATGAAAACACATGGTGGTATAATGAATAGAATTAAGGTGTAAAAGTATTATCTAATCAAGATTTATTAGGAGATACTTCAATAAAACCTAGTTCTTCTTCCTAAAATTAAATGGGAAATAATTCTAGTTATTGATTTGATTTACTAATATAAATCTTATATCAATTTTCAATAAAGGTAAATCAATGTTCACATCCCCTATCATCCAATTATAAAGTGTCAATGTAGGGATGATATTTCACCTTCATTAGAATAAAATTATATTATATAGGTCTTTTTACCCATAAAAAAAGGTTCAAAGATCATATGATTAGGGAGAATTAAACATTGAGAACATTTCTATTATAAAGTAATATGCTGATCTATTTCTAGAAAAATTTATTTTTCCTCTAACAGATAGTGTGGTTGACTAATCAATTGAACTTATCCATGGATCATTTCCTATCTCAAAGACTCTTTATAAAACTTCATTCATTAGATTATAGAGATTGAATAAAAATTTACAAGTGAATCTAGAAAAAGGTTTTATACACCTTAGTAATTCACTTTGGGGTGAAACAATCCACTTTGTAAAGAAGAAGGGTGAAAAAATTCATCAATTTATCAATTTTCATGATCTTGATGAAATCATGATAAAAAAGTATCCTATTATACATAATGATTACATGTTTAGTCAACATAGTGGAGGTAAAGTGTTCCTAATGATTGGCCTATAATCTGGATATCATCAACTAAGTGTAAAAAGGGAGGATATTCCAAAGACATCATTCCAAGAAATGTATGTACACTATGAGTTTATAGTGATGTATTTTGGACTTAACAATACCCCTACTATCATTATGGATCTTATAAAAAATTATTTAGAGATTACCTTGATAAAAATTTTATAGTATTTATAGATGATATTGTATATATTCCAAAATCATGGAAGATCATGAAGATCACATAATAACACTATTGAAGACATTGAGAGAAGAGAGAATGTATGAAAAACATATAAAATAGAAATTATGGATATAAAAAGTATCATTATTAAGTTATTTCATCAAAATAGTGGGTATATATGTAGATATTTCAAATATTTAGGTTGTTGGCTAATAGCCTAGAACAACCACTTTAACTCAAATTCATAGTTTTCTTGGGTTGGAAAGATATTATTAGAATATTTTCAGAAATTTATCATGGATATCAAATCCATGGACCAAGATAATATAGAATTTATTCATGTTCCTCTTGATATAATAATGTGAGGAAATCTTCATGGAGATTAAGGAATGGTTTTTCACTATACATATGCTTACATAACCCTTTACTAGTGAATGGTTTGTAATGAATAATGATTCATAATTAAAATTATTGGGATGAATCATCAAAAAAATGAAAAGGTAATTTTTTTCTCATTACAATTAAATATTTGTGAGAAAAAGGTCCTGATGAATGATTTGGAATTATCATAAGTGATATTTACATTGAAAATTTGATGAAATTGTCTTTAATTTGAGAATTATGATATATATACACTACTCCCAATAGATAGAAATATATATTCACATAGAAGGATTCAAACATGAATCAAAGGATATGGTTATAGATAATAAAATATTATTACTTCTCAATACATTACCACATTGGAAAGGAAAACAATGTGGTTTATGCTCTGAGTAGAAATGATATTACTACATTATCCATGATGAGGATTGAAAAATACCATATACTAATGGACATATAAAATATGAATATTTTAGTCGTGAGGTATGGTTAGAAATATTACCTTTCCCAAGTTTTATCCCAACACTTTAATCACGTAAGTATAAAAGAATCTTAGAAAGATGATATAGAGATACAAAAGAATGTAGTGAATAATTCAGTGTTCAAATTTGACAAAAAATGAGTTATACTATTTTAATTCAAATATGTGTACTATCTACACTAAAACTAAAGAAATATATTTTTGATAGTTCACATTACTCAGATGTCTATATCCATCCCAAGGCACACATATGTATAGATATTTGAAGAAAAACTTATGGTGGGATAACAAGAAGATGGAAATCTTGGAGAATAAATATCGATACTTGGTATGAAATCAAGTTAAGGTAGATAAATATAAGAATAAATAGTAATGAAACCATTATAAATACCTATATATAAATAGAAACATATCACCATGTATTTCATAATTGGACTCCCTAGTATATATAAATTTACAATATTGTGTGGACTATAGTTAGTCATCCTAAAATTCAGCGTAATTTATTTACATCTGGATCATATTAAAAAAATAAACATTAAATATGTGGTTATTATTTTTGGAGTTCCCCTCTATATTGGATTTTATAAAGATATGGGGTTTTCATCAATATTCTAGAAAAATTCATCAGCATGTTTTGGGGAATGATAAAAAAATCCATTACTTCTTATCACCCTTAAATAGATGGTCAATCTGAGAAAACCATTAAAACTCTATAAAATATAATGGGATCATGTTCAATGGATTCCCCAGGATGTTGGGATTACCATATTTCTCTGATATAGTTATCATATATAAAAAATACCTATTATAGTATCCAAATTGAATCAATGAGGCAAAATATGGGAAGAGATGTAGGACTCTGACATGCTCAGATAAAGTTGAGTAATGTAAGATGATAGGGCCTAACCTTGACCAAGGAATGATATAGAATGTCAAAACATTTCTATGGAAAATGAAAATGACGAAAATATAATAGAAGTGTTATGTTGATAATATTTTAAGAGATCTAAATTTTGAAGTTGGTGATAAATTGTTTCTCAAAATATCTCCATGGAAACAAGTTATGATATACTATAAGGAATGGAATTTGAGCCCTAGATGCCTTGGTCTCTTTTAGATCCTTGATCGTGTTGGGGTCATAGATAATCACTTAGAACTACCTACTAACATCTCCTAAGTGCATGATGTCTTCCATTTATAATTTTTGAAAAAGTACATAATAAATCCACCACATGTACTTAAATCATAAATTTTCCCATGGAAACATGACATCCCATGTGATGACAAAATCATGAAGACAATGGATTAAGAGAAAAAAAATCAAAACAAGACCACCCATATAGTTATGGTTTTATGGAAGAACCATAACCTTGAAAAAGTTACATGGTAACCTGAGGATGTAATATGGAAAACATATCCTCACTTGTTTTCTTCTATATAAAAAACTTTTTAGGATTAAATTCTTTTAATAGGGGTATAATGTAATGGCCCAAAATTCTAGACTTTGTAAAACAGATGTTATATTTGATATTTTCATTACATGATAAACCATGTGTAAAAAAATGAATCATATTACAAGAAAGTTATTAATAAATATATATTAAACTCTAATATAGTAAATAATTAAAAACTATTACCTTTAGAAGAAAACAATTAATATGTTTTATTATTGAAAAACACTAACTTTTAAAGCAGTTCTTCTTATATTTTAAATTCTATTTTAAAAAAATTATAAATTTTATAATTTTAATTCGGTAAATTAAAATTCTTTTTTATATTTAAAATACCAAATTTTTCTTAGAAATTAATTTCAATCTTTTTCTAAAAAGTTAATTTTAAGTTAAAAACAAGGTTTTTATGAACATTATAATTTTTGTGATTTTATCATTATGTAAGAATGAACTAGAAGACAAGAAAACATTTTAAGTAATAAGATATATATTTAAATAATAAAATTTTGAATTTTAAATATTCTTTTAACTTGTAAAACCTATGACCAATATTTTTAGAACAAAAGTAAAACATTAATTTAATAAAAAACCATTTTTGATATTTCCTTTGAATCAAGCATTATTAAGGTGAAATTTGTTTTGTATTCTATTTAAGGACACATAAATATTTATAATAATTTCATTTATATCATGTAAATCAGTATCTATATTATTTTTACGAAATATATATTTTTTAATCATAAAATCTATTTTTTCTAAAAAAAATATTTTTACACGATTAAGTGCATTTATTTTAAAACTAATGGTTACGGATTTATAAAATTTATATGACAAAATGATTTTAAAATTTTAAATCATAAGTTTGAAATTCATTAAAAAATTTATTTAAAATGTTTTTTATTAATATTTAGTACTATGTTTAAAAATTAGTTACCCTGGTAAAAAAAGTAAAAATGGTATTAAGACTTTTACTTATAGAAAATGGACCAAAAATATTAAAAGTAAATTCTCAAATGGATTTTTGAGTTTTTATTGACCAAAACACACCCAATTTCATCATTTTTTCTTATTAAATCCCTCCACCCTGTAATAGTGAAATATAAATTTTGAAATTCAATCGGTATTTCAAAAACTACCCTTATCATCACTTATAAAAAGAGATCACTTACACCAATTAATGGTACACCATTTCATTCTAATTTATCCATAAAAATCTAAAACTTTTCCCCTCCTAGAAACCACTCTCACATCTATATGCTTATGGTAACATTTATTTTTCTTAAGCCTTTAATTTTAATGGTGTTTTTTAATAGAAAACTCGAGCATCCAATGTGAGTATTACTTTATCTTAGACATTAATTTAACCTAAGCCATCATAATATTATCTGAATTTATTAATATAATTATATAAATATCATTATAGTAAAAAAAATTAATTATAATAATTGTAAAAAAAATATTCAATACTTTCCATTCACTATGAAATAAATATCATCGATTAGGAATATGTGTGGACTACCACCTCCACGAAGTTATGCATTTTGTTCTTCATCAATGCCCCTCATGCATGGTAAAAAGGGATGGATTTAATGAATTATAATATTATATATTTATCATTTATATCTCCAAAATGATAATTTATCACATAACATCTTCCTATCCATTCATTGATAAATCGGATTGTTAATCATGTGGATGTTTGGACTACTCACCCCATGGATAGTGATTTTCATTTCTCATCACAACCCATTAGATATTATTCTCGGAATATATTTAATGAGTATATATGTTAATTATGAAATGTTTAAAATTTAAAATATATTATATTATCATTATGAAAATAAATTTCCTCACTCTTGAAAACATTATAAAGCATTGCCTTTTTGGTTGGTTTTACTATATATGTGAATGATGTTATGTTTTTTATGAGATAAAAAATTATAGTATGTCATATAATGATAGATGATATTCCAAAATAAAGAGAGTTTTTTTATTCATATTATGATGATTTATCTTTTATATTCACTGATAAAACCCATGGGTTTCAATTTTTTATTAAAATAATGTGTAATTTGAACTATATAATGACAATGGGATAAAATATAAAAATTGATTAATTCTAGAATTTGGATATATTTTAACCACATTAGTATTGTGATCATAACATGTAAATTATCAATCCAAATGATGTGATTATTTTTTTAGGATACCTTGATTTGTGGGATACAACTTTATATTTGGGACCTCGGGTGAATTCGAACACCTAAAGGCATGAAAATCAATCAATGTTAAAAACCTTATGAACTAACAGAGTTGAACCCACCTCTAAAAATGAGTAATAATATCTTATACACAACTCCAATTAAGGTGATTCTAGCTATATATAAAATTTCACTAGTAAAATAGTTTCACCCATAAATTTCATGGACTCGTTAAATCATTATGGAATCCATTAAAAGATAAATACTAATGGAAGATTTATGATTCATTAATTTAGAATAAAATCTTCATGTAATTGTACAATAAATTCTACTATGCTTGGATGATAGAGATACAATTTCGGATTAAGACAAGAAAGAAGATTTGGAACAACTTTCCAGAAGTCTATATTTATAAAATTGGCCATTAATGGGGTCTAACATGCATAATATTTCATAGGAAATATTTTGGAGCCAAAAAAGTCACCCTTTACATTAAAATTAGGGGCATGTCACCATCAAAAATTATTATTTTACACCCAAAGTAGATCCTCCTAGATGAGGAATATGCAGCACTATTTCTGTTACATTTTTTATTTTCTGGCATTTTTGTTGTTTTAGTTTTAATGAAATTTAAACTTAAATTATATCATAGTTAATTAAATAAATTCATGCATTTTTTTATTCTTTTGTTTTCCACACACCCATTTTAAAATTATTCTTATTTTAATAATTATTATTGTTATTATTATTATAACATTAATCTTTTTTCTTTATTTCTTTTTCTTATTTTGTTTTTATTATTCTATTTTATTCTCTCCCCCTCTCTATCCCATCACAAATTCTATTTTTCTTTTCTTCTTTTTATTTTATTTTATTCTTATTCCATCCACTCCACTAAATGATATCTTACTCTTGAAAATAATAGGATGACCCCATGGCGTTTCCTAGGGGGAGGTCAAGTTATTTTTTATTAAATTATATTCTATGTTTGTGTTATATTCTAGTAGTATGCATGGTGTGGTGAATGTACCTGATTTAGTGACTTCCCACCAATTACATGTAACTCAATATATTTATATTCTTATATTTAAATCCCTTTTCTCTATCTCCATTGGTTAAATTTTTATATGAAAGAGTTAAAATAATCAATGGATGAAACAACATTGATAGATCTAGTTCCAGAAAAATGGAACATAATATACCACAATGTTTCATCAAACATGACTATAGGATTAGGTGGATTTAATATTTCTTAGGTTCTAAAAGATTTCAAAATTTCTAAATAAATAATTGAAACTCAAACATGAGATTTCATGCTTTTATTATCAAACCAAAATTATGCAATTAATGGAGACTAATGATTGAATCCCAAATCGAATCCAAGACTAATTCCTTTCTTCCTTGCTTCATTTTTTAGCATTGAATGATAGTTTAGAATTTTATATTTCATTCCATTTGATAAATAAAAAAACCCAAAAATATTATATTATTTTAATTAAATACATGAAACAATAAAAATAAGTAGAATATGTGATTTAGATAAAGTAGGTAAAAACATTTATGGCTCTTCAAGTGTGATAACCATGGTCAGCTATTTTGCTGCACATGGAAAATAATATTGATTTTTTCATTCCATATGAAAGGCGTGCATTAAAATTGGCATTGATCCTGGGGAATAAATCATCAGTTTTATTAGTTTTTCTATTTTCATAGTTTAGATATATTTTATTTATTTTCTAAAAATAAGAACTAAAAAAACATATCCTGATTTTTTCCAAGGATGAATTTTTTTTAATTCATGGAATAATTACTCTCATGTTTAATAACTAGTAGTTGAAGCACCCTTATCTAAAAAAGGTGGTGTTTCATTATAGGATAGATAGATCAGTAGAGCATAGATCCAAATTGTCAAAGAGAATGAATTCAAGTCCATCATCCATGATCTCAAGGATAACCTTGAGAAATTAGTGGTTGAAGGATTATCCAAATATCTCACTGAATTCTAGGCATACTTCCCATAATTCTATCAAAAAGTGTTCAAGGAACAGTATTAGTGATCCTCATTTCCTCCCAACACTTTGGAAGAAGAATCCCAATATGACTTATAAGATTAAGTGGAAAAACACAAACTAGGGTCTGATATTCAATAGATTGATGAAAAGGTACAAGATCTTCAAGGATAAATGGTTTGGATAACTCCATACTTCCCAACATCATCAAAAGAACCCGAACATGATTCTAAACCTAAACCATAAGATGAGATACTTGTATTACATAAGTAGTAAATAGAGGAATAGTTTCATACTTTATTATTTATGGGAGATCAATAAAAAATGGATGAATTTTGGAATTAATGGGAGGAACTACTTGATCTCCCCAAACCTTCTAGATAATAATAGATAACGTTAATGAAGAAGACACCACCCAAGTGGTGTAATTTTACGTAAATATGGAGGATCATGAATAAATACCTCCATACAATGGGAATATACTCCAAGATGCACTCTTCATTTAGACATTAATTGAAACTAAAACAATTCAAGGATTTTATATTTTCTTAAACTCTATTTCATTTTGTCTATTTTCTTCATAATTAAGTATTTATTCCCACTTCTTTAAATTTTTAATTCATAAAACTTTTGTTATGATTTAGAGGTAGATGAAGACCCTGAAAATGAACCTATAGATAAGCACATGGAGATTCCTTATTTTAATGACGTACATTTGAAGTTTCTCATAAAGATATACAAATAGTTCAGACTGAGGAAATTATAAAAGATTACTCTTATATTGAGTGCCCAGATAAGAAGGCACTAGAAGAGTAGATTTCATAAGTAGAAACAAAAGAAGAGTATGGTCCATAATTCATCCTACCCCTTCTGTGTAATCTATAAATAATTGTAAGGGGGTTTATCTGGTATACTCGACCTATGGATCATTACTCAAGAATAAGGATGAAGCACAAGCTGGTAAAACCGACATGTGGTGGTTAAAATCAATGAATCTTCATCCACCCACAAACATTGGTTAACAATGGGTACTTCCCTATGATGGAAGTAAACATTTAGGGCCCACTTGGGGGACCATACCAAGAATTATTCCATTCTACTTTATTTATTTGAATTTATATATCAATTTAATTTCTCAGGAAGTAGTCCAGTAAACAGTCCAATACATCATATCTTTTTTATCATAAATTTCATAATCCTTATGCTTAATTGAGTGATTTTATTTTTAAGGTTCATAAATGAAAAAATATAGCTCCAATAGTGATAGAGGTAATAAGACTAAGCTTAATTTCAAAATAGAGTTCACTTTTATTATTTATGATTCAAACTCCATACTTTTTTTGAAAACATTGTTGATCTTTAAAGATGAAATTGCCTTCCCACACTTGAATTCATGATTTACGTGTCTTGTTTCAAGACATGAATTTCTTAGGAATCATGTGATTCCTTGTTTTATATTTTAAACATAATATTATTGAAATATAAAAATGAAGTATAAAATGATTAAAGTGAATCATGGATATTAAAATGAGGGATCATGATTTAAGGGAATTGATTAATTCAAATAAGTCAAATTTCCAAACCATTATTTTTTAGTTGAATTTATAAAATTCATGAAAATTGATTTTTTATTATTAATCATGAATTAAGTTATTTTCCAATATCATAATCCCATTACCAGTAGTATTTATAGACAAATTAAGTTCTATTTTATATAGAGCATATTTCTTGATTGATCTTGGGACATACCACCTGCTAGAACTCGCATTTCAACTTTTCAAATATATGATTGTGTAAAAACAAATTTTAAAAGCTTTGGGTGTCTATTTAATATCCCTTTTACATATAAGAAAAACATTATATTCAATAGTTCTTTAAACCATATAAACCATGAATGACCTTGTTAGGGACGATCCATGTTTCAAGCCATTTTTATCCACTCCTTCCTCTTAGTATTTGCATGATATTTTAATGATGAAGTGTGATGGTGAATGTAATCATGGTGGATGGGATGAAATTCATTGTAATGAGTAATTTTGGAGGTTATTATTATGGTAATAAATAATGGTTTTTTATTCATTCAATTTATTTAATCATTTTCCCTTCTTGAAAAAAATATTTGAAGAAAAAGGAATGGTTTGTGACTTATAAGAATCATAAATCACCATCACTGGACCGATGATTTTTATCATATGTGGTTAGGTGGTGTATGTGATATTTCTTCTATGAATAACTTTTAAAAAATAAAAAACACGGAAAATTATAGTTTGAAAAATAAAAAAGACTATAAAAGTAGAGAAAATTTCAAGAAGGTTCGCATCATTCATTTTGTTTTCATTATTCATGGCATTTTCTTTGAAAATTTTGTGGAAGTGGGAGTTTCAAATTTTAAGGGTAAATCTTCATTAAAATTTTATTTTTTATATCATGAATTATAATTAAGAGATAATCCCCCTCGTTGAGGCTTAATTTTGAAAAATAAATTCCTACCAGCCTTGTACATTAGATTCATTTGAACCATTAATGAAAGCCCTTATGATATTATGTGTCGTTTATTTTTACAAAGTGGATAATGCAGTTCTTTTATAATAAAATGGATAAGGACCACATATTCATGATAAGACCATAAATCTACTTAAATTGTATCTTGAGTAATGAGATAAAATATTCAAAAGAGAGGTAGATCATGATTTTTCATGTTTAATAATAATAAATTAAGGAGATTTAATAAATGAATGTAGAAGTCTCATAGTTTTTCTTAGAGGAAAAGTAAAAAAACATTATTTTAATATTTCATTGAAAAATGGGAAATTGAATTGATATTGTTTGTGAATTTTGAACATTTCATCTGACATTGAAAATTGTTTGATTTTATTTCCTTGGAATTTGAATATTGGTAATATTGGTTCCCACTTTAATTTAATGTTGAGATTTTATGATTTAGAAAAAACATGATATAAGTGTGGGGGTATTTTATAGACCAAAAATAACTGCAATTTTATATTCAAATAAGAATAATTTCATCAAACTTTTCAATCATAAAACCCATGTAATTCAATTTTTTAATAAAATAATGGTTAATTTCGATTACTAAATGAAAATGGGATAAAATATGTAAATTTATTAATTATAGAATTATGAAAAACCATAATCCCTTTGGTATTTTGGTCATGAATTGTACATTATCAATGAAAATGATTTTATTCTTTTGTATTCCTTGATTTTTGGGCAACAACTTTACTTTATAATCCTAAAGCTAATTCGAACATCTAAAACCCTGAAAAATCAATCAATTTTAAAAACCTTTTAGAAAGGGAGTATACCCTCCTCTAGAAATGAGGCATAACATGATATAAAAAACTAAAATTAAAGTTATTCTAGCTGGATTTAAAAGTGAAATCATAGAAGTAGTTCACCCATAAATTTCATAGAGTCCTTCTGTCATTAATGTAGCTATTAAAAGCTCAAAATTGAAATAATATTTAAAAATTATTCATACAAAAAAAATATAAGATTAATTAGAATAAAAATCCTTCTACATATAGAGGATGAGGTTATTATTTTTGGTTGAAAAATGTAATAAAATTTAGAACAACTTCCTATAAGAATATATTTAAAATTTCAGTCATTAATGGGGTCCACCACATGAAAAATGTTAAAGGCAAGATTCTCAAGCAAGAAATTTCACCCTCTATAATAAAAGGAGGTCAATTCCCCCTTCTAAAATCATAATTTGACACCCAATTGAGATCCCACTTGAGTAGGAGGACACTGCACTATTTCAGTTTCATTTTTTATTTTCTTTTATTTTCTTTGTTTTAGTTTTAATTAAATTTATTTAAAATAATAACTTAGTTATTTAAATAAATTCATATATGTTTTTATTCATTGGTTTTCTATACATCCCTTTCTCAATTCTTCTTCTTCTAATTATTATTATTATCATTATTATTATTTTATTCTTTTATTTTCCTTATTTATTTTTATTATTTTATTTTTAATCTTTTACATTATTCTCTCCCTCTATATCCTTCATCCCAAATTCTAATTTTCTTTTGTTATTTTTATTTTATTATTTTTTTTCATTCATCTACTCCACCATTTGATCTCTTACTCTTGGAAATGAGAGGATAACCCCATGGCTTGGCCCGCTGGGAGGTCGAGGTGTTCTTGAATTTTCCTTAATGTTTGTTTCATGTTTTTTGAGATTTGAGTAGCATGCATAATGAGGAGAATGTCCCTGATTTAGTGACTCCACACCAAATGACATAAAGCTCAATATATTTATATTATTTTATTTAAATATTTTTCACCCCTCCATTGGTTAACTTTTCATACAACGGATTTAAGATAATCAATGGATGAGACATCATTGATATAGATGGTTCCTAGAAGATGGAACACCCTAGACTGTGGTGTTTCATCAACCATGATTATAGGAGGAGGTGGAATTAAGATTTCTTAGGAAGTATAAAATTTCAATATTTCTAAAAAAATAATAGTAATTCAAACATGATATTTTATTTTTTTTTTATAAAAAAAATAAACCATTAAATGAGAATAATTATTGAATCTAAAACGAAACCCAAGACCAATTTCTTTCTTCATTACTTCATTCCATTTAGAATTGCATGATATTTTATAATTAAATATTTCATTTCATTTAATAAATAATCAATAAACCATAGAAATATTTTCATATTTTTCATAAAATACATAAATAAATAGGTAGAATAGGTTATTTATATAATGTAGGTAAAAAATTGAAAGACTCCTCAAGTGAGACGATCTAGGTCAGCCACTATGAAACACTAATAAAATAGTATTTGTTTTTGCATGCCCCATGAAAGGAACGTATCAGTGGTATTGTGTAATTATACAGAATTTTAAATGTATTAATTATTATTTATAGGTGAAATTAATATTAAAAAATATTTTTTATTATACCACCTTATGATCATTAAGCATGTCGAAACTAGTTTTTCATTTTTTTCCCCTTTTCACAGTCTACATTCATGTTTTTAACATAATATAAATAAAACATAAGTAATAGTTTGGAAAAAAATATTATTATATATTAAATGATTTTTTAATTATGAAAATAAATCAAATTAGGAAGAATTTACTCTATTACCATGATATTTGAATGTGATAAATAACGGACATTTTAACTTTCATTTAAGAAACATCCATAACTAAGTAATATAATTGAAATATAGGACTATAAATAAAGTTTATAAAGGGTAAGAAATTGGAATTAGTTCATTAATTTCATAATTAAGATAATTATGCGCATTATAAATAATGTTATAGCAAGTCCAAGTTAGTGTAAACTCAAGGTAATGGTTTTGATATCTCAATTAACTTTTATTAAGATATAATCCTCCTTATAAAACAAATCATCAAAAGTTAGTTCTAATAATTACAATAATGATATTATGATAAAACACAAATTTATTTTCTAGGGAATTATGTTTTATATCCATTTCGTCATTCATGGGGATTTATATTATAAAGTGTTACATTAAAAAATAATAATTGTCATATTTTATAATGAACCTTTCATTTCTATGTTCATATTTATTTTCCCACCAATGTTTTACATATTATAGAAAATATATTAAGTTTTATCACATTTTACCCTCATATTTATCATTAAAATTTTTTGAATGTAAGTATTCATATTTATTAATATTTTGTGGGTTTAAACAAAAGAATATTTTTTGATATAAAATGTTTAAGTTTCAATAACATATATTTTATATAATCCATCATTTTATTATAGAATAAAATTACTCTTTAAATATTATTTATTTCCAAAAATGGTCTTATAAAATTATTTTTGAAACATTATGAAAAAAATTTTGAAAATGATTTTAAACTCCTCATTAAAATAAATTACAAGGTTATAAATGAAATAATTTTTAAAAAGTTTTTCTTGTGATTTATTCTCTACTTATAAGAAACTTAACTTCAATGGATTTTTATTCATGATTCACCTTCTATGTTCTCTTATAATGTATTTTATTTGGGAGAAATTGTTTTGGTATAATTTTATTTTATTTTTGAAGTTATTTTAAGAGATACCATTTCATAATATTGTAGAACCCATTTTCTTTCTATGACTTATTTTATAATTTTATGATTATTTTAAAATTGGTATACAACTATATGGATCCTGAGATAAGGTGGTTATATATCTCTCCAACGCATTGGGAAGTATCTTATATCTCATCGAATAGACTTTTATTAAGAAAGGGTTAGAGAGTATATAGTTTGACAAAGGCTGAGTGAGATGGTTTTTATCTTTAATAACAATTTAATGTGTGAATAGGATGGTGGGTTTTCATGTTTCTAAAGATAAGAAATCCTATTTTTAATATTTTGAAACATTCTTTCGAGTGTTCCAAGAATTATTATTTATGATACATGTTTTTTATTAATTTCATGGTCTAATTATGATCATTTTATATGATATGTTTATCTTTAATGCTCTAGGTTAAGGCTTATTAATTTATGTTCTTTAAATCCATTTATATTCCTTATCTAATTTTTATAACATGTTTATAATCAACCACTATAGTTATTGACATATTTTCCCTCAATGAATATCTGATTTCACCCTTTCTTATATTTTCCATTCTTTTAGATGTTAAAATGATTGTATTTCGTATAATGTATTATAGGGGGTTTAGTTTATATAGAAATGCTCACAGTATGAAAAATATGTGTTTTTTATGTTCCTAATCTTCATTAAAGTAAAATATTTAGGTCCTTGGGTTATGGTACTATTTTTTAGATATATTAATTAATTCTTGGTATCAATATGTTATTTATACTTGTTTATTATAGGTCGATATAGTTGGTATCAAAGACGGGTTGATTTATTTTTTCAAATTAAAATGAAAAAACAATAGGGAAAACCCTAAGGATAAGTTACATATAACTACTTAACACTTTGGTAAAGTATGGACTATGTGGGTTTTAAATAAAATACATCACTATGTAGATACTAGATATTATATGCACGATCTATCATAGTTATACCTATGACTAATAAACATGAAGAGGGTGTGTTTGTTATTAACTCAATTGTGACCTGGTACATGAAAAAAAATGAAAAATAGTATACCTAAATAGACATTCCCAAGGGATATGCTTTTGTTAAATCAAATTGTATTTAAAATACCACTATAAAGGATTTAGTTATTATTTTAATTAACATGGTTAAGAAAAAAAACTAGTATGGAAATAACTATTGATATCCTATATTTAAATTTAATGGTTGTTAAGGAATTATAAACTCATTATTTTTGAGTTATTTCTTATATGATCATCGTATTCTACTTTATAAGTTTGCTAATTTTAGTATCCTATCCATACACTTTTCTCTATTAAGAATATAGTGGGAAAAAAAAGAAGCTAGATAGAAATTTATTTAATGAAAAATGTAGTTATATAAAAAATGATATTGGAACTAGAGTTAAAAATCACATGGAAATTCTCACTCAACTCTCTTGGAGTTTGAATAATAACATGAATATTGTTGACCTCTTGAACACACAACAAAGGGAGCATCTTTTTTCTGAATAATTTATGCATCAATTTCCCTTTAAGAGTAATTCTAACTCATTGGTTTTTTATTAATGGATTAATTCAATTGAAAATATATTTTTTATCCTACAATACTAAATGAACAAGAAGGTCATTTTGGTTGTCTATAATCTCAAATGTGAGGTTAACCAATTTTTAAATCTTGTTAGGAAAACAAAAACAAGGGATGAGTTTGATTATATGGTGTGGGAGGATTTCAAGGGAATCATCATCACTAAATATTTCATTACACTCTTTATATAGATATGGAATGAAAAATCCTATAATGCAAACAAAGTAAATATGAGTATATTGGATCTTATGAGGAAACAATAATGAGACTCAAAAGGTATTCCTCAAAGTATATATCTTGACCTAGAAATATGATAAAACAATTTTTTGGAGGCTTGAACCCATTATTTGAAAGAAATTATCTGTAATATAATTTAGAATAAATTAGAAATTTTTATGATGT
Source organism: Viscum album (assembly GCA_963277665.1). Classification (NCBI taxonomy): domain Eukaryota; kingdom Viridiplantae; phylum Streptophyta; class Magnoliopsida; order Santalales; family Viscaceae; genus Viscum; species Viscum album. Next base: position 794,160,209 of record OY728165.1, on the reverse strand, counting down.
GTGATTGAGGTTAAAATGGAATATGGAGACCATGTGATTCAGGATAAATAAAAAGAAATATATAGTATCAAGCAATCCCAAATGAAAAGTATCACGAGGGTAAGAAATTCCAAAAACCCCCATGTAATAGATGTGGGGGGAAATTATTGGTTAATTGACATATATATTTTTGAATTTTTTACAAGTGTAGTAAAGTAGAATACATAGGTTTTGAATGTTGAAGTAATGTAATGAGGTTCAATGAAACAACTGGAGGTAATAAGGCCCCAAATGATGCTTCACTCACTATTTAACGATTTAAGTTCTAGATTTATCTGAATTATCTAAATAAATTACCTAAACCTATAGCTAATGAACGTAATATGTAATAAAAACCTCCTAAACCAAAGGATAAAGGGAGGGAATATAAAATCACTATTGTGAAGGTAGATCATAATAAAGAGGTTTTAAAAGGTGAAAACATTTTACATTATAGAACTTTGAATGACTTATTTGATTTTGGTTCTTTATATTATTTCATATATTATATGTTTGGTAAGAATATAGATTCACCACCTAAAACATTGAATATTATTCTATCTATGAAAACATAGGGTGTCATGTTGAATATAACTAAGGTGTAGAAATATTCTCCAATAAATATTTTTTTGAAGATATATCTGTCAAACATAGTTATTCTCCCCAAATTTTAGTTTTAAATAAATCTACGTATGGACCGCCTTTCTAAATATAAATCATAAATTAATTTCTACAAAATTTAAATCTCCTTTCATATCCGTAAAAATATGTTTATTAAGAATCATGGCAATGTTGATCTTACACCTTAATTAGAATAAAATTCTATAATATGGGTCGTGTTACCCAAAAAAGGGGTTCTAATACTATATAAATACTTGTAGAATGTTTTTTGTTTGATTATAGAGTTTGAATAAGTAATTTTTGATGACCTGGCTTAGGTTCCACTCAAAGGTGCCCTATTCCAGTGTTCTATAGGACATCATGCATTCCACCCAGTATTTTATATTATACCTACTAGCAACGAGGGTCTACGATGTATTCATAGAAGTTATATTCCCTCATTATATAGTGGATAATAGTTGATATATATTTCATAAAAATATGGATAACAATATAAGAAGAAATATAATAAATAATAAAATATGAAGTGAAATATAATCATAAACAATAGTTATTAATAATAAACTAAAAATATGAATTGTGTCAAATAAAAAAGATGATGATGTCAAGTTATGTCAATATTATACTAGAAAATAAGTATGTCTGGTAGGAGGCAATAAAAGCTATAAAAAAAGAATCTGAAAACCAAAAAAATATACCCAACATCTTGACCACCGGCATAGTCATCTACTACCAAGATCCATCATAAGAACGTAATAAGGATATGGTGTTCAAAGTTAGATTATTCCCCTTATCAACGCTTGTATACATATAATATTCTTGGGTACCTATGGTAGCCAAATTGGTTGTATGTATATAAGTGTTGATAAGTGGAATTGCCCTGCTTTGAGCACTTGATCCATCTTTCTTTCTTAAGATGGATCTTAGTAGCATATGAATGGTCCAATGCTCAAGATGTTGGATAGTTTATATCTTTTATATTCTTTTTTATATCATGTATTGAATTTTTTTCCATGTATACATGTTTTATATTTTTTTGTAGAAACATCACCTGACATCATCATATTTTTTATTCGATAGATTTCATCATTAGAGTTGATAATTATTGATGGATGTTTATGATTATCTTCCACTACCAGTTTGATTATTTACTATGCTACTTCCGATATTATTAACAATATTTTTATTACATATATACCCATTGTTATCCACTCTAACATGAGGTTACATTCTCCCCACAAACACACTCTAGGCCCTCACCTTTATTTAGTGACCTATGTCACATGGGGAGGCATGCTTGAGGCCCTGTGGAACACTGATGCGGGGCACATTTGAGTTTCACTTAGGTTAATATGTCACAAATTGGCAGCATGGGCTCATTTACTTTTGTCTTACTATTTTATTATTAGACATGAGACTAGGATGTGATTGAATTTGTTAATGATCCTATGTCAAGGTGTACCTAACCCACATATAGTTGGAACCCAAATTACCTAATATGGGTTAATTTTGTTTTTTCATATGGTTGTGACATTTTTACGGAGTACATTTTTGGGTGATTCACTTGTTTTTTGATGTTATTTTTGTTGTTATTTTTATATTGGTATTTCTTCTACCTTGTCCCCATGATTTGAGGGTGTATCAATTCATGTATCATTCTTTGAACATTAGTATTTAAATTTCAAGAATTATTCCATTCTATATTTAAATTTCTATATGTATTTTATTTATTTCATGTAATCATTTTTAGTCCTTTGTTTCCTATGCCATGTATTTATTATTATTGGCACACTACTAATTTTATATGAAAAATCATGATTAATATAAATACTATTGGTGTTGGCCTAATGAGTATATTTCACACCCTTCTGGGTTTCCCTTGGTACCCAAGAAGAATTTATGAATACATGTATGGATAAAGGGAAGTGGCCAGATTCTGATGCTTGATTTCTAGTTCTAGGATGGAGAACATGGGTAGAGGACCGAGCCTAGGATCATGATCCAAGTTGTAGTTTCTTTTGGGAATTTTGGTAATTTTTATAGAATATTTTATATTCCTTATATCATAAATTTCATGCAACTTTTTTTAACTACATTTTCATCCAAGTATTTTTTATTTATTAATTATCCCTCTTCCTTTTCTTCATTATTCATAGATTTGTACTAATATTTTTTTCGCTGCTTCATTTTCTGTTTCTGCTTCTTATCTATATTGATCACTATTCTTCTACACTATTAATCATGATGTTATATTATCCCCATAGACACATACTAGGCCCTCACTACTAAATGTAATCCTCAAGCATACGAGGAGGCATTCTTAATTTCATTTGTACAATCATCTTGGCGCACCATAAAGTGGCTTACGGAGCGAGATGCAACATTATTAAATGATAAATTGGACAAGGGTTTTATATTCCCTAGTGCTTCACTATGGGTTTTACTATTTCTATTTTTGAGGAATAATTATAGACTTATTCATCATTTTTTCAATTATCTTGAGATTAAAAAATCAAAATAAATAACAAGTATCCTCTTATCCATATTGATGACATGTTAGACCAACTCAAAGGAGGTCAATTCATCCCAATGAATGGACTCTAATCTGAATAGAATCAACTAAGGGTAAAAAGGGAGGATATTACAAAGAAAGCATTTTGAATCATGTATGTACACTATAAGTTTATATTTATGTTGATTGGATATACCAATGACCCTACTATCTTTAAGGATCTTATGGAAATATTTTTTAGATATTACCTGGATCATCTTGTGATAGTGTTTATAGATGTTATCATTATATATTCCTAAAGTAAGGAATAGAACGATGATCAATTAAGAACTCTATTTAAGAACCATAGGGAGGATAAACTATGTGAAAAATAACTACAATATGAATACTATCTATAAAAACTATATTTATTATGTCATTTAATCATCATATGGGTATATATATATATTCATCAATGATTGAGGTTATTGAAAAATGGCCCAGACCAACCTCAGTAACTGAAATCCCTATTTTTCTAAGGCTAGAAAGATATTATCAGTGATTTTTGAGAATTTTTTTCATGGATGTCATATCCATTGACCATGTTAAGATAAAAAATAGTCAAGTTTCTCTATAAAAAATAATGTGAGGAAGGATTCATGGGTCTTAAAGAAATATTACCCTTTTCTTACATTACCCTTTAGTGGTGGAGAAGTTTTTATTTATAGTGATTCATAATTAAAATTTCTATTATGCATCCTAATTAAAAATTAAAAGATAATTTTTTATGCCTCATTCTAAAAAAATATTCTTGATAAATATTTTTCAACATGTGATTTGGGATTTCCAACAATGATCATTTCATTGAAAATTTGGTAGAATTAACTATATAGTGAGAATTATGATATATACACTACTCAAAAGAGCATGAAATATACATTCACATGGAAAGAGATACATATAAACCCAATTTTATTATTAGAGATAATAAAATATTATGACTTCTCAATATATTACCACCTTGTAAAGGTAAACAATGTGTTTGATGTTGTGAGTATAAAATATCATGCTATATTATCCATGATAAGGATTGAAAAATACCTGATACTCATGGATCTACAAAGGATGAATCTTGTATTCATAAGGTATGGGAATATATATTACATTTACCATGTTTTTTCCCAACCCTTTAATCATGTAAGGATCAAATATTCATAGAAAGATGATGTGGATCTTCAAAATAAGGTAGTGAATATTAAAAAGTGCAAAATTGTTGATAAATGAGTTATATGATTTGAAAATTATATATATGTAATATTTTTACTAGTAATAAATAAATATCTTTTTGATATTTCACATAGCTCATCCTTCTTTATCCATTATATAGGCACAAATATTTATAGATACTTGAAGAAAAACTTTGGGTGGGACAACAGAAATATTGAAATCATGGATTATATATCTTGATTCTTGATATGTTAGAAAATTAAGGTAGAAAACATAATCCTAAAGTGATTGTGTAACCATTATTTATACCTATATAGAAATAGGAAAACATCACCAATGATTTTATCATAGGACTCCCCATGACATCTCATTTTCACAATTCCATATGAATTGTAGTCAATCATCTTACAAATTCATCGCATTTTTTCTATCAAGATCATATTACTAAAATATATGTTAAATAGGTCTTTTGGAATCATTGATTACACCTATCCAATTTTTATGATCAATATATGTGGTTTACATCGAGATTATAGAAAATTATTCTGTATTTTTTTACTAATGATATAAATTTTATCACTTTTTTCACCCATAGACAGTATGTCAGTATGATATAACTATTAAAACTCTAGGGGGTAGGTTAGGATCATGTTAAATGAATTTCCAAGGATGATGGCATCAACATATTTCTCTTATAGAGTAATCATATAAAGCAATTCTATTTTGGAATCCAAATGGAACCATATGAGGCTCTGTATGGAAAGAGATGTAGGACTCTGATATTCTGGAATTAAGTTAAGAAATGAAATCTAATAGGGCATAACCTTTACCAATAAATGACACATAATGTACAAAATATTTAGTGTCATGTGAAAATGGTGAAAAGATGATAAAATTGATATATTGATAATATTAGAATAGATCTAAAGGTCTAATTTTATGATAAAGTGTTTCTATGAATATGTTTATGGAAATATGTCATGAGATTCTGTAATAAAAGAAAGTTGAGCCCTAGATACATTGGTCACTTCTAGAACCTTGATAGTGTTAGGGTCATAACTTGTCTCTTAGCACTCCTTCCCAACTTCTGATAAGTGCATAATATCTTCCATGTATCGTTTCTAAGGTATTACATACTATATCAATCTCATTAACTAAACATATATGTTTTTCAACTATAAAATGATTTCTCCGATGAAGAAAGTCTCATGAAGATCATGGATAAAATAGAAAAGGTTTGGTGGAAAAATACCACCCATATAGTCAAGGTTCTATAGATAAACCATAATATTGATGAATCAACATGGGAACCTGAAGATTTCATGTGGAAAATGAATCCCCAATTGTTTTACTCTATGTAATAAAATTGTGAGGATGCAATTTTTTTTAAGGGCGGTAGAATGTAACAGGCCAGAATTCTAGAATTTGTAAAAATTATGTTATGTTTGATATCTTACATTACACAATTCACAAAACATAAACTAACATAACCATATTATAATTACATTATTAATAAATATATAGTAAAATAAAATTTGGTAAATAATTAAAAACTATTACCTTAAGAAGATAAAGAATCATTTTTTTATTGAAAATTTATATCTTTAAAAGAAGTTTTTCTTATATTTAATATTATTCTTTTAAAAGATAAATTTTATAATTTTATAATTTTATTTTTAAAAAAACTATTTTCAAAATTAGACATACAAAAATTTTCTTAGTATTAGATATTTTAGATTTTTCAAAAGAATTTAAAATTCAGTTAAAAATATGATCTTTACCAAAATTTTGATTTTTGTTGTTTTACTATTATGAAAGCATGAACTAAAAGAATACAATAATTTTTAAATAAAAAATACTTATTTAAGTAATTAAATTATACATTTTAAATACTATTTGAACTTCTAAAATCCATGACAAATATTTTTAGAGTTAAAGTAAGACATTACATTGTTAAAAACTGTTTTTCAATATTTTCTTTATTAAACAAATTATTAAAACTAAATTACATTTTGGATTTCATTAAGAGCTTCATACTTTTTATTTTTTATAATAAATCAATTTATCTCAAGTAAGTAAATAACCATTTTAATTTTACTATATATATAATTCATTATCATAACAACATTTTTTTATTAATAAACTGTTTTTAGGAGATTGGGTGCATTTATTTTAAAATTTACTCTTACACCTTTAGAAATTTTATATAAAAAATTATTTTAAAATTTGAAATAATAAGTTTCCAATTTTTTAATAAGTGTAGTTTTAATATTGATCAATAAAATTATGTAATATATTTAAAGATTAGTTACACCAATAAAAAAAGCAATGATTCTAATTAAGTCATTTAAAAATTATTAAAGAATAAAACATGTTAAAAAAGTTCACAAATATATTATTGTATATTTTATTGACACAAACTCACCCACTTCTCTTATTTTTTTCCTTTTTTAATCCCTTCAGCCTTTAATAGTGAAATAACAATATTGAAATTCAATGGGTATTTCAAATATTACCCATATATTCACTTATAAAAAAGTATCAATTAATACCCTTCATAGTACACAATTTACATATAATTTCCCCCTGAAAATATAAAAACGTTCCCATCATATAATGCTCTCCCACTTCAATGAGCTTCTGAAAACCTACAGTTTTCTTAAGGCTTTAATTTCCAAGGATTTTTTCAAGAGAAAACTCAAGCATCTGACCTGAGTATTACTTTCTATTAGTCATTATTTTACTATAATGGTTAATAATATTCTCTATATTTATCAATATAATGACACATTCGTCCTTATTTTACTAAAATTTCATTATAATAATTGGAAAAAAATTATTTAGTCCCTTCCCTTCACTAATAAAAAATAACATTGATCATGCGTATGTGTGGACTGCTGCCTCCATGAAGTGATATTGTTAGTTCTTCATCACTACCTATCTTGGATGGTGATTTTATGAATTATAATGTTATATATGTCAAATTTATATCTCTTTAATGATAATTTATAACATAAAATTTTCCTTTTTATTCATTTTTAAATGGGATCTTTAATCATGCATACGTGCGGACTACCACCCCCATAAACAATAAATTTTTTTTTTTCATCCCCAACCATATTTTATTTTTATAAGAATGGATTTAATGTTGATATTTGACATTTTTCATTTTTTAATCTTAAAAATATTTCATATTAATATTATTTAAAGACATTCCCTTACTTGTGAATACATTATAAAAGTTATCGTTTGGGTTGGTTTTACCACCTACTTGAATGATGTTATGTTGTTTATGTCATAAAGAATTATAGGATGTCATATAATGGTGGTATAATGTAATAATAAATAATATTACATGTATTATATAATATTTATAGGTAAGATTTTTATTTTAAATATATTTTAATATACTATATTTCAATCATTTATCATGTCGAAACTAGTTTATCATGTTTCCCATTTTTATAAACAATATTCATGTATTTCAATTACTATAAATTAACCATAAAGAATAATTGGGGAAAAAATATTTTTATATCTTTAAAAATTTTGGATTGATGAACATAACACCATATAGTTTAAATTTACATTGTTATCATGATATTTGAATGAGATAAATGAATATGAATTATAAATTATTGATTGAATACAACTATAACTGAGTAATATATTTTTGATGAATACATATAAATAATGTCTAAGAAGTTTATTAATTTAAATTATGTCCTAAAATATGTACTTATGATAATTATTATAATTATAATGAAGGTTAGATAAAGGCCAAGTTAGTGGAATATCAATGTCCAGGTTTTGATATCTAAATTAACTTTCATTGATTTGTACTCCTCCCATAGAACCTTATCATTAAAAGTTAGTTATAATCATACCTAGGATGATATTTTGATAAAATAACTATTTATTTTATGTTTTATTATGTTTTATATATGTTTATTTCATTTATAAGTTGTGATATTATTAATAATAATGATCATATTTTCTAATCATCCTTTCATTTTCTATGTCCATAATTTATTTTTTCAGAAAATATTTCTTTCAAATTTGGAAAGCTATTGTGTTTTATACATTGATACCATCATATTTATATTTACCAATTTTTAAAAGGTATTTTTATTAATTATTAAAATGATGTGTCTTTTAATAAAATAGTATTTTTTTATATAAAAGGATTTTTATTTCAATAGAATAGATTTTCTTCTAACCTATATAATACAAAATAAGAAAATTATTATTTAAAGATTATTTTTTTTCATAAATAATGTCAAAATTTTATCTTTTCACATTTATGAAAAATATTTTATAAATAATTTTAAACTTTATTTTACAAAAAATATAAAATAATTTAAATAGATACTTTATAAAAGTTTTCTTCCAATTTCTTCTCCACCTATAAAATATTTTCCTCCAATAGAGTTGTGTTTCAAGATTCAAATTTTATATTCTTTTATAATGTATTTCATTTTTTGAACAAGTTTATCTATATATTGATTTTATTTTTGAATCTATTTTATGTGATAACATTTGATAATGTTATGAAACCCATTTTCATTTTGTGGGTTATTTTTTGCTGATTTTTTTTTCAATTGGTACACAATTGTATGGTTTATAAGATTGGTGGAACCTATATCTCACTCCAATGAATTTTTTAATGTATTATATCTCATGTGATAGAAATTTTATATTTACTGGTTAATGAGTAGTTATGTTCACAATGGGTGACCGTTATAGTGGTTATCTCTAATAACAATTTTATGTGTGAATAGGATGGTGGGTATCCAACTTCAAAAAGATAATAATTCTAATTTTTATGATTGTTCCAATTTATTTTACATGTTCCATATATTTTAATTTATGCTTCATGTTTTATTTTCTCATTCCAGTGTAGGAGTGTGATTATTTGATATGATATGTCTATATTTGATGTATATGGTAAACAATTATTAATTTATGTTCATTTAATTTGATTATTACCCAAATTCAAGTTTCCTTATATATTTATGATTTAACCACTATGGCCTTTTATATGTTTCCCTTACTTTGTGGTTGATCTCACACTAACTAATGTTTTCCCTTCCCTGAAATGTTAATAAGATCATGTCTCATCAAATGTTGAAATGGGTGTTTATTTTATGGATAAATATTCACATTATGTAAAATAAATGTTTATTTGTTTCTAACCTCAAAGAAACTAATCCTTTAGGTACTTAGGTATTACGACTAATTGTGAGATGTTTTAATTAATCCATGGTATTAATTTATTATTTATGTATTTTTATCTTCAATCACTGTAATATAATTATTTCAGTTTACTTTTCAAAATATTAAAATTGTGATGTATAATATGTTTATTAGCATTATTATTTATGTTAACTATTTTATCAACTGCATAAAATTTATTGCATAATAATAGTACTTTTATTACAAATACATATAAATATTATATAAATTTTTATATAACTTATGTATAGATTTCTTATACCTATAAAATTTCATGACTCATAAATGTTTTTAATTGATCATATATAATTAATAAAAAAATTATAATTTTCTAGGAACTTTTAATTTCACTTATTTTTTGTGTTTCTCCCAATGGAAAACATGAGAGGTGGGTGAATTGAGTTTCGAATAATATTTATTTTAAAAAACAATTTAACACATAAATCCCCCTAATTTGATAAAAAAATTAAGTTAACAAAAATGGTAGAATTATATAAATTAATCTTTTGAAAATATTCTCCAAAGCTTTATCATGGATCACTTATAATACTTTAGAAAATACATTAACTTTTGAAAATAATTTAATTATTAGAAATGCTATATGTACGACACTAATTTAAGTTAACTATCAAAGTAAAGTTGTGTTTAATAATTTAGAAAACAAAAAGTTGTCTGATTTAAAGCAAAACAAAATAAGTAAATCACAAAAATAAGGCACATTGGAATTATAAATAAAGGGTTTAGCCTCAAGATGAGACTGAATCCCCACCATTTGGTAGTCACCCACTTTTATGAAAATTATTATAGAATAGATTTAGCCAAAACCAATATCAGGTTTCATAAACAACAACTTGTATGGTTATGTAGGAACAAAACCCTTTCCATGGTTATATGTGGGATAAAAGAGCTATGAGTCACACATGACCTATTCCCCAGTTTCATGTGTTTATAAAAATTAAAAGAGTTGAGAGAGAGTATCAATAAATATATAGTTTATTATGGGATACTATGCTTTATAAATAAAAAATTAAATCAAAAACATGGGTTGAAAGTACGCTAAAATAGAATGAAGAATAAATAATATGTGATAAAATGTAGTGATTCTCAATAAAAATATCTTCAATTGTTTAAGAGTCCTTGAATCATTATTTAAAAGGTTCTAGAATAATTTTCACAACAAATCCTGAAAAATAAAGTGCCATGGATTTCTGGAAAGAATCATTTATTCTTATTAAGAAATTGTCCAATGTTCCTCCACACACATGTGTATCAATGAATTTTTTTATTCTAGTGTATGAGATCGTTTATTTCTAAATGCATGCATGTGTGTCACACACATGAGGAATATATTATAAATTTATTTCATTCTATGTTTTTCAATTATCCATTTTATGATAATAATACAACAGTATGTATGTTCATATTGATAAAAAAATTATGAGGTATAAATTTGTCATTAATACATTCATGGAGTTATTTAAAAATAATCATTTTTATATCTATGTGGTTATTTATACAATTAAATACATAAAATATCCATAAGATAATAAATTTAAAAATTTGTTCTATATAGCTATGGTAGGTCTCAAGAAGTAGAAAACTCTAGTGGTAGATCATTGATGTAGATTCCTTGATGGTAGGTTTTGGATTTAGTTAGTATATTCTAGTGGTATAATAGATTGGAGATAACATCACTTAGTTAACTAGTAGTATATTTACTAAAAAGTAGAATGACTTTAATGGTATAATGTATTGTAGGAATCTCTACTAATTGGTAGCCATATCTAGTCATATAATAATTGTACTAGTGGTTGCACCGAGAAAAAGTAGAAGCTTCTGTAAGTAGATATACGGGCTAGTTTTGGTAGCTCCACTAGATGGTAGCACAACCTAATGGTAGATTCGATTGGTAATAGAGTTTAACTAGCAATATTATCTTGACCTAATATTTTCATGGAGTGGTAGCTTGATTAAAATAATGGTATCTCCTTTCAACTATTGGTGGATGGCGATGATAGATCAAGATAGAACCAGTTTTTTATTTTGTCTCAAATAAAGTGGAGTATCATTAAACATTAAATTCATTAGGAACATAAAAAATGTGATTTTTTATTATTAAAATAAGGATGTTCTTGTACTAAGTCAATAATCTCCCCCTTTTGGTTATCAAAAATCGAGGGTTTCAAATCCATATAGAAAATATTTTACAATTTATTAAACTATGAATTAGAAAAATATTCTTTTTAACAATCAACATTTTTATGTAATTCAAAGTTATCCATTCATTCCATACAATTAATCATGTGATATTCCATACAATTACCCATATGATATTCCTTAAAATTAATCATGTGACATTCCATGAAATTACTCATGTGATATTCCATATAATTAATCATGTAATATTCTATATAATACCCCCTTTGGATTTTTAAAAAGAAAGAAAAATATGAAAATAAATAAAACACATAAGTATGAAGAAAAATAGGGTTTTCATTATATAGTAATTTCAAAATTTTATATCAGAACGAGGAAAACAAACAAAAAATCCCTATCAAATCCTAATCGGTGTTTGATTAAGCTTCAGCATCCCAACTAGAGTTATGATCTAGTAGATCCTTTTTTTCTAGAAATAGGATTAGTATGAGGAGTATGAGGTATTGGTGGCCAACTATTATAATAGATATAAATATTCTGAGCTACCTCACAGCTTTAATAGGGGTATTTCTAAAAGTACTAAACATATTAGTGGTTGTTTTCAATGGTGATGACAAAGAGGTATATGGGGATGTAGTTAGTGGAATAGAAGGAGGTGAAATTACAGCAGCCATGGTTGCATGAAAAAATAGTTTCATCAACTCTATAAACTATGTGATAACCATACCACCATGATCCATAGCCTAGAATAAGTCAGTCTTCTCTTCCATGAAAAACATTAGCAGGGGTGATAAGGTTTTTGGCATGGTCACTTACTCCTCAACGACCTTGGTCACATGATGCATTCTCAAATTCGTATCCATGAACTTGAAGTCCGGATTATATTCATGATTGTTATAAATTCTTGAGAGATAATAATTAATAGATTTAGTGATTGTTTTCATGTTAATTCTAAAATTATTTAGTAACTCTCTTACTAACTTATTTATGTGATCTCCATGGGATTTAATTTGGAAAAGCTCATCCTAAAGATAAGTAGAGAGATAACCCATCCCAGCTTACAGCTCTTCCCTCAATATGGATCAGATCAAATCAGTTTGAACTGATGTATTTGAAGTGGAAGGTAGATCCCTGAAAGAAGAATATCCAGAAGTAGAGATAAATAATCAAGCCTTTCTATAAGTAAAATTTCTCTCCTTGGGAAACTAGCACTCATTTCTTCCATAAAAGACTGAATGGAATCCATCTGTTCCACCAAATGATTATTCTACATTTCTATATTTCCTATCTTTATGACCATTTTGTATTGGATATGATAAATTAGTAAATAAACTATCATCCTTATGTCAGCTTCATTGAGATTGTTTTCTTGAACTAAAGAGGACTAAAGAATCCCAGATAGACTTGTTATAAAACCTTACTTAAAGGATTATAGTTCATCATTTTTCAAGTTGTTGCAATGAGGAGGATATAAAGGAGAGGGAGGTGAACTCCTCTCTTGGATATGAATTGAATCATCCTCATGACCAGTCTCCATATTATAATCATCAGAAGGAAAAGATTCTAAACTCTAATATTTGTCAATTATTTCTAATAATGATCCCTTAGGATATCTCTTTTCAACCAAAATAGAAGGTCCATTATTCTCTTGAGCACTTCCCTTATAATCTTCATCATCAAAATTATAATACTACAACCCAATATTACTATACCTAGGGGATTTTTACCCCATATAAGGTTCTCTATCCTAATCTTTGTATGAGGAAACATGATAAAATAATCTTTCAACCACCTGGCCCTCTCCATAATCACTATTATTTGAGTCAAAAAATATATCAAAAGCAATTTTAGTACTTTCATAAGTTGATCTCTAAAGCTGATCATCACCAGAAACATATGTCTCTAATAATTCACTTCCTTATTTTAGCAAACTTTCCTTAGCTGGAAGGGAAAATGAGGGGTTTTATATCTATATAATAACTTGGGGATTTTAAAAACATTTTACCCCTCCCTAATTCCAAAAAAATAGGAATATAATCTTCCACATCATATACAGATTCTTTTCCCCAACCTCATATTCAACTCTTCTTCTGAAGAATATTCTAAAAATTCATTGGTCTCTAATCTAGGTTCAACCAAATATTATAGACTAGAAGGATTATAACTGGATTAAGCATATCATAAATTTTATCACTATCTTCCACACAACTTTTAAACATGGGTTCCAATTCACTCTCACCCTTTTGGAGGTTACTTGTCTTAGGTAGAAACCATTACATTTGAGTTCCTTTTCCACTATAATTGAAACATCCCCTCTTTCTTTCAAAAGAATATAAATAATTTTCGGATATGAAATGGAATTCGATATGGAGAATAGACTTCATTAATCTATCATATGCACTATTAAATATCTAAAGAAATTTATATTACCTACTCTTTTCATATGAAAAAAGAATAAAATCTCATGTCGCCTCATTATGCTAAAATCCACCTTCCTAGGACACATCATGTGTTAAATGAACTAAAATAGTAATAAACATTATCAATCAAGCTCCAGTGTGGTAGGTCATATGAGATGTTCATTTTCATTCAACTCAAGAAAAGTATCATTATTCTTGAATTTCTCATATTTTACTAGAAATTATCCTTGGTAATACTCATGAACACCTTTTTAAGGAACTCCTAAACACATATCCCACTATCTTGAGGGGAATACAATCTTCTTTCCATATATCACTCTTTTAATAAAAGTTTTATTTTCTCTAAACTGATACAGTATAATTTGATACAAATATTTAACCCACCTATGGTAGAATAGTCTATGATTTTTTGAGAACCATTTGACCCTTCCCTACTTCTAGATAATATTACAAATGATAGGATTTCTCAGAGATAACCATGCAGCATCGATTTCTTTATCCACAACAATAACATGATATATGAGTTGGGGATTCTTTGGTTCAAGATGCCAACTCAATTGTCCGATTTATTTATTAAAAGGACTTGAATCATCAAAAAACCTAGAATTACACTTCCCCCACACCATTTTTTGAAATGGATTGGGGGAGGGAGGTAGAGGGTAAATAGAAAAAGAGAAAATATGAAAGGTTATAAACTAGATAGATGTTTTCAAGGGAGTTGTGTATGAGAAAGGGTTCCTATGAATCGAATTTTAGGTAACCTCATCATTTATGGATTTAAAAATTATAAATTAAATAAATATAATAGGAATAATAAAAATAAAATCCAATAAAAATTTTAATTATAAAATAATTAATGGTAGCATTAAAAATGATATGTTCTAAGTAGAATATAAAGATAGCATAAAATGGAAGCACACCATGATTTCATACATGTAATAAATTTATGTTATTATATCATAGTATCATGTAACAACACCATGTTATGGTAGTACTTCATGATAGCATAGAAACGGTAGTATGAAATAGTCTATTGTCATGATAGAATGACTAAAACACAATCATCATGTTAGCATAACTAATGGTAAATTGTTACAGTAGCATGAAAGGTAGTTGATTATCCATGGTATTACTTGACATGTGATTTTTCACTATGAAAAAAAAAATAAATTTAAGAATAAAATACTGACACAAACTTATCATTCTAAGTTCATGTTTGATACAACTCACTTTCTCAATATTTAAATTATTTGTGAATATATCTGTAAGATGGTGTTTGGATGTAATAAATTAAATATTTATGTTATCATTTCGAAAATGATGTCTCAAAAGGTGATGTATTATATAAATATGATTTTTCCTAGTGTGAGACATAGGCTTCCATGAAATACTAATAACACTTGAATTACCACAACTTATTGAGACATGTCTGAATTTATATCCATAGTCTAGTAAATTTTTTTAATCCAAATTTTTTTTTCATATCATATTCCTACATATATTCACTTAGATTCAATAGTTGATAATGAAACAAAGTTATACTTCTTACTACACCATGAAATTGGAGACTTTTACAAAAAGTGACATATTCGAGAGGGGATTTTTATATCTAACTTAAAACCAGTAAAGTAAACATCTATTTAACTAACTATATCAAATTCTTAAAAATGTGACTATTTTGGGTTTTATTGAAAATGTTCACACATACACACACTAAACATTATATCAGTTCAACTTGTAGTTAAGTAAATTTGTCATTTAATCATTCCTCTATAAGTGGTTTTATCAACTGGTTTTCCCAGTTTCATCAAGATTCAATTTAATTCTTGTACTCATGGGAGTATCACTAATATTAGTACTATATATACCAAAATGTTTTAAAACATCTTTAGTGTACTTTATTTTATTTAAAATAATTCCATCATTATTTTGAAAAAAATTAAAACCAAGAATGAATTTATATCCACCCATTAGAATCATTTCCAATTTACTTTTCATAATTTTTGACTATTTAGTACAAAAATAATTTATTAATGGTCCCAAAATAAAATCATCAATGTATATTTATGCTAGTAAAACATCTTTTGAAATTATTTTAATAAAAAAAATAGTGTTAGTTATTGATTTATTAAAATGTTTTAAAATAAATAAAAGTTATTCGATCATTCCAAGATCCTTGATCTTTTTTAAAATAAAATAATGCTTTTTTTAATTTCAAAAAATGATTTTGAAAGTGAGGATTTTGAAGTATATGATATTTTTTACAAAAATATTTTTAATTATATATCCATTTAAGAATGTACTCTTAGAATATTTATTATATAATTTGAAATCAGAATGTGTTGTTTAGGTAAGAAGTATACTAATGGCTTCAATTATAGAAAGTAAAGAAAGAATTTCCCCAAATTCAATAACTTTTTCTTGATTATATAATTATGAAACTTGTCTTGATTTATTTTTAATTATTATTTCAAAATTTCTACGTTGTTTCTAACCACCCATTTGGTTTCAATATTTAGCTAGTCTCTGGGCCTTTTAACTAGTTCACGAGCTCTATTTCTCTCAAAATGATTTAACTATTATTTCATTTCTATTACAAATAACTCATCATTAATTGTTTTATTGATGTTATTATGTTTAATCTGTGATAAGAAATATTGATTTTCAACTTGTTTTCTAAGAGAGTATCTTTTTTAAGTTCCTTTATCTAGGTCTCCTACAACTTCATCTAATTGATATACCTATGATTACTAAAATTTCAAGGGATAATAGTGTTTAGAACTTAATTTTCATATATGGGTTTAGGTTCAAACTATTCCTCAGAACAAGGAGATTTTTCTACAAGTTGTCTCGAATAATTTACATAAGGTTTTGTATTAATATATAGATTTTAAAGATCATCCTAATAATTTTCTAAAGTGTTCTTAGGATAATGTGGATATGTATTATCCAACATTGCATGTATATGTTATTCAACAATATTATTATTTTTATGAAATTACATATACGATTCACTGGATATATAATATCCTAGGGGAATACATTCATCGTTTTTGGATGAAAACTTCTCTAAATTATCTTTTTTATTTGTTATAAATACTTTACAACCAAAAACTCTACAGTAATTAACATTTGGTTTTCTACCATTCCATAAACTTGTGGAGTTTTATTTAAAAGTGGTCTAATTAAACATCTATTAATTATATATCAAGTTATATTCATATGTTATTCTAAAAAATAAATAGATAAATTATAATCATTTATCCTGTTTTATGAAATTTCTTGAAGGGTTCTATTATTCCTTTCTACTACACCATTCTTCTATGGGTTCCTTGGAGAAATAAAGTTGTGACTGTAGCCATGTTATAAGAATAATTATTTAAACTCTTGAATTTATATCTCATGACCATCATCACTTATTAATGTCCTAATTCTAATTCAACTAATATTTTATAATGATCTATCATATTTGGAAACACAGGAAAGAGATTCACATTTATGTACAAGGAAAAACACCCATTTATAACTTGAACAATTATCCACTATAATATATGCATAATTTTTTCCAACAAAACAAGGAAATATAGAATTTAAAAATAATCCATGTGAACCAACACTAGGATTTTATAACTTTAAACTTTTTTATTTTATTTGAATGATATTTTCTACTTCCTTCCATTTTGATAGGGATTACAGACTTTTTCTATTTGTAATTATAGTTTAAGAAGATCCATGACTAAACATATCTTTGTAATATTCATTAATGATTGAATATTGTAATTTCCTAGTCTCTTATTCCAAAGAAAATATTTATTTTATAAGGTACTTAAATAAGAAATGTTCTGAGAAAATAGGGAATTCAAAACAACAGTACAAACATTATCATTTCATATATTAGTAAAACCTAAAGAATTATTAGAATCATAAATATTAAAGATATTATTTTCCCTACTTTACATGATAACCATCATCACATAAATATGTAATTATAATAATATTATATTTTAATCAATCTATAAATAAAACATTAGAAATTAAAATAGTACTAGAGTTAATGATTTTACCGAGTCTAATTATATTTTCTTTTTCATTGTCACCAAAAGTTACATGTACACTGTCAATAATGATAAGGTTATTGAAGCATGATTAGTCCCCATTTATATATCTAGAATATCAACTATCTATATACTATAAGTTCTTACTAGAAATTTTCAAATTAGGTTTCCTAAAAAAGTGGTTTATATATAATTAATTTTGGTACCCAAACTTTCTTAGGACTAGATATGTTAGTAATGAGATCTTTAGGATTCCATAATAGTTTTACTTCTTTCCTATAAGAAGATATTAGAATATCAAAAATGAAAACTTAATTATTTCTATAGGAGTAATATTTGTTTACATATTTAGTGAAACTATGACTTGGGATAAATTTTTTATAAATATTTCTCTATCCAGATTGATAACCTATCCCAGTAGTGTATTTAGCTGTGGTTTTTATTAAAAGAATTTGGGTTAGATTTTAATAAAATTATTAAATCACTCTATATATTTCTTTAGTTTCTCATTATAAAATTTCACCTCATTATTTTATTTGAAAAGTTTATCATTTTTATCTTTTCTATAGAAAAAATAATTTTAATGTTAGCAGACAAAGCATGATGGTTCTTTATAATTTTATATTTATTCTTAAATTCATTTAGTTTAGATACCAATATATTACGATAGTTTAATCTATCCATACTGGGAATATTTTGATCACTATTTTTATTTTCAGAAAAATTAGAAATATATTCAACAAATATAAAAAAATAATTAATAACTCAAAATTTTTTTCCTGAAACACATATTGTCTGTTTAATTTTTGTCATATTTACTAGAATTAAAAACACTTTAACATTCATCTAGAATACTCCATGTGGTTTTCATATCCATTTTATATATTTTTCCAATTTCAACAAAATTTCTCATATATTTAATATTGGGATAGTCTTCTTTGATGTGTCTTTTTCTTTTACTCTCAAAGAAGGTTATTTTATTTTTTTAATCATCATTTTGCACTATTTTCTCTTATTTACTCTATTTTTATACTTAACTCTATATTTTTATTTCTTGAATAAATTTTACTTCCAATATAACTTCTTTAATCATATATATAGGTGATCAACTTCCTCATCACTATCAGATGGTGTTTCATTGTCGCTTGAACTCTCAAATTTAGTCTCCTCTTTTAGTTTTTGGTCAGAATTATTTAATGATACTAACTTCCTTTTGGGTTAATAATTCTATTCCTGGTGTACTTGTAGTTCCTTATCATACATCATAATTTTTCTAATGATTTCCTCCCCTATAAACTTACTACTGTCACATTATTCTCTAATGGAAACAGAGTTTCATATCCATCTATTTAGTACATATCTCAAAATTATCATTACTTGATCCTTGATAATAATAGTATTTCTTAGTGCGAGTATTATATTGAAAATGTTATTAAATCTGTGATATAGATCAAAAATTAATTTATCATGATTCATCCTAAAGGTATAATATTTAATATTATAATTATTCAAACGCATTTCTTAAACATTGGAATTTCATTTAAAATAGATAAAAAGTGTATCCCATATTTCAAAATAATTAATATAGTCATATATTCTATTAAATTCATCCTTAACTAAATCATAGTATAAATCATTCATATATTTGTAATTAGAATCATAGGACTCCTTAGTGGAATTACTAAAATATTTTCTAGAAGATTTATTTATCTCATGTCTTACCTCAATAATAGCCTGAATATCCAACCCCAATATCTCTATATGAATTCACATTTTAATCTTCAATTGATCATAACTAATTCCATTAAAATAAGGAATATAATTAGTATATGATCATTCAAGATTATTATTATCCAAAAATATATAAATTTATAATAAAATAAAAAATTAAGATATTTTAAAAAACTAGATCACAATAAAAAGAATTTTTGAGGTATCTCCGATACGAAATGTTGGTCCCAGCATAAAACTTAATAGGGGTTGAATTAAGTTTCAAATAAAATTTATGTCTAAAAATAATTAAAACATAAATCTTTATAATTTTATAAAAAATCACAACTAACAAAAATAGTAGAATTATATAATTTGATCTTTAGAAAATATTCTGAAAATCTTGATCATAATATAGTTAAAATTATTTTGATGATAATTTAATTTTTGAAACTAATTTACTCATATCAACTACTGTATATAATACACTAATTAAAGTTAACTATCAAAATTAATTTTAGATTAATAATTTATAATATAGAAACTAGTTTGATTTAATATAAAGTAAACAAAATAATTAAAGCACACAAAATAAATAATAGTGTAATTTTAAAAAATGGGTTCATTATCAAGACAATACATAATCCCTTACAATTAGAAATAAGTTACCACTAAGAAAAATATTATAAAAAATATGTATCCACAATATAAATTAGGTTTTACAATTAATGGTACCCAAGGCTATCCAGGAAGAAAACCTCTTTCATATTTATACATGTGATAAAATAGCTACCGCTCACCCATGACCTATTATATAGTTTTACATGGGAAAAAATGAAAATAATTAAGAGGGTGTGTCAAGAAATTTCTAGTTTCGTATAGGAGACTAATTTTTATAGATAAATAGAGTAACAAATATATCTTGAAATTATGAAAAAAATCATAAAATAATAAGAGATGATAAAATTTAAGGATTCACAATCCAAATAACTTAATTTTTTTAGACTTCCATGAATCTATAATTGAAAATATCTCAAAAAAGATTCACATCAATTACATAAAAACATAGTGTTAGTGAAGTTTGGAAAGAATCCTTTGTTCGCATTGATCAATTTTCTAGTGTTTATCTATAGACATGTGTCTCAATGATTCCTTTTGTTCTAGTGTATGAGAGTCCTTATTTCTATATATATGAATGTTTATTACATTAATTATGGTGCACTTTTGAATTTATATAATTCTTGGTGGTCCAATTGTTTGTTGTAAGATCATAAAAAAATAATCCAGAAGCTTGTACTAAGAATCAAATCTGGGAGGATGGACATTGAATTTAAGAATTACATGTATTTTTTTTAAGAATAATATTTTTTAAATAAATGTTGTTTTCTCTATAATTAAATACATAAACTATACAATAGATAATTAATATTTAAATCATCTCTAGATAGCTATGGGAAATCTATGCTGTTAGAAAGATGTCATGGTAGCTCATGGAGGTTGATTCATTTTTGGTAGATTTTTAGCTTCTGAAGGTATATCTAGACGTACAAAATTCTGGAAGTTTCATTAGTTTTTGAACTAATGGTAACTTCACTAGAATTTATCATCACTTCAATGAAATATTCTCTTGGTGGTAACTCTACAAAGTAGTATATACAATTGGTGGTCACACCATTGAACTAGTCGTAGCACCAATATATAGTATCAGATTATGGAAATTTATATACATGGCCCTAGTGGTAGCTCCACTAGATCGTAGCACAACATGTTGGTAGATCCTAGTAGTTAGTAAGACAAACTAATGATATTATCTTGACCTGATGGTAGAGTAGTGTAGCATCTTGCTCCAACTAATAGTAGCTCATTTCTAGATGGTGATGATGGATCCATACTTATCCAATTTTTTAATTTTTTCCATATTAAATTGGAATTTCAGAAAAAAAATGAATTCATTATAAACATGATAAACATGACATGTGATCATTAAAAATATAAGGGTCTTGGAAAAATATGACAATAGGTATTTTAATTTTTATTCAATTTAATATACCAAAGGTTTATTTAAACTAATTTTTTTATTATTTTATAATAATTAATTGTTAATTTGATATATAATGGAATTTATAATTGAATTATATACCCTTCACCTTCTTCTAGATAGGATAATCCTCAAGTTTTTTAAAAGATCCTCCTCGTACTTATGAATTAGAGTCTCTTACTTATATAAGATAGTGGAGTAATTCTAAGGTTGGTAAATATGATCATACATGTTTACCTTTTTTCACTTTTTCATAAAAAGTATGAGAGAACACGTATTCAGTTTGATGATAATAATAATCATATTATTCTAATTCTATAAAAATTAAATTTTTTGTGTAAAAAAGATCAAGTTAAAATTCTCATATTTTTCTCTTATTGAATAAGTATTGAATCAACAACATGAGATCATATATAGGAGACTATAATAGCAGAAAATAATGATTTTTTTCAATAGAAACCATTATCTAATTTCTATTTTCATTTTTATATTTTATCATTTTCATTCTAAATTTTATTTATCTAATATAAAGTAAATAAGGCTGAAATTATTTTCTTTTGTTGTAAAGATATGGAGAGATTATAAATCAATATTTTAATCATATTTTATTTTTAGTAAAATAAAAATTGAAAACTCATTCCCACAATATATATTTTTAGATAAATATATAATTAATAATATTCTTAAAATTATGTAATATGAATCATTTTTAATAAGTGTAATATCATCGTGTAAGGTGAATATTAGTAAAATTATTAAATAATTTTTATTGATGATTTTTTTCTTAAATAAGATACATTGAATAGATCACACCTAGAGATTCTAGAAAAGAATTTATATTCAATTAAATTTTCATAATTATGGACTGTATTATTAAAAGGGAAAAATATGGAAACAAATGTTTTAGAAATTGAGAGTCGATTCAACAGACTCCATAGAGATCACCCCCCCCCCCCCGCCGCCCGCCCTCATCTCTCTATGAGAAATGGAAATCGGAATTAATGATGAAAAAGGGGAAATAACATACTAAATAATATAAGTAAGTGTTTGATAAGAATTTAATAATAAATTTACATTTTTTTATTTTTAAATATAATTACACTAATATAATTTTCAAATATTCTTTATAGGATTCCCTTAAAGAGCTGATCACACAGGGAAACATCATACTCTAGGGTTGGAAGGGCGAAGAGTATTATTTAATTGGTGTTATGAACACTTGATAAATAGTTTAGGTATTTATAAAACCCACCTAAAATCATAAAAAATAATTGTAAAAACACCATAATAAAACATTAAAATTAAAATAATACCTTCTTGAAAAGGTCTAGAATATTTAAGGAAAACTTGAATTGATGAATTTAAATCTTCTTCGGTATCCAAATATAACATTTATCACCATATCCTAAGTAGGATAAACTTCCTATAATAGTTTTTCTCGTAACTACTTAAATATAAATGATAGAATAATGAAATTTAATGAAAATATGGAACCGCTAAGATAATGAAAACTAAGGAACTTTATTAGATAAGGAACACTTAAAAACACTAATCACAACCTATTATTTCTATAAATGGAATGAATACAAAAAATATCTTAATTTATATTTTTATAAATGGGGGAATTAAATATAATTTAAAAAAGACAAATATATAACAAAAAATGAGGTGTAACAAATAGCTTTCAATGGTTATTTAGAGAGTCAAATGTCCTCTAAAAATGGTTACACTACTAAATCACCATAGAGGTTCATTAATGATCATCGAAATTGGTTAAAGTTAAAAAATTATGCATTAAAATGATCTATCTTAGTGGTATCACAAATCCATAACATATAATGGGAATTATAAACCCATAACATCAAGACTATTCTTGAATCCCATTTTGGATTTATTACATCTTTATGTTTATATATTGATAAAATATATAACAAATTATTTATATTATAAATCCATATTAATTATTCATCTAAAAAACTATTAATTAATTTCAAATGTGAAAAATAATTTTTTTCTATAATAAACAGAAATATTTTTACAGAATAACTAATCATATTCGTCTAAAAACCCAATTATCATTATATTATATGTGACCTAAGGACCCTTTGTAAAGTTTTAAATGATCTTGAATATCATTTATAAAAATAAATTAATTGTGTTATCTAGAAACAAATCACATGTAAATTAATTATAAATAGGTATGTTGTGATCTAATCTACCATATATCCATTAGTAAAGTTCCTTTTACCTTGACATTGAGGTTAACCATGATACATGGATATTATCAATTCCATGTAGCTTATTTCTTTTTATTAATCCATGTGTTGACTAAATCTCATATAATTGCATAACAAGTAATTATCTTGGCATGTACATGTTCTAAAACAGTCAAAACTCAATTTAGGGGCATGTTGTTATAACCTGTAATAGGAGTCGACACATTATGTCTTAGTTAGTCAAATTCTCCCTCCTTTATTAGTGTTATACCCAATTACATTCACGTTATCCAAATTCTTAAATTACATTATATAGGACTTTAAGTATGAAACTTCACAGGAATGGAAACTATTTGAAAATATCAATTTGAAGGATTCATATCCAATATTCACATAAGTGAAACCGATGACACATATATTGAAATCAATGTCGTGTGCTTTAAGTGGGGTAATCTGAATACATGTTCACCAATTTAGATCCCTTGAGAGATCTGTAGTGTCTCTATAAAAGTGATCCTATGTATGTTTGATGAAGACAATATTTTCATATATTGTATACATTAAATAATTATTCATAATATCATCATAGTGTTATTGTATGGTTAATTGTCATGTTTTTATATTTTAGTGATAATTGAGCTTAAATGCAAAAAAAATGTTTAAATCAAGAATTTTCATAGATTTTTATCATAGGGGTATTTTTGGAATAAAATTGAAATTATTATTACAAATTGTGTGATT
This sequence comes from Viscum album, assembly GCA_963277665.1. Taxonomy (NCBI): domain Eukaryota; kingdom Viridiplantae; phylum Streptophyta; class Magnoliopsida; order Santalales; family Viscaceae; genus Viscum; species Viscum album. The sequence continues at coordinate 794,135,280 of OY728165.1, read as the reverse complement.
TTTTTTAGAAATAAATTATTTATTTCCTATAACATTTTCATCTAGATCAGGGGATGATTCAAGCATCTAAATTCTTGAAAAAATCATTTAGGTTGGCAAATTTTCTGGGAAAACAGTATTGACTCCACCTCCATAACAGAAGCATAAATCAATATATAGACCTCAAATTGATATATTTTCAGATGAATATGAAATATTATTAAATTATTTTCGTTTTTGATATGTTTAAATCGAAAATATTATCATTAAGGTGTTTTGTGAATGCTCCAAACAAGTTGAATATGAGAAGTCTTATTGGGAAAAAAGGTTTCATTATGTAATTAATTCATAACATCTGAATAATTCATACCAAATGTCTCATATTTTTTGTATATATGAGAAATAAATTGGGGAAAATTATATTAAGGCTCCAATGCATGAATCAACATTTTGGAGGGGCATAATTTTATGTGAATATGAAGATGTGGAATCCGACGTGGCACATGGACAAATTAAATGTATTAATGTAAAATAGTTATAACTCCTTATTATGGTGATAAATGATGATTAAATTTTTAGGTTGAATTTATGATATATTATAGAACAACTTTCATATAAAGAAAAGTTAAAAATTCTTTAATTTAATGGGGCATCCATGCGGAAACATTTGGCAGAGACCTTTTGAGATAATTCTTTCACCCTCTCTCTCTATAAATATGTATCCTCACCCATTCTCAAAATATTGGCAAATCTATGTGGCCATTTTCTATTGTTTTGTAGTCTATTTCCATTTTAATAGTATTATTAATTTTTAAAATATTTTTCTCTTCTTATATATCTCATTATCATTTTTTTATCTTTTGTTTTCTAACTCATTCTTCTCCACTATGATCTCATGTACTAGTGATCATGAGTTACTCACCTAAGGAAGATCTCAGGGGATAAATCCAGTGGTAAAACCTTGTTTTTATGTAATAATGTTTTGTTTTAAAAATTTTCATAGAGTTATTCCTAGTGTATCTTAGTGGTAAGGTTCCTTTGTGTCTCCACTAACCACCCGAGGCTTAGCTTTCTCTTATAAAATATTCTCCCCCAATCGATGAGGTGATGTGTGGTCTCTCTGTGATCATTGAGTGAATTGAAAATCCACACTCATAGATAGAGGGTAATTTTCAGGAATATGATGGAGTATTTTCATTAATTAAATATGAAACTAATTAAGAGACAATGAATGCTGACTCTATATAATCGCCTAAGAGGATCTCCTCTCTGTCTGGCATCATTTTGTCTGCATTCATTCTGTCTACATTCTGAATTATACATTTACATTTCATTATCTTGAATACTCATTTCTAAAAAATAAATTTCTTTTAGTTTTATTTCACAAATGAAAAAAATATAAATTGAATTATATATAGTGATTGATCTACCGAGAAATCTCTTCAAGAGAATGACCTAGGTCAGCCCTTATGTTGCACTAAGTTATAAATATTTTCAAGATAGTGCACGAAAATCCTTTATCAAATTGGTTCCACTGTTGGGGATCCAAGTAGTTTTCAATCACTATTTTTATTCAAATTTTGTAAATAAATTTTATTTTATTTTAAAAAGCACAAAAAAATCATAAATTTTAAAAAAAACATTAAAAAACTATTTGTTCATGATGTCTTTCAATTAAAATTATTATTCATGGACTGAACAGTATCAGGTGATATAAAATTATAGAAATAATATTTATGATCCATTTCAAAGGATTAGTGACAAATTAAAAAACTTGGAGAGAAAAATAGACTTGTTTTCGGAATATGTACGCACATCCTGGGGGAAATCTAAACCTGAGCAAGAAGCTAAACCAAAACAACTGGTGGAAAAAATTTCACTAATAATATTTTTATATTAAACAACCTTAGTAGGGTGAGATAGATATTCTAAATAAATTAATCACATCATCCCGAACTCAACCATTTCTTGTGGAGGTCCTTGAATTGCACATGTCAGCTGATGTACTTATGGGAGACCAAAAATATTTCAAAGAATCCTAGAATAGGTTTGTTGAAGATAACCTAAATCAATATCTTCTCATTCCGGATAATGAAACATCATCACCTTTCTAAATCTCTATTTCTTTTAAATATGATAAATAATATGTACCTTATGAGATTGAGATTCCAATGGTCCTACTTAAAGAGATCAATTACCGAAATAAATTATATGAAAGGGAATATTTATTTATTAATTATTCATGTTTTAATCTTATTCAAGATGAATTGTTTTCTGATTTCTATTTCTCTAAAATTTATGATATAGCACAAATAGAAGAGACCTTGGATGTTAAAGAAGATACTACCCAATTGGTGGTGATTGAATTAGAGGAGTTAGAGAACAATGTGGTGGTGCAACGACCTCCTCAACAACAATTTTCATACTATATAAAGGAGGACACCATAGAAGTCAACAAAAATCACCCCTATATTCTATTTCCTCACACTTCAGGCCTCAAATTTCAAATTTATTATTTCGTGGCATTGATAACTTTCTTATATTCTTTGAGGTTCTCTACTTTTAGTGTTTACTAATGGATATCGGGAAAAGTCACATGTGGTGTTTCATCTCAAAGAAACTGCACCTACCATCTAATTGGGGATAATCAACTACCACGGCCTGACTACAGGTAGTGAAATCATAGCACCCACATGGGGTGTCTAAATCATGTTCTATCTTCTTTTCCATTTATATTTCTTTTTTATTTATTTTTCTTATGCTTTATTTTATTTCATGATTTATTGGTCTATTGGAAGTAGCTAAGAGCATAACTCAAGGAATCCACTACAAAAATAATATTTGATTGTATCTTTCCTTTCTTTGTCTTTTCTACCTTTATATTTAAATTTTGTTGAGAAGAAATGAGGGGTATTAAAATTTAAGTGTTTGGGGGGTTTTAACCTACTTAGTTCTTCTTGTGTGCTTTCCATTATTATTTTTTTATTTTTAGGATTTTTAATCTTTAAGGAATATTCCTATCACTTTTCACACATTAATAAATTTTTTAAAGAGTTGAAATGATTTTTGAAAGAATAGATTTCAAATGATTATTAATGTGAAAACATTTTATTTGAATTCGATTCTCAAGCAGTTTTATGAGTTTGAATTATTTTTTAAATCCATGCCCATGAAACACTGACTCAAAATATTTTTCTAGTCATGTTTTGTACTCCAAACCACTGGTATATATTATTCCTAATATTGAAACTTTCTTAATGGAAATTGAATTTTATGTGAGAACCATAAATTTTGATTTTTCTCTTTAAGAGATTTGGATTTCATGAAGTGTTTCTAATATGATTGATTTATTACTTTGGCTTGCAAAATATTTACCTGACACCTACCATTACATTTATCTTTTGTAAGACCTTAGATTCCATGAATTTTCTTATTGTTTTAAGCAACATTACAAACCAATTTTTCTTTACCAAACCATATATTTAGTATTTCTTTCATGGATATTTAAAGATTTAGTGTGGAGGAAGGGAGTTTCATGAGTTTTCATTGTGATTTGTATCATTTATCGGTGGTGAAAGGTGTGTGTAAACATTTTTGGTAGTGGATAATAAGATAATTGGGAATGTATCATCATTTCATTGTGTATTATTTGTTTCATCCATTTTTCTTTCAAAAAAATGAAAAAATAGTGATGAGATTGAAATTCTCATTATAAATTCATTGATGACTCATGTCCCTCCCAAAAATCAAGGGAGTGATTTTTCATTCATTCGTTATATTCAGTTTTCATCTTATCCTCCGTGAAAAAGAATAAAAAAATGAAAATAATGTTGTACCTTTCTAGAGCATTTGAAAAAAAGGGAGAACATGGATGATATCATTCATTATAATCACTACATTCATCATATATCATGTGATAAAAAGTGGTATGTGTTGTGTTTTAAAATTTTAATGGAATTTGAGTGAGGTGTATCTTGCATTTTCAATTAATTATTCATGAATTGTACTTAAGATTCCAACCTCCTCTTATGAGCTTTAAATGTTTTTTTATCATTTTCCCAGCAACCCTAAGCCACAAAATTTAACATGAAAAATTCTTCATGATGGAATTAATTTTCATGTTTTACTCTCTAGAGAAACGATAATTATCACAATCCAATGCTGATACTTGCAATTTCCAGGAGTGAGCATAACTCCAAATTCAATTTCTCTTAATTGAAGAGTGAAATAAAATTCAATGTGATGTAGGTTATGATAGTTATATCGATGGATTTTTTAGGTTGAAAGAATTTAAATGTGGGAAATGAAAATGAGAGATATTTTTTTCTTAGAAGATACATATTGAAAATCTATTTTGTATAAGATCATTGATTTTTTATCATTTTTTATTATTGTGGGTATTTTGATTGGGGTGTTAGATGATTTCCCATGAGTGCAATGGTTAATTTTAGGGGACCGATAAAGACAATAATTTCAAATATTTTATAATGTTAATAAATAATTATAATACCACCATAGTCTTATTTTATGGTTAATTGTCACGTTTTTAGGTTTTAGTGGTAATTTGAGCTTAAATGAAAAAAAACGGTTAAATATATAATTTTGAAATCTTTTTATCATAAAAGTATTTTGGGAATAAAATTTAAAAAATTATTAAAAATTGTGTGATTATTTTTTTGTAATCATTTATTTATTTTCTAAAACATTTTTTCCAGGATTAGGGGTTGATTCGAGAATCTAAAGGCCCAAAAAATCATTAATTTGGGAAATTTTTTGGGCAGACAGTATGGACTCCACCTCTACAAATGAAACATAAATATATCTACACACCTCCATTTTTGCTAATTTTACCAGTATATGAAATATTATTCAATGATGCGTGCCCATGAAAAGTTTCAAGTAAAAATACTATCATTAATTCATTATTTGAAAGATCCAGACAAGTGGAATATAAAAGGTCTTCTCAAGTAGAAACGATTACATTGAGTAATTAATTCATAAAATCTGATGAAAAAGTCAAAAATTTCAAATATTTTGTGGAGATATTATACAAAAAGTGGGTAACAACTTTTATTAAGCCTCAAATGCATGAATCAACTGATTGGAGGGTCATAACGGTATGGGAATGTGAAGATGTGGAATCTGGTGTGGCACATGGAATGATTAAATGTCCTTGAGTAAAATAATAATAACTCTTTATTACATTGATAAATGATGATTTTAGTTTCAGGGTGAATTTATGAGATATTATAGAACAACTTTCATGAAGGCAACCATTACAAATTTAGCAATTTAATGGGAGATCCATGTTGAAACATTTAGAGGATACTTTTTAAGAGAATTATTTCACCCCCTCTCCCTATAAATATATGTCCTCACCCCTTCTCAAAATATTGGAACTTCTATGTGGCCATTTTATGTTTTTTATAGTTTCATTCCATTGTAATTGTATTATTTATTTTTAATATATTTTTCTCTTCTTCTTAATCTCATTCTCATTTTTTATCTTTTGTTTTCCACCTTGTCCTTCTCCACTGTGATCTCTTGTACTCGTGATCGTGAGTAACTAACCCAAGAAAGTTCCTAAGGGACCAATCTTGTGTTAAACCCAATTCAGTATACATTCATTTTTTATGTTTATTATTTTATTATAGTTAGGCTGAGGGGGTCTTATTGGGTAAGGAACCTTTGTGCCTCCACTTTCCACTTGAGGCTTAGCTTTATCTTGTACAATATTCTCCCTTGATCAAGGAGGTGGATGTGCGGTCTCTCGATGATCATTGAGTGCATTGTATATCCACACCCATAGTTATAAGAGTATGTTAATGCATATGATAGAGCATTTTCATTATTCAAATATGAAACTAATTAAGAGATGATGAAGCCTCACTCTAGATAATCTCCTGGTTGGATCTCCTTTCTATCTAGCATCATTTTGTCTGCATTCATTTTGTCTATATTTTTAATTGCTTATTTAATTTTAATTATCTTGAATAATCATTTATAAAAAATAAATTTTTTTTAGTTTTATTTCATAAATAAAAAAATATAAAAAAACGGTGTTATATATAGTGATTGATAGACTTTGAAAGCTCCTCAAAAGAACGACCTAAGACAACCCTTATGATACACTTATTTATAAATATTTTTAAGAGTGAACATGACAACACTTCATCAATGTTTATCATAATATATCATAAAAACTCAATATGAAGACTTGACATTAGGTATGACGAGTAAATACATATATTTATATATATAGTGTTTTTTATCATAGAAACTCCCATGTTTTACACAAGAAACATTAATTAATAAAAAATTATTCCAATTAATATACATTAAACAATACAATATGGCCCTAATCTAACAAAACATGAATTAATTTATTGTAATAAAACTCACAATATCCCAATTTCACTAAATATTGTCACCCATGTATCTAATATAAAGACAATTGGGGTAGATTTTATGATTTTCTTGCATAAAGGTATTTTTTAGGGGATCTTCAATGTTATCTATGATATAAACTCGAAAAAATATAATGGTGTTAATTCCTAGTATATTGAAATTATGACTAGAGGGTAGTTAAGTAGTACTTTTAAAAATTATAAATACAATAGTATTATTATAGTGTTAAACAGATTTAGTTATATAGTGGAAATAAAAACAAAAAACACACGAGGTTTTTATAATTGTTCAGATCACAAAGATCATAGCCCATTATTTTGTCTTATCTACTCTGTGAGAAGAATAGTATTGACTAATTACTCACATTTAATAGGGGTTATAAACTGATTTCAATGTGTGTACCTTTTTCTCACCTCGTGGTATAACCCCAAACTGACATTTTAAGGAGTCACAACCCACCTGACTTTTGTGTGGGAGTCACATCTCGTCCTTCATTTTAGATGGGAGGAATAACCTATATGAAAGATATTTTATAGGAAAAGTGTAAATCGACTCCAGATTTCAAAGAGAGGATAATAATAAATTTAACAATTTAAAAATCATACATAATTCAGAATAGTTTAGTATTTGATGATGAAAGTAGATTCAGCTCAGCATATTTGATCACATCATTAGTTGATGATCAAGATAATGAAGTCTATCATGATAAAATAATTAGAACATAATTCATAGTAGAAATTTGGTACTTCACAATTATATAATTAACATTTTATTTTTCCCTAGAAAAGATCATATGAATCATCATCATCATTCTCATTGAATAAACTTTTATCACATTCTCTAATTCTGATATCAACTGATAATTGTTTCATTAAATCTAAATATATTCTAGGGGAATTTAAGTGGTTAATCAAAGAATGAAATTTTAAAAAATAAAAATTTAAAATATATCTATTTCCTACAATTTGAATCAATGCATTGAGTCTTCATAATATTTTAATTCTATAAGAAATATCATCACAACACTTTTAAAATAATCATTAAGAAAATTCATAATTATTCAATAGAATAAAACAATATGAAATATTAAAATAATATTACATAAATTTTGTATTTCAATATATACAAAATAGTACGGTATTAAATAATTATTATGAAAATAATTGTTACCAAAGTATTTTATATAACGAATAGCTCACACAAATTAGTCATAATATATATATCATTTTGTAAAGATAAAGGATGAATAAAATAAATTTCATAAACTTGTAGTTATTAAAAATGTAAAAACTATGTTAAAATAGTTAATAATACAAAACATGAATTTTATAAAAATAATAAATATAAAAAAAATGATTGTGTGAGGAAAAATACTTGTGATCGGTATAGTGTTCTTGCATACACAGTCGGTTTACTGACCATCACATTTCATATGGTCACCTAAAATGAACATGTGGTCAAAAAAATTATAAAAATAGTACATCATGCTAAGTAGAAACCTCATGCAGTAGGCTTCTTGGAGGCTTCATGGTTTTTACTCCATATAATAAGGCAACTTACACTCCATATAGTAAGTAGATAAATGGATCATAGTCATCATCACTGTAAGTACGTTTAATATGTCATTATTGGTTTGATACGGCCCCACGTTAACTAGACTAACCTATCATGGTAGGTAAAAACAAAATCACACTATAGGTACTACTTTTTATTCCCATTATGTATGAATAGTCTCATGGTAACTTCATAAATTTCATCCATTATATCTTTGTCGTTGCAGCACTATTCACAAATTGGGGGGTGCATTGAATCTAAACCACCCAATCAGATGTCATTGAATTATGAGAGGATACATATAAGTGATACCATTATCCAGTGTTGATAGATATCCAAGGATGGTTCTGGTGAAGTAGGTGTCATTGAGCTACTAAGTGATATTATCAGGATTTATTTGATGTCACACCGCTGCTTGGTTATTTCAAAAATTCATTCACATTATCACGACATCGAGTGGTCATGAATCACATTGATGTTTCGAGATTCTAAAGTACTACATTAATGAAGTTCCTCAAGTGATTTCATTGAGAATAAGAGAAATGAAGGATGGAAGAGATACATAATATTGTGTGAGGATGATGAGCTACCATGTGAGACCGAGCATTCAAATTGTCGTTAAACTAGTTTCTCAATGATGTCTAGCTATAGAGGTTTTGTGGATATGGAGACACAGATATTTATATATATACTCTCAAATATTTAAATACTATATATAATCTCATAAAAAATATAAAAAATTGCATAAAAAATACTCCTATAGAAAACATATTTAAACATTAAATTAAAATTAACAATTGATATAATGTTTTAAAATAAATTAAAAATGAATTGATATATATATTACAAATACAAAAAATAATATAAGATATATTTAAAATATGATAATAAAAAATTAAAAAACAATATATTTTAAACACATAATATTAACAATACATATAAAAAATAAAAGAATAATATTAAAAAATAAAAAAATTAAAAGAGGAAAAACAATTTTTTGAAACAAATGATATATATTGATAAAACAAATAGATTATACAGTTTAATTTTAAATAAAATGTGAATAATAAAATAGAAAAAAATTAAAAATTAAAAAAAGATATTTCAAATTAACAAAATAACAAAACAAATACAAAAACAAAATAGTAGTGTAAAAAATATCGTCATTTTTGTAAACTACAAAGAAACTAGAAATTTATTTTTAAAAAATCCCCAATTTTCTCTCCATTTTTCTCCCCAAATTTCTCCCCCTTTTTAAAATTTATCAAAATGTAGAATGAAAAAATATAAAGAGTATTATATATAAAAAAAATTAAACATAGGATAACTCCCTTGAATTCATACAATTATTAACAATGGCGATATAAAAACAATAAAATGGTTCTTAACATTATTTCAGATATTAAATTTATATCATTCCTATTTCAAATTTTAATTTTTAAAAACTCATAGAATCTAGATATTTAGTTAATGTGTCTACTTGTTATTTTTTTAAGAATTTATTCTAAAATAATGACCCCTTGATTGAAAAGATATCATACGAAATTAAATCTAACATCTATATGTTTGGTACTATAATGTTGTAAATAATTTTTAGATATAGAAATGGAATATGTATTATCACAGGATATAGGAATTTTATCTAAGTAAACATTAAAATCATATAGTTATTGTTTTAACTAGAGGCTTTGTGCACAAAAATTTGATGTAGCAATGTACTCAACCTCAATTGTTGTAAAAGAAACTAACCATTTCTTTTTGGAACTCCATGAAATTAAACATTTAACAAATAAGTTACAAAAACCTGATGTACTCTTAATGTAAAGTCTTTAGTCTCTAAATTCAGAATCATAAAATGATAAAAGGTTAAAACCTTTTTTATTAGAGTAAAATAAACCAATTTTGATAGTTAATTTTATATATATATAAATTATATTAACATCCTTTAAATTAATTTCTTAGGATTATATTGATATATATCACATATAGAGACAGAAAACATTATATCAGACCTTGATGTATTTAAATATAGTAGTTTACTTATCATTCCTTAATAAAGCTTATCATTTACAAACATTCCAGATTCACTGACATCCCATTTATAATTAGTGATCAATGGGTTATTATAGTTTTACAAGAATCAATAATAATTTTTTTAAAACTAAATCTTTAGTATAATTTCTTTGATTCTGAAAAATACCATCATTTCATTATAAATTTTGAATACTAAGGGGAAATTTTAATTCTACCATTAGGCTCATATGAATTTAATTAGTCATTAATTTTGAAGACATGTTATTAATTATATCATTTGTAGAATCAAATATAATATCATAAATATATATTTTTACAATTAGAATATCTATATAAATTTTCTTTATAAATTAGGTTGGACCGACCTTTATGTTATTAAAACCATTTTGCAATAAAAATATTATTTTTATATCATACCAAGATCTTGAAGCTTACTTTAGACCATATAATTATTTAGATAGATTGAAAAAAATGATTAAAAAATAATAATTTTTGAAACTAGGTGATGGATTATCATATACCTCTTATGAAATTACACGACTTAAAAAAGCACTTTTTATATCCATTTGGAATATTTAAAATTTTTGAAAACTTTCAAAATATTACAAAATTTTAAATGATTCTAATATAAAAACTTGTGAAAATACATCTCCAAATTTTATTCCTTCTTCTATTAAATATCTTTGGGAAACTAATCTAGCATTATTTCTAATGATATTGTCAAACTAATCCATTTTACATCAAAAAATCCATTTCTTTACTATAGATAGTTTATATTTAGGAAACATAACTAGATTTTATACATTATTCTAATAAAATTGGTTATGTTCATCATGCATATCATTTATCCGTTTTTTATCCTTTAAACATTCATTATTATTAACAGGTACAAAATCAGATAAAAAGGCAGAATTATTACAAAAATTTAAAATTGATTATGTAATTCATATTCTATATTCAAATTTTCTAGTTAACTTTTCTAATGAATTATCTTTGTGTTCTTTTCAACTCATAGGATTATATTCAGAGTATATATCTTCCCCCCTGAACTCATGCCTTGTTATTTTCAAGTTATCTTCATGAAAATTAAATTATTTAAATTCTTCAACAGAATCAATAGAATCTATAATATGTTTTTCATTATTTTTAATAAAAATTACATGTATATATTCCTCTATTAAAATGGATCACTTGTTAAAAAATAAAAAAGGTTTAATAATATTTTAATATTCTATAAAAACTCTCTACTCGCTTCTAGAATCATTTTTTTAACATTATCATTAGTATTTAAAATATATGATCTATAGCCAAATACTTTAAAGTAACTATTATTAGGTATTATTTCTTTAAATATATCAAAATGATTTTTCTTTAACAAAGTTTTTTTGTAAATTATATTTAGTATATAGTTATAAATATTTACTAATTTAACTGAGAAATATCTTAGCATGATTAATTCATTAAGCATTGTCATTTCCATTTCCAAAATAGTTTTGTTTTTCCTCTCTACAACACCATTTTTCCTCTCTAGGGGAGTAAAGCTATAGAAATATCCTTTAATCACTATATTTTTAATTAATTAATAATTCTGATTTTCCTCTCTATGTGTTGAAAATTTATTAAAATATCCATTAACTTCATAAAATTTATCAAGGCCTAAGTTAACAAATTTTCATCCATTGTACCTTATAATTTATGGAATTAATTGAGATTTTATATTTTGATTTTTTTTTTGCAAAATGTAATAAACATGTTTAAGGGTTAACTTTTATAGGATAAGAGAAGATATCAAGTGAATCTGCTGAGATAATTTTTGACTACAAACACATAACTCTTACTACCAGAACTAGAAGTTATCATGGGTTCAAATAAATCATGATGAAGTAGTTCTAAGAATCTGGTAGTGTTAACCAAATTTAAAAAATTTAAAAGACTTATTCTTCTTATTATCACTTCTAAAACCATCACATCCAAAAAAACTTATTATCTTTATGTTTTTTAATTTCTAGTACCGTTACATGTTTTTCCAACTTGTAAAAAATTCAAAGATGAACATGTCTAAACCTTTCCAAAGAATGTGGTCTATTTATAAATAATTTAATCACTTTAAACAATGTTGGGTTGGTTATAATAAATCTATAAAATATATATTTTCTTTTATATTAGAATAAAATAAAATATTATTATATTTATAAACATCACATTTATTATATTCAATAATTATAGTCATACTATTACATCCTCAACCACCTTATTGAATAGAGAATTCATGAGTGAAAATGGCCTTAAGTTACATCCCTTGTACACCAAAGAATGTTAATAAATTCCAAGCTATTTATAATCAATTGGGGGATGATTTTTTACTTTAACAATATAACAACAAAAACACAAGACAAAAACCAACAAAATCCATTATATGATGTATGAGTAAAAAATAAAACTTTATACCAAACCAAACCAAAAATATATATCATAGTATAAATTAGGAATCAAAAAAACTCAAAGATAACCATGAAACCAACTCATAAACTATCACCCTGCACCAAATTTATCTCAATAAGAAAAACCCAAGGTATCATGATTAATCACTAAAGAACTAGGATACCTTTTATTTACATGTGTCGCGATATAAAATATATAAAAATGCATTGATGTGACCAAGAAGGGGGTGAGTATAACTCAGTATGATTTCTCCAAGGATATCTCTATTCATTCCATAAGGACATGACATGTTATAACATTTATATAAAACAGTTTAAAACAATTTGAAATAGTTTATATCAAATAATAAAATAGTTTTTATAAACCAAAAAGTTTACATGGAAATAAATCAAATGAGACTTTGAAAACCATTTCTCAATAATCCATTTGGAATACCCATTCCAAAAAACTTCACATCAAAACATGCATGCCTAGGTGATAGTTCCACACTCCTAAGAGGTCCCTCGTTGATCTACCAAATATTCATAACATAAATAATACTAGGTGTTCCAATTCAACATACACCATCCACTGGGTTATGTGTAATGAAAACGAAATCATTCCAACTAAGTATGCCAAAACCAATTCCAAGAAAATAAAGCCAAGTCATTTAAATAAAAGATTTATTTTATTTAAAAATTTTCTATAAACACTTTCCATAAGATAAAACAAAAAACATAATGTTAAAATTTCCATTTAAAATTTAACATCATAAGGTTTTCCACAAATCCATCACTAAAGTGGTGTTACACAAATAATAACACATCAATTTAACAACCAGATTAAATCAATTAAATCAATTTAAAACAAAACATCCAATTTCTAATCCATAGGAGTCTAGAGATAATCTACCTACTTCACAACCATTGGTGAAACCAAAGTACGACATAACAACATAAAAACCTTGCTTGAAACTCAAAAATATGACTTTAGATCATGTTTCCTTCAATAAAAACAATAATATATCATCATGATTGACATAAAAAAACATATATCTATCACCAATATATTATATATATGATTCTAAGAGAGGGAAGGAGAAATCTAAGGAAAATGATGAAGAACGAGCACTTACAGATGAATTAAGGCCTCCAAGACTCTTTGATTCACCTAAGAATCTCTCTTAAATTGAAAGGAAAAGTCTCCATAGCCATAAGAGTAAGATGAATTCGTTTTATTTCATATTTAGGGGGAAAACAAGTGGTTTAAAAGGTAAATATATTTATACCCACAATTTTTTAATATAATTTTCTACAATGCATAGTTAGGGAACCCAGTTAGGCAAACCATGTGTTAACAATACATGAGTCATTACCTTTAAACATATATCACATGGTTGGATTGCATAGTTAGAAAAATCCTGTGTTGATCATGTTATTCACCTATATCTATCTATTCATGGTTTTCATTAGGAATATGCACCGTTTGGACAAACCATATGTCTAAAAATCACCCAATTTTTTAGTTACATGGCTCCCTATAAGGTGATTCACAGTTTCTAATAACTATGTTCAAATCATACACCTTGAAAAATGCATCAAAACATATAAAAATCCCCTAAATATATCCAAAAATAAACCATCCCATTTACATACTTAAAATAAAATAAATAAATAAAGGATAAATTATATAAAACCATGGGTTCTATATTATCCACACCATTAGTCATTCTCTGCCTAAAAAGTAGAAAATAACCATTTTTGTGAAAATTTTCTAGTCATTTATCTACCATTTCCTTTTCAATATCCCACATTTCTTCCTTAATCTAACCATTGTTTCTAAAAAACACTCACTATACCAATGATTTTACCATGTAAGACATTATCTTTCCAATCCACAATTAATACTAGTATATGAACTAATATGATATCTAGAACTAGGTCAACATGAACACATAAAATCACCTGTTGAGGATCATATTGTTACTTTTCCAATTGAGATACATAAAACACATTATTCCCTAAAGTGATCCTTAGTGGAAATTAAATCGATATTCCACCTCACTAACCCATTAAAGTTTCTCAAAAGGGCATTTGTATTAAGGATATAACATTCCCTTATTTACAAAATGATTATTCCCAATACATGGATGTATCCTCAAGAACATATGATCACTCACCGTAAATGACAATGGTCATTTACTGTGATCCACATAATTTATTTGATGACTCTAAGCCATCTCATTTCACTTTCTGGACAAATTAATCTTATTCGTTGTTTCTTGCACGAGGTTAGGTCCAACTAGTGAAGTCTCACTTGTTTTAACCCAACAAATTTGAGAATGAAAAGAAATTACATACAATGATTTAAAAGGATCTATATGTATTGAGGCCTGATAATTGTTGTTAAATGATAACTCTACTAACATCAATTTCTACTCTCATGAGACACAGAAATCCATTACAAAAGCCCTAATCATGTCTTCAAATGTTTGTATCATATTTTTGGATTTTCCATCCATTTTAGGATGATATTCCATACTCATAGTCAACTAATACCTAAGGGATTGCTATAATGATTTTAAAAAATGACATGTAAATCTTGAATCTCTGCCTAATATTGTCTAATATAGTACACCATGCCTTTTTAACACTTTATGGTTATATATTTTTTATAATTATTCCACCATATTGGATTCACAAATAAGTATGAAATGCGTACACTTTGTAAGCTAATACACTATAAACCATATGGAATCTTGTTTCTGAACCCTCTATAGTAGACCTATTAAAAAATCTATATTTATTTTCTCCCATTTTCATGCATGAATTGGTAGATATTGTAGCATTCCCTATAGATGTTTTTGTTATACTTTAACATACTGACTTGTGAGGAATTTGAAAATAAAATCATCCACTCTTATTTTTATACTAACCCACCAATTTTTTTCTTTTCAGTACCTTAGAGATATTTTTTATTATAGGATGAACATACCATCTTGAATGGTGGTAAGCATGAAAATGTTGTTTCTAACAACCTAAATATATGACCATATAATCTCATAACCAAAAAAATTGATCTTATATAAAGATTAAATCTATTGATAATCTCTCCAACGTTGAGTTTTTACCAGATAAAAGCACATTCAGAATCATATTTTTGTGCCTCTTAAACTTTATTGATAAAATTAGTAATAAAGGGAGCTGAAATAAAACTACAACACTACCTAGATCATCACAATAGATGTGCATGAATTCTATAACTGATATTAGCTACCACTAATACAAAGCACCATTATCCAACTGATTATACGAATTCCTACATAATGCATCCACCATAGAGTTCCCTTTAATTAGTATATACATCAATTCAAAGTTGAAAATTTGAATATACATCGTATATATTCTT
Source organism: Viscum album (assembly GCA_963277665.1). Taxonomy (NCBI): domain Eukaryota; kingdom Viridiplantae; phylum Streptophyta; class Magnoliopsida; order Santalales; family Viscaceae; genus Viscum; species Viscum album. Next base: position 794,119,476 of record OY728165.1, on the reverse strand, counting down.
TTCCTTAGATTGAAATCTCTTTGTGAGAAATTTTTTTCAATATCCTATGATCTATAAAAACTCTAAATTTCAAAGAAAATTGGTAATGGTGAAAAGTATTCAAATCATGGACCACATAAACTAATTATAAATCATTTTTTGGGTAGTTATCCTAATAAAATAACAACTATCATGAACTATAAGAAACAACATGATCTTCTAACATGATAACACACCCCACCCTAGATCCTAAATCATCATAATAGAGCACATAACATTTTCCCAATTCTAGAAAAATCAAGATTATTGTTGTAATAAAGTTAACATTATACACTTGAAAATAATTTTGAAATTCATAATTACATTGAAATTGATCAACTTTCATTTTAAAATCATTCATTGTTGAATCTAGTCATGAGAATACACAAAAATATATCAATAATAAGCAGCCAAACTAACGAAACTGCATATCTCAGAGAAATTATTTGGTTGTTTCCTAGAGCTAAAAGTCTCTATATTTTCTATATCCATTGAAATGAATTTTATAGAGAAAACATGGCCAACAAAAATTAATTCTTATATTGAAAAATAAAATTATTAAATTTTTTCATACAAACTATGATCTCGCAAGATACCCATCAAGATCGCCAAGTGTTGATCATGATTAGTCTATTTCCTAAAATACACCAGTATGTCATCCAAAAACACCACCAAAAATTAATTGAGATACCTTTAGAATATATGGTTCATAAATTCTATAAATATGTATGGTGAATTCATAAGACCAAAAGATATAACTACATACTCGTAATGGCTATATCTACTCCTGAAAGCTATCTTCAAAATATCCTCCTTCCAAACTCATAATTGGTGATATCCCCAATGAAATTATGTTTTAAAAAACCACTCATCTCACCTAAATTGATCAAAAATAATCAATTCCTATAAGATGATACCCATTATTTATCATAGCAAGGTTTATATTATGATAATCCAAAAAACCCTTAGAGTTCAATTTACCTTTTTCACAAACAATATTGGTTCTTCCCACAGAGACATACTCGGCCGAATGAACCCTTTACTTTCAAACTCTTATAACTAAACTTTAAATTATATTATTTCTATTTAATCCATATGATATAGAAATAGTGAGATAGTACTAGTCCCTAATAAAAGATCAATTTTAAACTCTTCATCTCTTTTGGGTGGAAACCTTGAGAATTTATTAAGAAAAACATTTGGAAACTGATGAAAAATTGTTGGAAATATGCTATTCACAATCTCAACCACTAATTTCAAGGTCAAGGATACCAACTGGTATGAGTTAGTTCTAACCACTAGTTCCTAAAATACCCCTTTACATGCCATCAAATTTCAATCTCCTTTAAAGAGATTCCTGAAATCACTTTCATATGTAAAAATAACCCTTTTGGTATAATAGCCAATATGATATTTAAATATTTTCAACCAATTCATACACAAAATTAATTCACATAAATCTATATCAAGTACATAAAAATTCTGAAATAATTCACCCTCATTGATAATTATAGAAAATTATTTTTACATAAAGGCTCGACATTATCATTTCCCAAGAGAATTTTGAAGTTTCAAAATAGAAGTCATCATATAAATATTCAAATCATGAAGATAAATGGAATGAGAAGAAATAAACAAATTGGATGAACCTATATCCAAAAAATATTTCAGAATGGTAAAATTAAAAATAATAATACTTATCACTGAAAAGGGGTCATATTTATCATCCATGATCATTTACTCAACTCTATAAAATTTCTTACTAGCCTCAATTTTCTATTTATTTACTTGTTGATATTTCACTGGTTTAGGAGTTATGGTATTAACAGAATCACCATGGTTTCCTCAGTTCTACTGACAAGAGATTTTTTTCGACACTCATATCATTGAAGCATATAATTCCTTATAAGCATGATATGTGTACCTTGCACCTAAACTCGGGGTACTACAAAAGTAGCATTGAATTTTTCCTATATGATTGCAATTGTGACATGCTCTATATGGTGTCATACAATATTGTTTCATATTCTCAAAATAACCACACTAAAAATATCATGTATTACTCTTCAGTCAAGGAGGTAAGTTAATAAATCCTATATTCTAATTATGTGATATCCCACCACCTTGAGAATAGGTATCCCTCCACTACTTGTTTCCAGCATTGCAGTTCCCACCTATTCCAATTGGAATAAACATGATTCCTCCAACTTTTTTACATGAGATATATCTTTATGTCACTATTTCTATGTTGACCATCTATGTATAATCCATTTTACAACGAAAAATAATCTTTGATTGAATCTATATCCTTAAACCTAATTTAAAAATGAGTTCCTACAAGGATACACTTGTAGAAAAATCTGGTTCAAAGAGAACTAAATTAATAAATCTGGCTGCGTACTCTGTTACTGAGAGATTCTCTGGCTTCAAGCTCTAGAATTAAATTTTTCTATAAATTATGAATGTGTGAGGATAGAGTTTTTTGTTAAACAATACTTATAAATCCTCCAATGAGATTCATTAGTCCAATTTTTTGTGAACTGCTAGATCCCACCACTTACGTGCTAGATCCTCCAAAATATATGTTTTCAAATTCACTTTTTGCTTAGATGGTGTGCCGATAAAATTGAAGACTCTATTCATCATATTTAGAAACACATCTGCTTTTTCCGGCCCTAAATCACCGCAAAATATGGATGGATTTTTTATTTGGAACTAAAAGGAATGATCTACTTTCCTTGGTTTATCTATTATGTTCCCTTTTTCCACTTCTAAAAAATCATGAAAAATATTATGGACCAATTTTTGGTTTATCTATGTCTTAGGTGCAGCCACATTCTTAGAAGCCTCCTCTAGCTGCTTTCTATAGTTTCTACCGGATGTCATCCACTATAACAAAAAATGTCCATTTCGTCTCACTCTTTAATAGCTAAGGGCATATAAATTTCAAATTTATGACACTATACATATCATAACATGGATTTCCAAAATTCAATGATTTTTTCAATCAATTAATTTTTGAAAATTTCACTTTGATTTTGAAAATAAAACTATTTTCAACTATTTTAAAAATCCACAATTTTTAACCAAATCATAAATAATTACTCAATATTAATTATAAACTTATAATAGGAATTAATTAATATTAATGAATTACATGTAACAATCATCGAATAAACCCATGATGATGAGGAAACAACTACTAGTATTGCCTCTTAACATTCATATACACAAACTCCCTAGTAACTTGAGGTTCTGTAAAAATAGGTTAGTTATGCATTTTATGCACTACCTTTCGTGTTTCGATGATCCTATATCATTTATACGAATGAAACAAAATGCATGGAAAAAAATAATTTCTAACTCTAAGAACAAAAAAAATATGTGACATCCTACCCATTATCATTGTCTTGAGAAGTTAAGGGTACTATTGGCCTTAGGTGACATCCCCAGGACACCAAAGGTTGAAAATAAATGTAAATTACTTCATAAAACAATTGGGGGATTATTTTTACCTTTAATAATATAACAACTAAACCATGGGACAAACCCCAACCAAATCCACTATATAATGTATGAGTATAAAATTCAACTCAATAACAAACCAAAAAAAATTATATCAAATTATATAGTAGAACCAAAATCAACAAAGCTCAAAGAAACCCAGGACAACAACTAATTAAATCCCAACCATCTAGAAGCTCTAATTCAACAATACATTCCTAATGTATCACAATTCATCACTACAAAATAGGGATATAAAGTTTTTACCTTTGTCTTGATAGGTAATATTTAAAAATTCACCAAGTTGCCCAAGAATGGGGTGTGTATAACTCAGTGGGATTTCCCTAATGGAATCCTACTCATTAAACTATGACAGAACATATTAGTACATTTATATAAAATATTTTAACAATTTAAAGCATTTTATATCAAATAATACAACACTTTTACAAACCAAATAGTTTTCATGGAAAGTAATAAAATGAGCCTTTAAAAACCATTTCTCAAAAAACCATTTGGCATACCCATTCCAAAACTCCAAACATCCACACATGAAATCCAAGGTGATATTTACATTCTCATGAGTGGTATCTCATCAATCTATAGATTTTTTACAAGATAACCAATACCAAGTGTCCCAATGGCACACACCCCTTTCGTAGGGTCACATAAAATGAAAATGAACTCACACCAACCAAGTTTTCCAAAACCCATTCCAATACAACCAGGCCAATCAATTTCAATAAAAAATTTATTTTATTAAAAAAAATTCCACAAACATATTTCTTGAGAAGAAACTAATCCATAATTTTAAAATCATTATTTTAAAATTAACATCACAATGTTTTCCATAAAACCATCTAATTTCCTATATATTACAGAACCATCACTAAAGTGCTTTTCCATCTCGAATCGTACAAAAATTTCACAACCAATTTAAAAAAATGAAACTAATTTGGATCCAGGACTTCAAATTCTAATCAATATGAGTCAAGATAGAATCGACCTACCTCACAACCATTTGTGAAACCAAACAATGACACAATAACTTCAAAAACCTGGCCTGAAACTTTTAAGATCAGCATTAAATTTTGTTCTGATTAATCAAAAAAATAATATATCATCATTATTAAAATCAAACAGCATAGATATATATCCAACATATTAGATATATGATTCTAATAGAGTTAATAAGAAGAAATATAATTAAAATGATGAAGAATGAGAGCTTGTTGACTAATTCGGGCCATGAACGCTCTTTAATTCATCGAAAAATATATCTAGAATAAAAAGGAACAGTCTCGACATCCTTTCAAGGAGTATTAAATATTTTTATGGACTATTTATAGGGTAAAAAAATTAGGAGGTAAATAGTATTTGATCCGCAATTTTCGGATCTATTTTTCTATGGTGCATCGTTAGGGCACACAGTTAGTCAAATTGTGCACTACCGTGCATGATCCAAAACCTCAAAATACACTATTTATTTTTGGATCACAAAGATAGACAAATTGGGTTCCAAATATTTTATCCCCTTATGTTTATCCTTGCACTATTTCTCCTATTCATCTGAACAGTTTGGAAAAATTGTGTGCCTAAACATCCTCTTATATAGTGCCCATAATTTTAGTTACAAAATTTCTTGGGTGGTTTTTAATAGTTTCTACTAATGATGATCACACTCTGAACCTCCAAAAAATACTCAAAAACGTTTCTAACTCCTCTAAACCACCCCAAACTGAACCTAAAAACCTTATATTTTTGAAATAAAAAAATAAAAGTTCACTTAACAAAAATTGAGGGTTATATACATAAAATCATCATAAATTTGTGATATGGTAAATAAATTTTTTATTAATCCCACTATATATAGTACTTTAGAAATTATAATAGATTTTAATATACCTATTTCTCTACAAAAATTGACCATGCCTTTAGAGTTTTCATCAAAAGTGATAGTACCTCCATTATAATAATTAAAAGATAAAAATATTGATATATCACTAGTCATGTACCTAGTTCACCTTTTTTCAATATACGAAGTATCTTTATAACTATTTATGAAGGTTTACTATAAAAAAGATTAATTAGACAATTGTTTCTATACTCAATCTATTTTGGGTACAATTATATCAGTAAAAAAATATTAGGGACCACTAAATATTTAAGACATTTATTATAGGTTAATATAGAAGATATATTCATAGATATAATAGATTGGTTGTGGATTAGTGATCGAGTAAATATAAAAGAACATTAAATTTCATAATTTTCTTTTAGCTTACATCTAAATTGTGTAACATTTGATACATTTCACAAATTGCTTTTAGAAAAATTTGTTTTGAATATATTATGAATGTATTTATTATACACAAATCCAATTTTATCTTTATTAGTTTTCCTGAAGTCCATCATATTATCACATTGTTATTTTCCATGATAAAATCATATAGAGTTAATTTTAATCTAGTTATTTCCCTTTTAATGTTTTAATTCTTTTTAAAAATAGTTCTAGTTCATCAAAAAAATCACAGTAGTACATGATCCTGTATTTTTTTGTTTCTTTTCTTCATGTTATAAATTATTAAATTCCTTTTAAATTTATCTAAATTATTAAAATCAAAATTAAATATCCTATTTTTATCTTCATAGGTTTTGTAAATGAAATAGTGCCTTCTTTTATTCTCATCTTTTACCTAAATTGGTAGAGAATTTATTACCTTTTTCTCTTTTATAACCTTATTATTATCTATCATCAATTCTATATATAATTTATCCATTCTCAAAATAACACTTTGAAATTTCAAAAATATTTTTAGATAATTCATTTACATCATTTTAAATATCAAAATCATAACCCGAATATTAATTAAATTCAGTTTATACCTCATTCTTACTTGTTGTTTCCATCAAGAAAATATTGGTTGATTTCATTTCACTCTGAGAACTATAATTATTTTTTTCTAACTCTTCTGTATAGCTTCATCTATCAAGATTTTTTCATTATAGATTCTTATTTTATTTCTTTCCTTTTCTATCATATTTCAATTTTTGATGGTATAATTTTATATATCCATTTTCCTAAACTCATAGAACATTAATTTAGAGACAATATATTTAAAACTTTTACCTTTTTTACTTCTATTTTTTATCTTCCTTTCGGTAATCTCTTTATAGATTCTTCTTAAATATTCCCTTTCCATTAATGTACTTGTATAATCCTTCAGTAAAATTTACAACATCATCATTTTAAATTTACTATAACTCATAATAAGAGGAATTTTTAATAATAATTATATTATATTTGAATGATATACCTTCCTATTATCATGGTCATCAAAATTTTCGTTATTTATTTACAGCTTGTATTGAAGAAGTGATCATATCAGCTCATCCATTAAAAATTCAATGAAATCCTTACTCACTTTAGTTAAAATAGTATTTGAGTTCCACCTTTATAGTATAGCACACATTATTATTTCAATAAGAGGTTCATTATTTATGGTCTCCCCAAGTGCAACCACACTATTTACAATATTTTGAATCTATTTTACTTCCAATTGATGCTCTCTTTATCATTGTTTATAAATTCATGAAACTCTTATCTATGAATTCCTAACTATGTCCCTTATAAATTTTCAGTTCCTTGATGAGTGACTTTTAAATTCCCCTAGATTTTAGAAGTAGTTTTATATGAATAAATATGGATATATGTATTTCTATTTAATAAATAATATAAATAATTTATAACATTGTAATTTAGAACACATTTTTTCGCATCTTTTTCGGTAAGAGTATTAAAATCTACATGAGGATGTTTTAAAGGTTTTAAGGTAATAGAATATAATTCTAAACCTTAATTTTTTAGAAATACCTTTATCTAATCCTTCGAGTAAACATAGTTTCTTCAATTGAAGTGTGACGGCCTGAGGGGATTCATCATCTCAAATTCATGACTTTTCATAAAAATGGTGTGGATATTTTCCTTAGACTATTAATTTTATGATAATGGTTAGTTAAAATTAAATAATTAAATAGTTATAATGAAATCCTTAAAAAGAACCACCCTTCGATACCACTTATTAGTTCTTAGTATATTGAAATAATGACTATAAGTGGTGTGAATATTCATTTTAAAAATTATTCAATCAGATTTGATTATAAAATTATTAAACATGGTTATTTATATGATATAAATAAAAATAACACACAATTTTTTTATAATTTTTTAGATCACCAATATCCTCGTATACTTTTTACTCTTGTATACCTAGATTGAATATTGGTATTCACTAATTCCTCACTTTTGGTTTGGAGTGATAACCCAATTACAATGCCCTTACATTTTTATCACTCAGTGTTATAACCCCAAACTAATTTTGAGGGAGTCACAACCCACTTAACATTTGTTTGGGAGTCACAACATAACCTTCCTTTTAGATTTGAGAAATAACCCATATGGTATATTTTTTATGGGAAAAGCATAAACTTACTCTAGAGTACAGACAAAGGATAAAAAGAAATACTATTATGTAAAAAATTAATTTGTAACAATAGATTAGATGACCATGAATGTTGATTCAGCTCAAAAAAATATGATCACTTTGATAATGTGTGATCAAGATGCTGAAGTCCTTCATGATTGAATCAATGGATCATAAGTCGTAGCAGAAATTCAGAACTTCACAATTCTATAATGAACATTATATTTTTCTCTATAAAATATCTATTAAATCATCATCATCATCAATCTCATTGAATAAATATTTATATCATTCCTTGACTCCAATATCAATGGATAATTGTGTAATTAAATCCAAATATTTTTTAATAATGTTTCATTAGTTAATTACAGAAATACACATTAAAAAATGAACATTGAAAATATATATGTTACTTGTAATTTGAATCAACGTATTAAGTCTTCATTCACTTTTATTTATTAAATAAATAACTTTTCAACACATCAAAAATAATCATTAATAAAAATGATACCTTTTCAAATGAATAAACTGATGGAAAATATTAAAACAAGCTTAAATAAATTTGATATTTCAAAATATACACAAAACTAGGTATGAAATAATTATTATTAAAATAATTGTTCTAAATATATTTTATACAAAAAATTGTTCTCAAATAGTATTCATAATATATATTTAATTTTTTAGTGAGAAATAATAATAATAATAAATTCTATAAAATTAAAATAACTAAAAATATCAAAACCATGTTGAAATAGAAAAAACTAAAAAATAAAAATATTAGAAAAATATGAAAATTAATAAACTAACCGTGTGAGTAAAAAGACTTATTGTTAGTATAGTGTTTGTTCACACATGGTCGGTGTATTGGAAATCGCATTTCACTTGGTCACTTAAAATGAACATGCGGTTAGAACAAAAAAAAAGTACCTCATAGTAAGTAAGTACCTTATGAAATATTCTACCTGGAGGATTCATGGAAATTACTCCCTTTATGCAGAATGGTAACTTACATGTTGCATGGTATATAGATAGATGACTCATGGTAATATTCAAAATAAGTACACTTACCATATCATTGTGGGTTTGGTGTGCTTTCCTTTGGTAACTGCACTTATCGTGTCAAAGTAGGTACAAAAAACAATGGAATTGTGTGTACTGGTTATCCTCCATGGATAGTATCAATAATATAATTTTAAATTCATACATTTCATCCACTATATATTCGATGTTGATGTGATCTTCACAAACTGGGGGTGAATAGAAGATGGGCCACATGAGTCGACGACGTCGAACCATAAGAGGATATGTTGAAGCGTTGTCAATGTATAGCCTTTTGAAAATGATTCAAGGAGGATAGTCGAGCTATACTATGGTGTGTGAGGATTCCAAGCTTCCATGTGAGACCAAACACATAGATTGTCATTAAACCTATTTCTCGGTGGTGCACAGCCATGGATATTTTATGGAGAAGAATACACACACACAGATATATAAATATATAAATATAGAAAATATATAATTATATATATATATATAAGATGATAAAAAATATAAAAATATGTATAAAAACACTCAATTAGAAAAAAAATATATACACAATAAATTAAAAATTAAAATTTATATAAATTTTATAACAAATTATAAATATATTTAAATATATATAAAAAATACAAAAAATAAAATAAGATATATTTAAAAAATAATAATAACAAAATATAAAACTATATATTTTAAAATTATATTATCAAAAAGATATATAAATATGAAATTTAAAAAACATTGTAAAAACGAAACCAAAAAAGGGGAATTTTTTAAAACAAATGAAATTTATTAATAAAATAAATAGATTGTACATTTAAATTTTAAATAAAATTATAATAATAAAATAAAACAATATTAACAATTAAAATAATGGACTACAATTTACCAACATAACAAAATAAATAACAACATAAACTGATAGTGAAAACAAACATTTCCTATGTCAATTATCTACTGAATAAATCAAAATCATGGAAAATATTTTTGGATCTTTGGTGAAACCTAGGTTCCTTATCTTCTTCATTCACTCCTTTATTATCACAATATAGTTCAATTGGATATATAATACTTCAAATGTAATGAACCTTTCCCAGTTAAACTGCCACGTCACCAAAACTGATCCTTTATAAGGCCCAAAGAATGTTCTCAATCACAATAGGATTGTAACTAGTTCTAGGTCATAAATACTAACACAATGGGAATTATTTTACCCTATTATAAAAATAAAATAATAGTGAACCCTTACCAAGATTCTATAATGGGGTTTATATTCTTTGAACTTACATATATATGAAATAAATAGTTTTAAATAAATAAACCAAATGATACATTATCACTATAAATGACTAATCTCACTTTTCAATATAAACATAAATAAAATAGATTTCGTGAACATAAATAATGATACCAAACAAATAATGTAAGGTCAAATTGTATGATATGAACATCCCACCATAAACTGTAAACCCAAACTAACACATTATCAACTCCATCTAACCCAAAGTCAATTTTAAATCCCAAAATATCCATGAGATATAAATTTATATATATAACCATGGAGAATACATGAAAAAAATAATAACTAAATATATATGTTTGTGTGTATGTAAGGTATGAGCCAAATGTGCCCATTTGGATTTCACCAAAGAGTTGTCTATTTCCAATTATAATAAATTCAAAATATTTTAGTTTGAATTACATTTAAAAACTAATATTTTTCTAAATAAGAAGTAAAATTATAATAATTTACATTCATGTAACTTCCATTGAAATTACCACCCACATTATATAAACCATTGGGTAAACCATATTGTAGAATAAAAATGATCTTATAGGGATGGGAAAATATTTTATTAAACATAAAAAGAGAAAAAAAAAATAGTTACACTTTCCTATGAAATATTTATTTCAAATCCCCTATTTAAAAATTAGTTGGAATGTAAACTAATCCATAAAATTAAGTTATACCTATACATACATGTGTGTAACCAACTTCCATCCAATGTTGAGATACTATAAAATTACCTTAGGGATTACTATCAACTGGTCTCATTGGGGGAACTCCCCTAAATAGAGCATGAACTACATTAGGGGGCCCTAACAAGTGAAATAATATAAGATAGTTTAACATGAATATAGACCTACCACTTAGCTACCAAGGGTTCCCTTTTCATAAAAACATGGAGGATAGGTAACAATAAAGTCATATGATTGAAACATTTCTCAAAAATAAAACATAACAACTAATCTTTCAACTTTCCTCTAACATTCTATTAATTAAAATAATATTTATCATAAACAATAATAATCTATTAATTTATTATTATTCATAAATCACATAAATCATAACCTAAATTGTATCAAGACCAAGGGTGTTACTAATATTAATGAAACCATTTAGCAACATAAAAATGGAACTTTTAAAAAAAACATGGAAAATAAAGTCTTAAAACCATCCCATAAAAACTAAGGCATGAAAAAAATAATTGGAAATCATTTGAAAAAAACACCTCCTACAAAACATCATACAAATAATGAAGGAAACCAATAAAAATATAAACATCATAAAACAAAACAATGACTAGAAACAACCCATTTAAAACATAAGTTTATCTATTTAAAAATAAATATAGATTTAGATGCTTCTTTAGTTATCATGTTCATTTTAAAATGGGTCTTAGTAAATTTCAAAATCACTTTTTATTCATAAAAAATGTATTTAGAAATAAATAACTATAAATCTATTAAAATTCCATTATAATGAGTGTAAAAAACATTAAAAACATATTAAAACCCCAAAAAGGATATCACCTTTAGTATAACTTATTAGAAAATGAATTTAGGAAACCCAACCATTATATAAAATGTTAAATTAAATGAAGTTCACAAAAAATCAAAAATAAACCTATATAAATCAAGTCACCTTAATAAAATGAGTATAACCAATGGAATAATATGGTCATAAAATCCATAAAATCAAAAAATAACCTAATTAAACCATCATAATCCCAATATTTGACCGATTTGGCCATTACGGTTCAAGGGTGAAGTGGATTCCAAGAATAAATGGAAGATGTATTAGGAGGATAAGAATAATGAAGAATAAAACATTATTTTACCTTCCAAATACACTTAAAATATGAGGAGGATATGTATAGAACCAAAGAAAAATATGAGGATATCTCCCTTTGGGTTTTATAGAAGTATCAATTGAGAAGGAAGGGAGATGATTCCAAATTAAGGGTAAAATAAAATGAAGATTTAAAAGTTAATTTCAAATTTAAAATTTATTATTTACTTGAATGGTGTGTCCACATAGTTCATTAAACTATGTGCTAACCATACAGAAATCACTGTAATCGAGTCGCAATACTCACATAATTATATCACATGGTTCCCCAAACTATGTATATAACATGTGTGAGATATTGAATAATTTTTTTACCATTTTAGGTGAATTTACATGGTTAATCATAATCATATAGTAAATATACACTATCTCTAATAGATAATTTTTCACTTTGTAAGATTATATTTCAGGGTTTCTTCTTTTAGTGTTAAAACTATGTGGTATCTACTAATATGGATCTCCATATAATATTATTGTAAATAGTTACTCATAAAAGTTCACTAAACATGTAACTCCCCGACCCCAGTTACCCAGAATCGATGCATTATTACATAAAATTGGAATGATAAAAGGAATAATGTCCCAAAAGACCGATCAGTTTAGTATCTTTAGAAGTACTAGATACATACATAAGTTTTACATTAAATCATGAAATAAAAAAACAACATTGTATCCTCTATTAACACTCTTATATCCCTTAGCTTATTCCTTCAGGTTAAGCATAATATAGTTCTTTGCATCTTTAGAAAAATAAAACATAATAAAGGGGTGATATCAGATGCTCAGTAAGGATAACAATATAGCATAAACTGTCATAAATAAGAATAATCATTTAAGGCAATGTATAAGACTAGAACACAAGACTTTTAAACTTAAACATCAGAATAATATGGAAAAGAAAATAAAATAATGTCATTTATTTATTCACATGGATATTCTACTGGTAGAATAATTACATGTAATATCAATAGACAATTTCATAATGATGGAATGCATAATTCCACACTTCATAACCACATAGTCAGTGCCTTGTCCCAAGACAACAAATAAGATTTTTTCAAGGCCTTGTGCCAAGACACTAGTTTCTCTCATGAGACCTACTGATGCATCGAGGAGCTATATCGGGCTCCACCTATCACTTACTAAGTCAAATTCATTCCTCATAAGAAAAGATTTAAACATAACAGAAACATTCGTATTAAAACTCACATACGAAATGTCAATACTTTATCCATAAACCATGAATGGTATAAAAATAACACAACCACAGTCAAACACATCACAAAACCTTCAATACAGTATGGAAGAATTGTATCATAATAAATCAACCTCAATCAAGAATAATATCTCATAAAGGATGTTGTCATAGTTGAAAATGATCAGTAAAAATCTTTGATATAAATATCCCTTTTTTTATGAAAACATTTAAAAGTCTCACAACTTATCAATAAGTTGTTTAAAATAGATTTTTGAAACAAAGTATCCCATACCACATTGAAACTTTAAAAGTAATTTCAATTTTAAAACATTAATGTTCATATAAATATAACCTTAAAACTGTTTTTAAAACATGGACATTAATGAGAAATATTTAGAAGAATAAATTTTTAAAACATTTCAAATGATATTTTAGTTAGAGTTCTTAACCAAATGAAAGACTCTAGAGTACAAATAATTTAGTTAATAAAAACTTTATAATATTTTGAGAATAAATGGATTCATGATATACTATGTCAAAGTACAGTATATACACCAAATAAAAGTGAATTGGCGCATAACAACAAAGAAGTCTCAATGGAATGTATATTGAGATGAATTCTTTTATAAAGACTATATCCTTAGGTTAAGGATAAATAAATGACATAATTATGTGTGACAAATATAAATACACTTAATATTATTGGATATTAATTATAAATCAATCAGAGGACATTCAGATATATTCTTGTAAAAACAACACCAGTGACTTGGATGTTTAACTCCATGAATAGAAATTGAGTTAAAATTACTCTTATCAAGTTTATATTGATGACTTGAGAATTTATAAATGGAGTGATTATGTGTATCAAAAGTATATTCACACAAAGGGGATTTTAAATTACTATATAAGAAAATAAATAGTGATTTCACACATAATCTTAGAGTAAAGTAATCAATGAAGTATGCATAAGGCCCAATGAGTGGAAATTGAAATTTGAAATTCCCTTACTTATTAGGTAACTTATGAAACATACACCCCGTGAAATAAGTACAATACAATGAAGATGTAAATACCTATAAATTAAAATATAATACACAAAGAATACAATCATCGGTAGTACATACACCACACAAAAGGAAATAATGGAAAAATAGCATGAATCTCACAGGAATAAGAAGTTAGATAAAAACCCCTTACCTAGTACTTTTAATTAGTAGAGGGTATGTTAACCTCCTGTATAATAGTTAAATAATTGTTATAAAATTATACAATAATCTAATACATAAATATAATATCATATATGATCTTCTAATATTGCTTTGTTAATAATATTTCAGTAGTATCATTGTTTCAGGTGTTAACTGATTCATTTTCCTTTATATATTTTGTTACATAAATCATGTTTGTTATGAATATGATGTATTTAATTCATATACATAGTGATATTAAGTCTTTAAACATTATTTTTAATCATAAAATCAAAAATTAGTCTTGAATGGTTACGATTGAGAATGACATCTCATTGTGTCGTGGAGACGGTAAGCCGTACATATGCAATATCATTCTTTTGATAGTGAAATCGTATATAATTGGATGGTATATAATATATACATAATCGTTAAAATATTATATTTATTATTTACATCAGTTATACTCATTATTATACCCATCCAAATAATGAAGTTTTTTAATAACAAACTACACCACGACGGGGAGACGGTAAGTCGTACTATGCACGTATAGTGAATTTTTCATTTATAGGATGGATAGAATAACGAATATGGTTGTACCATATTTATAATAACATAAATTTATGTAGAAGGTACTATATTTATTATTTTTTTTATGGAAAAAAACAAAGAAAGATGAAGTGGAAGAAAAAAGAACTTGAATGAGGGTGGTGAAATTATTACCTCTTCTTTGGGTGTTTCCTATTAAGTTGATCAAAAGGGATCCTTAAGTTAGATTTATGATCAAATTAAGGACTCTAGGATTATTTTAGTGAAGTTTTGAGGATATTTGGGTAGGATTTGGACGATCCAAATGGATATGGAGGTGTGAAATTAAGATAAGGGGAAGTACCCTTTTATAAGAGAGGTGATGGTCACATTAGGGAAATCTTGAAATATTATTTTATAATAAAATAATTTTCGGTAAATAATGAATCCAAAATGATTTATTTTGATGATAAGGTTGAAATGGGTAGAAAAACTCTCACCCAATGGGTTTTAGATAGGTTTAGGTCACCATATAAACCTTATCTTTTAGATTTAACTCTTAGTTAAATAGTTTGTCATTTACCATGTCTCTTTGTATTTTTATATTATATGGTTAATGAACTTACTATGACAAGTCATGAAAACCCCAAGTGGTTCATAATTAATATATATAACCTTATCTAAGTCCTTTTTCCGAACCTTAAATTTTTAGGAATATTATATCAATCAATAATATAGTATTTGTTTTAAAAACTCAATTATGTCAATTTTGACACTATTTAGTATTTGGTTTTTGTGAAATCATAACAGCATGATTACTTCAAAAAAATTATTTAATAAACCCTACCATGTCATATTAAGCTATAAAATTAGTGGAATTCATCAAAAGTCTCAAATTACATTTATTTTGATATTTATAATATCAATTATTTTAATCTTTCATTGATAAGGTAATTACTACATCATCATTATGTCAAAAATAAAATAAATTATTTAACATATAAAAATTATAAACAAAATACCATTATGTAGTAAATTATGTTAGCTTTCTAATGAATAGTTATAGTTTAATTTATATTGTTTTTAACCCTATATTAAAAATGGTTTAGTTATTAAGCTTTGAATTTAACTCTTTTAACTCTTCTTTAAATAAAATAATAATAAATTTCCTAATCTAATTAAAGTGGACCAAAGGGGGTCATATTTTATTCCTAAGGTTATTTTGGTCTAACTAAACTTATCAAATAGAATTAGGACATGTGTTAGGGTAATTATAATATCATTTTTACCTTTAATTACCCTATTTACTTTTAACCGTGGCAAATAAAAGTCAAAAGTTACTATTCACCAAAAATTATTTTCATCTTATTGAACCACATTTTACTTACTTATATTAACCGTGTCTCTCGGATTTTTGAAATTCAATTCATAGAAGTGGTAAAATTAAGTTTTATGCAAATTTGCAAATGCTTCTAGAATGTGGGTAAAAGAGAGTAAAAAGTGTAATAAACTTTTATTCATCTAATTTTATTATAAAATGACTCCAATGAACTAAATTGAAATTATATAGGTATTATATATCTATTTTTACTTAAAATAAATTTAAATAATAGAAATAATTATTTAAATAAAAAGTCGGTTTTTAAATATAACGTAGTGTTTTTCACTATTCATCAAAAATTGAATGTTTTTAGAAAAATACCAAAAATTTACCCCAATCTAATTTTGATATTACAAATTCAAAAATGAATTCAATTATACCAAATTCAAAACATATAAGTTTCATTAATTAATTTAATATTAATTCTCGTTGTCAAAACCAAAAAGCGGGTCTTTATAAAGTAAAAACTATCAAAAGATTGACATTTTTTTATGTCAGATTTAAATGTGGAATTACGTATATTGACCTAAATTGTATTAAATAATAAAATTATAATCTAATTATACTTACAAATAATTCAAATTCATAATTTACCAATATAAATTTTTTCGATTAAAAAGTTGTATTCAATTAAAATTTAGTATTTTCTGTATTCATCAAAATATGAAAGTTATCAGAAAAGTACCAAAAACTTATCCAAAATACATTTTTAGGTCCCAATTCTAAATAATAATTTAATTTCATTAAATTAAATATATAAAAGTGTCAAATATTGGTTTTAAAAAGGGTTTTCCATTAAAATGTGGTAAAATTAAATTTTTTTAAAAATACTTCTTTTATATGAGAAAACTGAATTTGTTCTTATATTATGTCTAAGAAACATAAAATATGGATTCTAAAATTATATTGAGTATATAAAATTCAAAATTCAGTTAATACTATTCATAAACGCTTTTTGAATGGCGAGTTTGGTAAGTCGTGGGGCACTCAAACTCGGTGTTGCGTGTAGCGCAAGCTATTGAATTACTTTAAAGAAAATAACATAATATGAAATATTGGGGTGTTACAAAACATGCATCAATCACTTAATATATAAGAATATTTTGTATGGTTACTACTAAGCCAAATGTAGTCAAACAATGTAGAAATATTTTTTAAAAAATTTCAATGTTATTATTTAGAAACTTCTAAAAAACAAAATAACTCATGGTTATATAATATCCCCAAGATCAGTTGAATGGGTGTGCAAAAATTTTCTCCGCCATGACAATTTATTCCCCCAAAAAGTCTTAATTAAATATAGAAATAAAGGAGTATTATAAACTTTTCATCTAATCAAGGGTTATATAGTATATCAACAATATCAATTTAGTAATTTTTCAAATAATACATCCTCTAAAAGAATGTTCTATCTTCTTCAAAATTATAATTTTTCATAGAGAAAGATTTAATATAATCTCCTATCATCTAGATATATGAGGTGGGTGAATTGGGAAAAACTTTATGAGGCACAAAAAAAAGGGAACACCAAAAAATTTACAATTAATCAATAGAAAATAAGATTGGGACACTAGGATATCATGACACTAATAATGTATCATAAATTTTTAAGGAACAATGAAATATATTTTCACTATATTGAGAAAAATATATGCTTTAACCAAACTCTTATTTATGGATATAATAAGTCTAAAAATCTGAGACATGATATAGATATCCCCTCTATTTAAAATTATCTTTCTGAGGATAGAACTAATGACATGATATCACAATGGGAAAATAATATAAATAAAATAAAAGAAATAATAAAATTACATCAATACTATCTATAAAATCACACAAGAATATATTTAGAATTTAAAAAATAAAAAAAAGATAATACCAAAAAAGATAACATATTATATCATATGATTCAATTAAATCTTATAAATAAGAAGGAAAAGGTATACAAAAACATTACAACAAACAAGAGGATCCCTAAAATAATATTTGATTTATTATAAGTTTATTTATGTAAGCATTATGATAGCATTCTATCATGGTTTAAGCTACATTATATTTTTTTATTTCTTCTTTTAAGAATTTTGTGTATAATTTTTTTGAATATATATTAAACAGCCAAATATATAAAAGGAATTAGAATCATTAGAGAAAAGGGCTTAGAGTTCCCTAGTTTTCTACACTGTAAAAAATATCATTTCTTCATATGAGAAATTATAGTAGAATGATAATACTAACCCATATAGTTACTATATCCAAGATTATGGTCAACCTATTTCCACTTTTCACAAGAAATAATACCCTTGGTTATTCTAGATAGAACCAAGTCACCACCCATTATAGTTTTATATATTTTAATTGATTCCACCATCAAATACTTTTCAATTACTTCCTCATAATATTTTAGTATAGATACCAGGACACATTACCAAATATTCAGTCAAAGAGCCACTCTAATAAATTGATATTTTAGAGATTCATCTATACAGATAATGGTAGAAAATGGTACAAATTCAAAGATATGATCGATATACTCATTCATGGATCTCTAACCTTGATAGAGACACATAAATTAAATATATTTCTTCAATTTTACAAACAGAGGATAATTCCACTATATAAATAATGTCATGAAGAACTCTTAATGAATTACATTACATATCTTAGATGGGATGATGGTTTCCCACCACAATTTACTCAATCATTCAGATTTTCCTATAGTGGATTTTATACTTTATGATTCTAAACTTCCCAAATAATTAAGGATATTATCGATTAATTTTAGACAGTACACTACTTAAAATAAAAAAAATTACTATAAAATGATGGTTGATGATGGTGTTTTGAAATATTAAGTCTAATTTCAATTTCAAACTCTTTATTTCTATAGGTATGAACCTCAAAACATGGTTTTCTGATTTAAGTAGACTCAATGAAATGAAATTTATATGGGTGGAAATATAGTTTGAATGATTTGTTCTAGAATTTGGAGTTCATATCATTATTTTTTGGATGATTTATGTGTGTAATTTATAACTTCTATTTGAATCACTGAGGGAGTTATGGGTGGATATCCTTTCAGTTCTAAAAATATAATACATATGAATCATCGATTGGTTTTGTGAGAATGAATTTTTTATTTCATGATAATTCATCTTGTAAATAACTCATCCCTATAATCCTATATCGTTTAGTTAATTTATTATATTGGTAACAGATATAATCAATTACATCTAAAAGGACTTAATAGTGTAGTAGTCTTGGTAAAATAGATACATAATAAAATATCACTTTATATTTGAAATAATAAAATACAATATAGTATTTTATTCAAGAAAATAATTATTCCCTCTATAATATCCTTTTAAATCAATAATAATATTCTTTTTGGAATCCTAGGGAAAGGAAACAAAAGAAAGGGTTATCTTGGATTCTCACCAAGGAAATTCATATAGAAAAATATATAATAAAATTAATAAGGAATGAATAATATGGTAGGAATAAATTATGATCAAATAATTTTATATAAATAAAACAGTTGCCTTAAAAATTATCTATGGATATAATAACTATTTGAAAATTAATACAGATATCATTAATAGGTTTCAAAATGATGCAATACATAATTTCAAACATCATAAACTTATCGTTGAGGCTTGTGAAAAGATATCTTACATAAATATGTAATGCCTTGGGAAAATTCCCAAGTGATTTTTTCTCATGAGACCTAATAATGAATCAAGTGGATATATAATTCTAGTCCCCACCCATCACATAGTAATCCCAATTTTTTCATCTTATGAATAAAAAATACAACTTGACCAATCAGTATTATAATCAATAAATGTTCGTTTTAGAGAGAATAAATACTAAATCTCAATACTTTTCCACATAAAACTGATCATAACCCATCCAAAAAAATATTTTTATGGTATCATAAGGTTATAACCATAATAAACCATAAGTTTCATCAAATTATGTTTACATAGATGAAAATTCATTTAAAATATCATTGGAATATTTCTTGAGGAAAATACCCTTTTAATTTAGAAATCACATGTTTAAAATTTAAAAATTAGCAAAATATTAACGAAAAAAATTATTTGAAAATAATCTTATAAATTTGTTACATAAAATTAAAATAAAATAATATTCATGATTGTGGTAAAACCCATTTGTATAGTGCGTGTCAAACTAATGTATTTGTTCACACCTTCTATAAAGGGGCCTTGTTTGGAAAATGATAAGAATATTATTTTTAAACCACTTTATAAAAGTAAAAAATTGGTAAAAAATGTAATGGCACAGGTTTTTGGGGTCCATTACTTTGTGAAAATCTCATGTTGGGTTTTTTGTTCTGGTAATCTCGGTGAAGTTTGGTGATAGGCCTACCGGTAGCCTTAGCCTACCAGTAGTAGGCCTACCGGTAGCTCGGTCTACCGGTAGCTCGGTCTACCTGTTTCTACAGCCTACTAGTCGCTGACAGCAACCGATAGCTCTCAGCTACTGGTAGCTGTCAGCTACCGGTGGTTATCGGCTACTGGTGGCTCTCGCCTACCCCCACAGGTTCTTTCCAGTAGCACTCCTTTTTGCACAAATTGGGTTTTAAACCCTATTTTGACCCCTTTAAGCTCGTTTTAAAGCCTGATAATGCCCATGAATTTTTTAATTAAATATTTAATGAATTAATCTTGTGTGTGCGCTGGTTTAAACCGCCCAACCTTTTAATAATGTGTGGGGTATCTCAACCGCGTGGTCAACCCACGACCCCGCTCCTTATGCGGTTTTGCATTCTTATCTCAACTGTCCCAGACTTTTATAAACAAAAGGGTTCGTTGTAGGGTTCTTTTCTCATTCACCCTACTCTAGAATACCCTTCATTCAGATGAGACACTTTTCGTTCAGGCGATCCACATCGCTATGTGTGAAGTTCCACGCCCGGGCTAAGCGTCGATCGTTGATCAACAAGAAGGGAATTTATCCTTCACCTCTCTCTTTTGTGTATCATGCAGGGTGGGCGTGCTTTTGATTCTGTAGAATTGGATGAACCCCAAATTTAATGAAGATAATGAATTTAATTATAAAGAATAAAGGGTAAGGGGTGTGATTGATGATGCTTTGATTTATGATCTTCCATGATTTATGATTTCTGAATTGTGTGGTTGTACGCCTTCTATAAATCATGGCCATTGGTGGTCTTTCTTTGTGCACTAATGGACCCCTGGTAATGTTTTAAATGACTTTTTTGGTAGTTTTGAAATCCTACTGTGAAAAATGAAATCGGTTAATCACGTATATCTGGCTAAATAAATTGAGGTAGCGGGATCAATCCCTTTATGTGATAAATCTGGTTAAAGTACAGCAGAAATTGAAATCATGGAGAGTTTTAAATCTTATAAATCTGAAAATACTGGGTCTTATGTTAGTGGTAGTGTTTGGGTTTTTTTTCTTCACGAGCCGATTTCCAGGTGATGTGGGTGGGGATGGGATCCCCTATTTTTATACTCTCGGTGGTTATGAAATTGGGGATGGGATTCCCTATTATTATGGATTCGGTGGTTGTGAGTTTTAAGACCAGGTGGCTACGTTGTTTATATCATGAATTGGGGTGGGATCCTCTATTGTTGAGAAAACATTGGCTTCTGGATATTGGGGACATGGGAGTGTCTCGGGGTTATCTTTGGTTCCATTACTTCGAGGGATCTCACTTATCTCTTTAGTTGTTGTGGATTTACAAAAGAACCGGGTGCGGGTGATGTGTTTGATGCTTGACTGTTTGATCTCCCTTGACTTGTGCTTATGATTACTAGTTGCCCAAGTAGGTGAATAAATTATTTAAACATTATTACTGAACATGAAAACAAGAATGGGACAAATGGGTTTTGTTGGCAAGAGTCGTGACTCGGACTTGAGTGTTGTCTGTGTCCTTTGGGTTGGCTGAAGAAAAACCTAAACTTGGGAGATTTCTTGTTACCTATATATATATACTTGTAGCTTTGTGTTTCTTTTTCGCGCCCCACCCAAGTTGAGCACTTAGTTCGGAACACCCCCATTTCATGGGGGAGGGTGTTTTTCCCAACACTATTATTAGTGGCTGGTTATTATCTCATTTTCTACTCCCTTTCTCAGATAGCCCAAGTATCTTCGGGCAGGCTGTGATGGCCTGAGGTCCATTATTAACCCAAGAATCTTCGGGCAGGGTAGTGTGTTGGTTGTCCAGGTGTGTGCGGTAGGTGGTTTCCCTAGTGTCTTCGGGATGAGGCCCAAGTGTCTTTGGGTGTGGTAGTGGATCTTCTAGCCCAGGTGTCTTCGGGCGTGGCGGTGGTTGTTCTGGCCTAGGTGTTTGCAGGCATGGTTATGTGTGACAGTTGTGGCCCAGGTGTTTGCGGGCGGGATTCAGGAGTGGGACTACATGCGGCTGTGGCCCAGGTGTGTGTGGGCGGGTGTGGCAGTGGGACTGCGGTGAGAATGGCGGGATTGGTTCGATGTGTAGGATGTCTCAATAACAAGTGGGAAAGTGGCGTGGGGTACCCAAACATCGATGTTCTCTAACTATACATTACTTGACTTGTGTTATTTGGGGAGTGTGCCTTGGTTAGGCTTGGGTGGATAGATTACCTTTTTAGGTGTTTGGTTTACTCTTTTTCTCCTGGTACTTTAGTACGTTCCCCCACTTGTGCACGAGAGTCTTTGGTTTTCCCTACTGAGTGTACTTGTATGCTCACCCTACGTATATAAATCTGCTTTCAGGATTCCAGGAGGACTTTGTGGATCACATGGGACCTTACTATCTCGGACCTTTGGGGTAGTTGCAGTTGCTTTTTTCCTTCTTTGGTACTTACCCTTGTAGTCACTTTTGTACTTTGTGGCTTTTACTTTTGGAACATGCATGTGGGATGGTTTACTTTTGGCTTTACTTTTCTTTTAGTTTTGGTGTTGTTGGGTTTCATCATCATATCTCCTGATCCTATAAAACAAAAAGGGTAATGCCTTCCATTTGTGTGTAATTTCCATACCCTTGGTGCTAGTCGCCACTTCGGGACCTATAGAAGGCGGGTTTCAGGGGTCATTATCTCTCCTTCAACTTAAATAAGGAAGGGTTTGGCAAACTGCTGACCCTTCCCTCCTTTTGGTGAAGGTGGGTCATGAAAGAAAATAATTTAATAAATAATTGTAGAATGGTAAAAAAATTCACTAAAACATTTTAAATAAAATATATACATGGTTTAAAAACATTCCTGGATGGAAGAAAAAAAGATTTATTTTCTTCAAAAACATTTTTTTGTATCTTTAGTACGTAAAAATCCGTCTAACCTCCAATATAATATATTTAAATTTATTATATTTATATACTAAAAACATTTTAAATACTTATAACATAATATTTTATCAACTTATAACATTTCAATATTTATCTATTAGTAATTCTCTATTAAAATTATTGCTTCTAAGTGTTAATTTTATAGGTTTTCATATAAGTTTTAGTTTTTTCGTCATGGTCCATTAACCTTTTACATGGTTCTATAATCTCCATAGTTATAATTAATATATATATAATATTAATTATATACTTATCTATAATCTTACATTAATTTTAGATACATAAAAATTAAATACACCATTCATGGGGATGGTAGGCTATACAATCGCATGAACGTTGTTTCCATTTTTCGATGGATCGAAAAAATAATGTTAAAAAAATTATTCACATTTAAATAGTCATAATAATATCATAAATAACATATAAATTTATTAAATCCATAATTTTAACCATAAAATTAAAGTGGTCATGAAAAACAAATTACACCACACCATGGAGACAGTAATCCATACGTATGCGCAAGAGTTATTTTCCAATTCGGTGGGATGGAAAGAAGATAGATAATGGTTTTTAAATCATCATCATAAAAATTATGTGTATTTGAGATACTAAATTAATTATTTTATAATGTATACCATGCATTTAGTGTAGGTATAAGAAGAAAGAAAACTAAAACATTAGGTTAAAAGTTATACTCTTTTTTAGAAAGTCTCCTTTTCTTTACACCTTAACCCCTCTAAGGTTGGTATTATGCCTGAAATAATTCCTTTATAACTTTGGTATGGATGTTATGAAGATATTGTTTTGGCTTTGGGATAATATATAGTACTATAAATATATGAGGAAGATATGATAGTATGTTCCCTTATATAAAAGAAGGGAGGAGAATTCTTGAAATTTCATAAAGTATTAAATTAATATAAATTAATTTTCCTATCCTAGTGGATCCAATTTGATATAATTATTATACTTTATTCTTATTAGTTAAAATAATTTCATAAAATAAAATTTTGGTTGGTTTATATTATTTTTCACCCTTATCTCTTTGTTTTAATCCCCCCTCCAATGTTAACCATTTTGACAATTATCGTGATATGAATGTTTTTCACCCATTAGGGGTCATGAAAGTTACTATAAAAGGATTTGTAAATGGAATGTGGTTTATATTTTAAACAATATCCCATTCACTTGGATAAAAATAATCTTCATATAAATTTTATATCATTTAATAAAATATTATTTATTATAAAATATCTTTAATGTAACTTTTGAAAATACATGAAATATTATAATCTAATATGTGTCTAAATCATTCAAAATAGATCCATAATGAAATAGATTATTTTAAAATGAGAATATGCACATTATTTAATCATCCAATAAAATTTTTATGATTTTATATACTATTTTAAACCTTATATTTATGTTTAACCTCTTGGTTATCCAATTTTAACCCTATCTGTGGTAATGAAATTTTCAAAATTAAAGGGTTATAATTTTACTTATAAATTAGAAAATTTCTAATTCATAGAGAATGGATGGATTTTTATTCCATGTCTCATCCTTCTTATCTTATTTCAATATTTTTATAATTTTTAAAAAATTTAATAAAAAATTATCTAACATAAAATAGCATTAATGTCATTTTTGACTCTATTCATTTAGTTTGACTTTAAAGGCAAGAAGATAGTAATGGATTTCAAATATAAAACATTTTCACATACTTTTATATGTTATATTTAGCTATAAATGTCTTGTAACACAATACTTAATCCTAATTTTATTAATTTTAATATTTTTGAAATTATTTATTTTATTATTATATTAATTGAATAAATGTTGTATTAGTATTGCGTAAGCTTTTAAAGTAAATATTTAGTCACTAAAAATTTAAAATAAATTACCACAAAAAGAAAATTAATTTATCTATAAAATAAATATTTAAAATTTAACTTATAATCTTTTTATTATTTTGTAGAAAATATATATATATTATATTCAATAGAGTGAAGTTTTGTATTTATTCTTTATTTAAATTAATATAAAGGTCTTAATCCATGAAATACCCTACCAAGTGGACATATATTTGTGACATGTATAAATAAAACTAAACTAAACTCATATAATAGGATAAAGGCCAGTTTTTGAGAAATTTTAAAGCTTTGTCACTAAATTTTTACTCAATTTTACACATTTTACCCCTACTTAGGTGAAAAATATTTACCAAGGTTAATATTCATAATGAAAAAAAATAAAAGGGTCCTATTTTAAAAAATATCAACCTGATTATAATTTTTTATTCCATTTTAAACATTCTATTCACTTATGTGGGAGAGTTTAGTTTAAAATTAAAATCATAAAACATATCATAGAGCAGTTTTCGAGAAGAAAATGTTTTCTAAAGAATAAAAGTTTTATACCAAAATCAAACATAAAAATAATTAAAATGACTTTAATTATAAAATAAATAATATAAATAAAATATTTTATCTTTAAAACCATTTATAGCAAAATATAAATTTTTAAAATATTTAAATGAAAACATAATTTTCAATAAAAATTAGTATTTTTCACAATTCATAGAAAATTCAATTATTTCAAAAAATTATCAAAAAATCACCATATTCTAATTTATTACATTATTATTTAAAATTTAAATTTCAGTTTTTCAAATACATTTCATATAAATGATAGAAATTATTTATATTATTTATTCACAAAAATCAATAGACCCCATTTTGGAGGAAAATGTATTTTTAAAGCATTAAATTAATTTACTAAAAACCTTTATAAAAAATAAAAATTTGGTTATTTATTTTTATTTAAAAAAATTTACCCCTATGTTATAATGTTATATTGTATTAAAGTTCATTTAGACATGGAGTTTCATGTACCACAAATTATTGAAGAAATTAATTTTATTTAAAGAGAAATATATTCTAAAACCTTAGGGTGTTAAATTCTCTCCCGTTATATAATTATTTTTGTAATAATTTTAACTTGGTCATTAAAGTTTACATATTTTTAAATAACTTTTATAAATCCACATCATATAGAGGGTTAATACAATATCCTTAGAAAAAGGGAAGTGGTAAATATAGATGTTACCGAAAATAACAAATAATCAGGTTCCCAGATAATGAGACCATTAGTGGAGTGTCAAATTATATACATAGATAAGAAAATTACCATACAACTACTAATAAATAGTGATATAAAATATGATCATGAGAATGTTAATGACCCCAAAACAATTAATCAGTGATGAGTGAAAATACCATCAATTCATTGAAAATGAATGTAAAAGGATAACATATTTATTTCAATATCCTTTATTTCTAAAGTTGAGATACTCATTTACTATCGTGATAGAGAAGACAATAAAATCTAATAAATTTATTTTATTCCATTTCAAAAGATAAATTTCTTCCTTTGGTTATGGTTCTATGAATTTTCACATCATCTCTTATTCTACAAAATTAATAATGAGGATGATTTTTTTATTCCTGAAGCACTAAATTTAACTTTTAATATATCCTAAGATCTATAAAATAATGAAAATTCATTCCTTATTTCTATAAATATTTAATAAACCCAAAAAATTTATCAAAAGTTATCTAATATAGATATATATAATACATTACTTTCTAAAAACTCATTAATATCCCCTAAAGTTATTCCTAATCCATTTCATAAGTATTTAACCTTAAGACTCAACTAAAATATTTCTCTTTAAATTCAGAATCCAAAAATTCAAAATATTTATTCAAATAATTATCCCTATGCAACAAAAAACATCTAATAATTTCATATACCAAATATGTGAATACCATGATCATATATTCCCTTAAAACATAATAATAGTTTTAATCACTATAAAACCTCAGTGAAAACATATATTCTATAAAAATTAACATGATCCATATTCCTTAGATAAAATCATAGACTATTGAATATATTATATAAATCCAAAAATGAAATAATTATTATCAAAGATGGCTTAAATTACTTTGTCATCAAGTCACTAATCAATTTCAGGGTTACAAATACTACCCCATTTACTTCATTAATTTATATCATATACTTACCCTAAATAAAAATTATTAGGTCAACATTAGACACATATTAAAATTTATCTTTACATTAATAATTGTTTCTCTAAAAATGTCACCTTACCACTAAATCGATTTTATTAGTTACTTATACAATTAAACATATATTATAAAATCCTTAAATAAAAGTTTTTGTATAAAAATACTTAGTTGTTTCATGGTTGATATTACAAAAATTTCTTTATTATAATAATTTTACAACATAATTCCCTGATACCAATGCATAAACACTTCAATCCTCCCACTTAAATGATTAGCATGGCGATGATACTTCCTTGGTCTAGGATTTAACCCTCATATTGGGGAATTGACTCAAATAATGACCTTGTTCCCCACACATAAGACATTAAAATATAAATGTTATATTATGATTAACTTCATATCCATATATCAAACTATTTATTTTACCATGGAAATTCAATGATCTATTCTCTTATTTGCAGACATAAAAAATTTTATTATTATTTTGAGACATTCTCTAGGGTATCAATTTCCACATTTCTGACATGAAGGAAATTGAGCCATCTTTTCTCCATGATATCCACAACATAAGCTATCAATTAACTCTATTATTAACTTCTTTGGTGATTCTGAGAGTTGTTTAATGTGAAATTTTTTAATCGTATATCATGATAATTGATTATTCATAATTAAAATATATTTAACTCTAGTCATCATTAAATTTGGTTTCTTATAATCACTATATTTTTTCTCAAATACAATGTAAACATGATTCCTCTAGGGTTCTAGTAATTTATGGAAACCAAAAATATATTATGAAAGACAATAGTCCTAGTGGAAGACTATATAATCATGAAAATTATTTATAGGACTTCAAAATCATGAGACATTCTTTTAAATCATTGACACTTTAGGTTCAAACTAGGTAATTTATGATCATAATATATTCAAATCCTTCATAATGGTCTATAATTAAAATGTTCATTAAACCAATCATATCCCCCATGAGTTTCAGACCAACTGCGTGGTAAGGGTCCATTCACTATGCACCTGAATGATGGTTGTGATATACTCGAACAACTATTTTTGGTGTTATTACCCCTATATGAATATGTTCTAAAACCATATCCACTTATATTATCCCTACAAGTATATTTCACTAGTAAAAACACATTATATCTACCTTACCAACACTTTATTATGTTATTATATGCCCATAATTATCCTCAATGCCCGTCATATGGTAATCTTCCCTAATCTATGTTTTCCTGAATTAAGTTCCCAAGGTTTCTACTAAACTTACTCTAATACCAACTATAAAGACACCATACCTATAATCCCAGATCTAATGCTTAATTTATTAATTTTTTACTAGATATAAAAAATCTCATCTCAAAGGATTGTATAGTTTAGTAGCATTTGTAAAGTACATACATACCTGAATCTCACATTTAATAGTAAAACATTAAATACAACATTGTAGTTTATTTGAGAAAATCAATATTACCTATAGAATATACATTAATATTAATTATAACACTCTTAATGTCATCCAAATGATAGGAAACATAATAAATTGGTGATCTTAGATGATCAATAAGGGTATTCAAGAAACAGACGCTGTCGTAAAATGAATAAGGCATAAAAAATATGGTACGAATAAATGATGATCAAATAATTTTGTATAAATAATCACATGATATTAAAAATTATCAATGTATATCATAACTATTAAAATTATCCCATCTAAATTAATAATTTATTTTATAATGATGGAATGCAGAATGTCGGACATCTTAAACTTATCATCAAGGCCTAATGCCAATATATCATACATAAATGGGGATAGCCTTGTCAAAATACCCAACTTATTTTATCTAATAATACCTACCAATTAATTGAGGGTATATTTAATTCTAGGTCCCACCCAGCACTTAATAATTCTAATGAATTCATCATATTAATAAAAAATGCAACTTAATAAAAATGCCTTATAATTAATAATAATCTATATTGGAAAAACTAAATATTAAATTTCAAAACATTTCCAAGTAAAAGGATTAATAAACCATTCATAGAAATATCTTCTATGGTATAATAATTCTACAACCTCGATAAATCATAAAACGCATCAAATTATGTTAACATGGATAAAAATACTTTTAAAAATTACTTGTATATTTCTTGAGAAAAAAACCCTTTTCATTTTAAATTCACTAATTTAAAATTTAAAATTTAAAAATATAACTGGAAAATTTTTAATTTAAAATAATAAATTAAACATGTAATGTAATATTTAAAAAAAATATTAGTTATGAGGGTAAGAAAATTTATTCATGTGGGGTACATTAAAACAAATATTTCATTCACATCTTCTATTTAAGGTGTCACATTTGGAAATGATAGAGGATTATTTTTAAAAATATCTATGAAAGTAAAACATGGGTAAAAATGAAATTAAAAAATCATTGTATAATATTAAAAACATTATTGAAAAAGTTTTAATTAAAATATATACATCTAAAAAAAATTGATCAAAAGAAAAACTAGGTTGGTTTTCCTTAAACAAATTATTTAGGTATCTTGAAAAAATAAGAGAGAAAATTGAAATGAAAAATTATAATTTCTATAAATAAGAAAATTAAAATAAAATATATTTATTTTCATATATAAATATCATATGATTATTCTAATGGATACTCAAACTCAAAAAAATAAAAAATAATGATGAGATTGTGAAATAAACTCTTACCTCAAGCTCAAATTTGTTGAAAATAACCCTAACATCATATATAGTAAATTTAAATTGATTATAATTCTATAAAATAATAATTTACACACCTATAATATCATATATTATCCACTTATTACATTTAAACTCCTATTTACTAATAATTATTTATTAAAAATTTTGTATTTGTGTGTTGACTGTCACAATTTTCATGTAAGTTTTGGTTAGGGAGTTTTTTTATTTCATATTTATCATGGTTATATCAATCCCATAATTATTATAATTATATAAATATCGTATATATATATATATATTAAACATATTTATAATCATCCATTAAAGGTGGTGATATAAAAATTAATATCACTTTTCATGGAGATGGTAGGTCATACATACGCATGAACGTTGCTTTAATTTTCGATGGATAGGGAAAATGAAAGGTAAATAAAAATTAAACTTTAAATAATAATAATATCATAAATTATATATATTTATATATTTATAAATTCCATTATTATACCTATTCATGTAAATTGGTGTTGAAAAATGAAGTACACTGTAATGTAGAGACTGTAAGTCGTATGTATGCATGAGTGCAGTCTTCACATTCTATAGATGGAAAGAAGGTGGAAAATGGTTGATAAATAAAAATAATAAAAATTAATTATATTTTATACAATTAAATTATTATTTTATAATGGATACCATGGATTTATAGGATATATAAGAAGAAATAAAAATCGGTTTAAAGATATACTTCTTCTTTAGAAAACTTCCTTTTATTTCCAAATTAATTCATATAATGTTTTTATAATTACAAAAAAAATACCATTATAAAAAAATTTGGAAGTTTATCATAGTATTTTTTTTATTGGTACATATATAGTTCTCAAAAGGTGTTAGTAATATATGAGAGGATATACCCTTTTATTAGTGAGGGGAGGAGCATTCTTGGAATTTCATAAAGTATTAAATGAAAATAAATTAATTTTCATTTAAAAGTGGATTAAAATATTTAATTATAATATAGTATTAGGATGATTCAAAATCCTAATATACAATAAAATTTATATAGTTTTATATTATGTATGCACTCGAATCTATTTAGTTTAACTCCTCATTCACTGTCTTGACAATTACCATGATATTAATGTTTTTACTCATTAGGGGTCAAGAAAGTTACTATAAAATTAATAAATGTGCATAAATAAGAAAATTATGGTTTTTTAAAACATATAACATTATATTGGGTAACTATATAATTTTTATGAATTTTGAACCATTTGATAAAATATTATTTATTATAAAATGTCATTAATGTCATTTTTTGAAAAACATTAAATATTGAAATATAATATGTGTATAACTCTTGTAAAAGGATTCCAAAATAACAGGTATTCTAAGAAAAGTAGTATATTATATTAATTTAATCATTTGATGAAATTTATATATATATATATATTATTTTAAACATTAACTTTTAATTTAATGCCTTGTTTAACCAATTTTAACGTTAAAAGTGGTAATAAATTTTTCAATACTAAATAGTTATTATTTTAATTATAAGATGATAATTTTCTCATAAATGGAAAAAGTACACAATTTTTGACCTTTTCTCATCCAAATATTTCACTTTCAATATTTTAATAATTTTTAAATAGTTTAATAATATATTACTAAACATAAAATATCGTTAATGTCACTTTTAACACTATAAATTTAGTTTGAATTTAGAGGAATGAATATAGAAATAGATTTAGAATATAAACCATTCATATATCCCATAATATGCTATATTGATCTATAAAATTTTCCTAAACTAATAATTCATCAAAATTTTATTACTTTTAATATTTTCAAAATCATTTATTTTATTTTTCTATTAATTGATCTAATATTGTGTTGGTGTTCCATAAGAATTTAAGGTAATTATTCAGTCACTGAATATTAAAAATAAATTATCATGATAAAAAAATAATTTTTATATAAAATAAATATTTATAACCAACATATCCTCTTTTAATTATTATGTAAAAAAATTATATATTAAATATCATAGAGTCACATTTTATATTCATTCATTTATTAAAGTAATATAAATGTCATAATAAAATCAAAATAGTGAAAAGTGGCGACATATTCATGTACTATATGTAGAAGTCCAAAATACACTCATCCAATATCATAAAGGCAAGTGTTAGATAAATTTTGATGCCTTATCCTAAAATTTTAAACCTATTTTACTCGCTTTACCCTTACCGAGGTGGAGAATATATATCAATGTTATTATTTGGAGTGAAAAATAAAATAAAAGGAACCTATCTAAAAAAATAATCATCTAGATTATAAATATATAACTAACTTTTCAAGAATCATTTCACAGAAGTGAAAGAATATAATTTAAAATCAAACCTACAAAATGTGATGAAAAGTGGTTTTAAAGAAAAATTTTTCTAAAGTATAAAAGATTTTATTCTTAAATAAAACCTAAAAAGTTTTGATGATCTTAATTATATTATTCATAATATAAATATAAAAATTTTAATTTGAAAACCTTTTTAAAAAATATTTTACCTTATAAATTATTTAAATAAAAAATTAGTTTTCAATAAAAATTTATATTTTTTACCATTTATCAACAAAGAAATATTTTCAAAAAATTATCAAAACATTTTCTATAATATAATTATAACATGATAATTTCAAAAATTAAGTGCGTTTTTTAGATAAATTTTCCAAATGTTGATTACATTAATTAAATTATTTATTCATAAAAAAATAAAGAGAATTTTTGAGGAAAAATTTATTTTTAAAGTATATAATTACTTTAATAGAAAACCATTATACATTTTTTATAATGAATTTGTTTCTATTTATTATACCAATTTAATAGCTAGGTTATAATGGTATACTATATAGGATATCATTTATACTCAAGTTAGTTGTGTCATAAGATATCAATGAAATTCAATTTATGTAAAGATAATTGTATTCTAAAATCTCAGGGTGTTTCATTCTACTGCTCAAATAAATTGCAACCTCAAAATTTTATCTTCATCATTAAAGGTTCAATATTTAAAAATTATTTTATTGAAAACTCACATCATATATAGGTATAGTAAAACATCATTTGAAAATAGATAATGGGAAACATAAATGTTTCTATAAATAACACATAATTGGGTTCCTTGATAAAGAACACATTATTGGGAAATTAAATTATAGGCATAGAGGAGAACCCTAACATCCTATTTAAAAGATCAAACCTTTTTACCTATTACATTGTCATACATATTGTGGTAGATATTCTTGTAGGAGGTCCCAAGGATTTAAAAGGTGCTTAAGAGGAAATGGGGTGTTTTGAGGATGATGGGATATACCATCAAGATCAACCATCATAATGGTATATCATGATGGTTGATCTTGATGGTATATCTCGGTAGTATTATTCTAATTATAGTAGTAGCTTCTAGTGGTATCTTCTAACAATTACTTCTGATGGTAGCATCAAATAATATCTTCTGATAGTAGATTCTAGTGGTAATATACTTAGTCTTATAGTAGCTTCTGGCTATAGCATCTAGTTATAGCTATTAATGGTAGCTTCTGAAATTAGCATATAATGGTAGAAAACATAGTAGGTGGTAGAATATATTGGTAGCTTCTGGATGTATCTTTTGAGGGTAGCTCATGACGGTATATTTTTATGGTAGCTTCTAACGGTAGCTTTGATGGTAGCTTCTAGTGGTATAAGAATTAGTCCAGAGTTTGATTCTAGAAGTATCTTTTGGTGATAGATTTTTATACTTTATTTAGATAGTTTCATATGGTAGTAATAGTCTTACTATGGTAGTAGCTTCTAGAGGTAGCTTCTAGGGATAGATCTTGATGGTGTCCTCTCATGGTAACTCTTGAATGTATCTTCTTATAGTATATCCTGATGGTAGTTCCTAAGATTAGATTCATATGGTAACTCTTGTTTGTAGCACATGGTATTAGTATGTTCTAGTTTTTCTATAATTTATATTTTTTTCCTTTTATATTTTTTTATGTAAAATGGTTTTAATTCTTAAATTAAGGTAAATAAGATCTATATAGAAAGAGGATATTTATATACTCCATTTATTTAATGTCTATAAATTTTAAATCGATCTTCCAAATGGAGATACTGAGACCAACATTAATGGTCAATTAAAATCATATTTGCAATATAAAATCCTATTCATTTTTTGTATCCATTAATTCTAAAATAAAAAAACATACTTAATTAATTCCTACTTATATTCATTAAAGATAATGAATTCTAGAGCCTAACCTTTCATGTCTTGGAATCATGTTTCTGTTATTGGTTTAACCTCTTCCTATAGAAGTTCTATCCTATACATGGAACCCTTGTTTTGCTATAGTGAATCATGGGAATCATCTTCATTATAGGTAGGGTGATCCTTTGGTTCACATCATATATATCATGATGGTGGGGCTCATGATTTAATTATATTTTGTCTAGATGGTTTCATCTGACATAACAAAGATAAATAAATTTGTTTAATTGAATTTAATTATACTGGGAATAAAATAACATATTTTTATTGCTTTGATATTATTATTGATATTGTGATTGTATGATCTTGATGACTTACTGAAAATTGTGACCATTGAGTACTTTGTTTATGGTGTGGTTGTTGTGGTGTATAACCCCTATTTTTTGATTGTTTTATATCACCCTAAGTAGAATTGGTTAATCACTTATATCTATTTAACTAAATATTTTTCCTAATAATTTTTTATTTTTGGTAAAAAAAATCCCTTAAAAGTGAAGTGTAATTGATGGAAGTCCCCTTTAACTATCAAAAAAATGATATATATTATTCCATGTAATGTTTTTTGATGTTTGAATGTGTGTTTTATTATGGTGTGGTCATGCTAGAGGTGGAGGTGTGTAGTATTTTATGGAAATTTGTGGTGATGTGGCAGTTGTGATGAGGATGTGGTTATGGATGTGATGGTGGATATCTGGGATTATTGGCATGAGGATGATGGGTTGTCTATTGTTGTGATGTTTTGTGTTATTCTAGTTATTGGGGTAGTATTATAATTAAATGATAACATTGAAAATGAAATGGTATAGGCTGGTTTGGTTAATGGGATGAAATTGGTTAACAAATAAATAAGTAATAATGGGTTATAAATTCTATGGGATAAATGAATAGAATTGGTTTATAATATGAATCTATAAATTCTCTTAAGATGAAGAAGATAATGAAACATGAAATGTGTCTTGTGGATTGTTTTTTGGTGTTTTTCATTTATTAGTGGTGGAGAAATTAGTGATGTTATAATTTGGTTATTGCTTTATTGTGAACCCATAGGTTGGGATTGTGTGTGGCTATATATAGATATATATATATATATATATATATATATATCATGTATGTTCCTTGTGATATTTTATTTGCACCCAACCCATGTTAAGAACCATATGCTAACATATAAATATATATATATGTATATATATATATATATTAGGTTTTTTCCCAATATTATTGTGGTGAATATAGATGATTGGAAACCCACTCATTCTCACTCTCTATTTTAGGCGATGAGTACATGAAAAAGTTGTGATTGACATAAGTCTAAAAGTGCATTGTAGTGAGGTTTGATGTGATGATATACATTAAAGTTGGGGTCCTTCATGGTAAAGAGTTCATAAGGTTGATTTCTTTCATGTTAATGATTCCTTAATACTCTGTTTATTCATTTGGATGAGCTGTGATAATATTCTAGGTGTCTTTAGGTGATATTTGATGTGATGGACCAGGTGTCTTCGGATGATATGTGTTGAGATTTCATAGGTTTGTTGGAAAAGATGTGTTATGATGGACTTTCTGTGGTGAGGTGAGTTGTTATTTCATATTTGGAAGAGATAAAAGTAACATGACATACCACATTGGGGTGTGAGAGTGGAAAATCAGTGGGAAAGTGGTGTGGTCAACCATTTATCTATATGATTCCTATTATATTTTTATAGTATGATTTGTTATTTGGTGATAATTTCATGTCCCGGATGGAGATTTTTTTATTAACCTGTTCGGGTGTTTTTTGGTTCTTCTTTGGTGCTTTAGTATGATTCTTTAACATGTTTATGAGAGACCTTGGTTACCCTACTTAGTATACTTTTATACTCACCCTACATATATAAACTATTTTCATTTTTCCTTGATGATTACATGGACCTTTATAGAAATTACTAGCTCGGACCCCTGGACTATTATTATGTCACTATTTAGATTTTACTATTGGGTATTTACTTTAGATAATTTTAACTGTACCTATTTTTTTATACATGTATTGTGGGATAGTTTTTAGCTTCCATTTTATATTATGTCATGGATTTACATGTGTTTTATTCATCCAAAACCCTACTCCTATATTATTATAGAGGGAAATTCCACCCATTAATGAGATTGTTATAACCCTTTTTCTAGTCGCTAACCCAAGTCCCACTAGAGGTAGGAATTTGGGTTATTATCGATCTCTCTTCATTAAAATATCTTTAGTATTATGGGATCAATACAGAGTGGTGTCAAAGCTGATGATAGAGTGATAGAATGAAGTTTAGAGTTATGAACTATGAGGATTGTATGGGTTGGTAATGAAATGATGTCATTTTATCTTGGTTCATTACATATTCTATGGAAGAACAGTGATGACACTTGATTTTAAGGCCACCCCCCCACCACCACCCATGATCTGACATAAGGACATTTTTTCTACCAAATAACCAAGTGATGTGGTATCACTTTTAGGGTAGAGACCTTGGATATGTACATCCATCATGATGACGTTCATATTTTAATAGAGTTTTCTTTATGGAAGTTAAAATGAATAAAATAAATGTAAATAAAATTTCACATTACTGGGAAAAGTAAGTAATTATTTTAATTTCTTCTATGGATCCGTATAATCGTTCGTGTGTGGCTTAGACAGTGGAGGTTAATAAGGTTGATCTAGTTTATTACCAGGGGATGATCTGGTTGATAAGGATGATCATTAGTAGAGGCTTTTTCATGCTTTTAGCAGAATACTTTAGGGAAGTGTGAGGGAAGTGATTCTAATAGAGAGACAGAGAGATGGTTGGAGGAGCATGATATCAATTTCATTTTGATCTAGGCCATGAAAAATTATTGGGTCCTATTGGAATTTATTTAGATATTAGGAGCTATGAAGTAACTTCTAATATTGTATTTGGGTTAGTAGAAGGATCCTGATGCTTCATGGTTTGACTTTCAAAAAATTGTGCAGAATTTTTTCCGTTGACCGTGAAGGTTGTAAAGGGGTAGGACCTTATCCCTCTTTACCAAGGGAGAATGTTAGTACATGAGCTCAGGATTAGGTTCAGGGACCTCTTGTGTTTCTCTCTAGATATTTTTCCCAGTGAGTGGTTCCAATCAAGGTAACTCGAGGAGGCACTTTGTCCTCCTATATAGTATATAGTACCTCCCTTTATTTTTCCAACATATATTCAAGATAAAAAGGAGGAATAGGTGATTGAGGATATGCTCTCATGAGGATTTTTACCACGATAGGGGAACCAATAGGGTTTTTTGAAGAGCATAGTTGTCAACGGCCGGTATCATGCACTAGGACCTTTGAGGTTTCAACCAGTAGAGAGTTGACCTCATCAAATTTCTATCCATCATTCTTGGACTAGTAGTTTTATTGATATTCCTAGGGGATTTATAGAAGTTTGTTTTATATATGGGGTTCATAGACATCATCAAAATAGGTTCCCAATAATTCATCAATATTAGTTTGTGGTGGTGGTTAGGTCAACATCATCCTTATAAAAACATTCTAGCAAGTTCATTTTAGTAACAGGATTAGTAGGATTAAGATCCACCAAGGGGAGAAAGATCAGTTAGAGAATAGCCTTGGGATGTTTTTCATGTTCAAGGGCCTCAACCTTGGCATAGGGGAGAAGGGTATGGTCAGTTTTATGTGGTATAGGCAGCAGTTCTTGAGGGTTCATAGATCATTCGAGGTACGCACATCTTGTTATAAACTTTTTTGTGCCTTATTAGATTTAGGAGAACTTTTCTCATTTTTTCACACACTCTACTCTATGATTTTTTACTAGATGTAGATAGGTTTCCCATTACAATAGTGTTAACTAATATAGTTAGACTCCAAAACAGTGTGTATGATGTGTGTAAGGGGTGTTGGATGATAATGAGGCCATATCAGTCCCATTGGGACATGTTCTTGCTTCAAATGAGGTTATAAAATGGAATTCTCGTCATCGATTGGTTTTATTATTTGAATGCAATAATATAATGCTTCCAAATAATATTTATAATATAATATGTGGATAGAAAACATGTTTTTTTCACTATCAATAAAATTTTCAGGTGGGCAGTAGACATGTGGAGCCACTTCTTTATGTGATGGTTTTGTTTCCAGTAGACTCGATAAACACTTGGATGACTGAGATTCCCCGAGTCCTTGAATATTTCTTGGATATTTTTTATAATTAGGTTATAAATGTACCCATCAATGAGATATCGATTTCAGGATATATTTATAGCCCAATTCTTCTAATATATAAAGGGATCATTGTCAGATGAATCCTTTAGAGTTACCGGATTTTTGGGTTCAGATAGATCATATAAAATAGAAAGGATTTATTTGGCCTCATGAGTCACCCTGGGTTGCTCCAGTGTTT
The DNA here is from genome assembly GCA_963277665.1 of Viscum album. NCBI lineage: Eukaryota > Viridiplantae > Streptophyta > Magnoliopsida > Santalales > Viscaceae > Viscum > Viscum album. The sequence goes on along the minus strand of OY728165.1, from coordinate 794,080,149 downwards.
TTTCCCAAGAATAAGTATTGTGGTCTCAGGTTGTGCATAGACTAATAAAGTTTGAACCAAGTGATGATCAATAATCGTTATACCCTTCTAAGGATTGATTATATTTTCAATAATTTTAGGCGAACTAGTTGGTTATACAAGATAAATATATGGTTTGAATGTCATTAGTTAAGGGTGAAGGAGTGTTATGTCCCTAATACTACCTTCAGATGCCACTATAGGCACTATGAGTTTTTTTCCATTTCCTTTGGTGTTAAGAACACACCATCTCAGTTTATCGGACTCATAAACTCTATGTTCCATGAATTTCTGGACCAATTCATAATCATGTACAATGAATATATTTTGACATTCTCGAAGTTATATGGGGATTAAGTTGATCTTATTAGAGTCATCTTTAAGGTTCTTAAATGCCTCCATCTTTATATAAAGTTGTCTAACTATACATTTTGTACATGAGAGGTTCATTTTATTAGGGATCTGGTTTCCAAGTAGAAGGTTTTTATATACCTATCGAAGATCAGGGAAATTATTTCTTGATCATTCACTAATAGTGTGGTATAGTTTCATATATTCCTTGTCCTTTAATTCTATTAACCAAGGATCATACCTAATTTCTCACATATTGTGGCCCTATTGATAGATTTGACTGGGAAGGAAAACTATTTCATCTTGACTGGTTAGTGTTAGGAAGTGTTTGACTACCTAAAACAGAAGTTGGTTAGTGCTCTATTTCTTCAGTTTCCGTATGAATAAGTGATGTTTGAGGTGTTTTATAATGAAACCTATCTTGGATTAGGTTGATTCTTGATTGAATATAGGTTTCTTTATCTCTTATGGATATTGGAATTTATTATTACACAAGTAAATCTATGCTCCTCATGATATGTAGTTAGAAATAGTTGTTTTTTCATTGAATATGTGGTAAAATTACCTCATTGTGTATCGCTTTGTGTACATCATAGATCATAAGAGTTTTAGTTATATCTTTTCTCATAATTTTATAAATCTATATAAAATGAGGTGGATATATTTTCTTTTAGATTATGATTTTTAGATCTCTTATACATCAATAAAGTGTAATTTTGTGGTTTTTGTGTTGAATAGGAATTTGTGGAAGAATGTGGTTCATGAGTCTATAAATTCTAGCAGAGAAATGGAGGATTTGGAAGCATACACATGGATGTGAGGGTGATTTATAGTAGAGTATTATTTTTTTAGATGATATTAAACTTTTCACCAATGTAAAAGGTGGAGGATTCTCAATGGGGATACTCAAAGGTGGAGGTAACGCGTGATCATGTTGGCCATGATGACCCTCTGAGGGGGGTGGATGAAGGATATAAAAAATAAGATATTTTCTTAAGGAATTTTGTTTTACTTTTTGTGATACATGATAGATTCCTTATTTAGTTTCATATCTCTCTTTGGGAGGTACCCCAATGGGTTTCCAAGATGTATCACGGATTGAGGATGCAGTTTTTGTGGTTGTGGATAAAACAAGTGGTGGTGAAGTTTGTGGAAAGAAGTCTAGTTTTCCAGTGGGTAATGGTTGAGCATCATGTTCCTCATGGTTTTTTTATCCATTGGATTTTACTATGAGTAAATGGGATGAAATATTGATATAATTGTTCATGGGGGTACCCCAATATTAGGGAGGTTGTGATGTTTTCTGGGTAATCATGGATCGGTTAAATAAATCATCACACTTACTAGTGATCAAGGAGTTTGAAACCATGGATTATTTGTTGATGAGGTCTGTGGATTATTTTTTTGTGGTTTAATCGATCCATGAGGTCTATTTTATCAAATCTATATGATTGTTTTAACTCATGATTCTGGAGGGGATTGTAGTATGATTTTTTCACTCAATTGTGCCAAAGAACTACTTTATACACTTAGATAGATGGGAGGATAAAGTGGACCATCCAGATGATAAGGGAAATGTTTTGATCATATATCTTTTACTTTATTGGATCTTGTAGAAAATAATTTTCTTTGGCTCATATTTCTTATAACAATAGCTAACACGTATCCATTGGCATGGCCCCATTCAACGTTTTGTACAGGTGGTCATGTTATTCTCAATTTTACTGGGTCAAGGTTGGAGAGTTAAACATTATTGGACCCAATGTGTTGTAGAGAATAACATAGAAGGTTAAGGTTCTTTTTAAGAGGATTAAAGCAGCATAGGGCCAGTTGAAAACTTATTATGATTATAGGTGGAGGCCCTAGGAGTTCAAGGTTGGAGATGATGTGTTCTTTAAGGTTTCCCCACGATGTGGGTTGTGGAGGTTTGGTAAGGTAAGTAATCAATTGCCCATATTTTTTAGGACATTCAAGGTGTTGAGGCACATTGGGGAGGTATCTTATCAATTTTCACTTCATATAAAGATATAATGAATTCACAAAATCTTCCAAATCTCTTAGCTTTGTCTGTATCTTCACAATGACTCCCTTGTCATTTACTTGGGAGAGTTTAATATCATAGATGATGAGACATTCATAAAGAGGACATTGGAGAACTAAGATCATTAAGAGAAGGTGTTTTGAATATGAACCATTCCCCTCAATTTTCTTATTTTATATAAATTTTCGCCTATAGGAGAGTACTTAGGAATGCGAGATGTAGATGTGTTCCCAATACCCTATGTTTTATTGATCTTGTCTTATTTTCATTGTTTTATTTGATTATTTTATGTTTAAAACTCATTATTTTATATGATATGTGATTCTTACTTAATAATATGATGTCTTATTAATTATTCAATGTGTATGAATAAGGAAACAACTAATCCCTAATCAATATGTGTTAGCAATGAATATATTGAAACTATGCAGGTGAGTCAATGCCACTCAATGAAGATAGTATCTTGATATGGTATATGGAATTCCTTGATTTGTGTTATTGAGGATCTATTGTGTGTTGGTTCTATCAGTTGATGTATTTTGGTTTTGAGGGGTTTAAAAGAGTTTTGAAAGTGGTTATGTTGAAGAGGGAAGGCATGTGGTAGTGAGGGGTGACACATATGTTTTTTTGGAATGTTTGGTTTGTATCAGTGTTTCAAAGGTTAAACTATACTTGAGATTCATATCAAGGGATGGTTATTTAGACATTTTTCTTATTTCCTTCAAGGTTAGTTTTTATTCTTGAGGTTGAGAATAGTTTGATAGGTATCTGATGTAAAGCATCAGACCTTCTAGTTTATTACATTATAGAAAATATGGTAGTAGATGTTCCTAGATGATTTCTAAAGAATTTTAGAGTTGTTTTGAAAAAAACATGGGTGTTTTAGAAGAAATTGATAGATCCTAGTGGTATATCCTAATAGTATATCCTAATGGTAGATCCTGACGGTATATCTTGGTGGTATCAGATTTATTCTAGTGGTGGCTTTTGATGGTTGCTTATAATTGTAGCTTCTAATGGAAGATTTTGAGGGGATTTTATGATGCTATCTTCTATCAGTAGCTTATAAAGGTAAATTTTGATAATACCTTATGAATTTATCTTCTAATTTTTACTTCTGATACTAGTTTCTAGTTGTAGAAAAATTTGTCTCGCTGTATCTTTTATTGGTAGCTTTTCATAGTAGCTTATGGAGGTAGCTTCTGGTGGTAGATCCTGGTGGTTGCATATGAAAGTATCTTTTAATAGTATATTATGAAGTAAGTAGACTTAGTTTGAAATTATATTATGGTATTAACTTTTAGAAGTAGTTTATGGTTATTATATTTTGATGTTATCTTATGATAGTAGATTCTTTCAATAGCTTCTCACAGTAGATTCATATTGTAGCTTCTAAAAAAAGTATTTCATGATGGAAGACTCGGTCTGGGGGTATCTTCTAGAAGTATATCCTAATAGTAGCTAATGGTGGTAGCTCTTGGTAGTAGAACCTAATGGTAGATCCTGACAGTAGCTCCTGATTGTGGCACCTGGCAGTAACATGTTCCAGTTTCTGTAAAATTTACATATTTTCCATTTTTATATTTTTGTGACGTAAAATGGTTTTAAAATCATAATTTAAGGGAAACAAGATCCATTTCAAAAGATTATATTTATATCCTAAGTTTCTTAAAAGTATGAAGCATTTAAATGCCTCTTCCATATAGGTTTAATGAGACCTGTGTTAAAGGTAACTTAAAATAATATATATGATCTATAATCATGATCGTTTTGTATCTATTAATTCTAAAAGAAAAATCTTTCCTTTATTCTTTACTTATTGATTTCTCTCAAAATTTTATGTTTTTAAGCCTTTCCCTTAGTATCATGGAACCTTGTTGTCGTTGTTGGTTCAATCTTTATATGTGGTAGTTTCTTCCTATGAATGAAACCCCTATTTCGGTGGAACGATTCTTGTGAAGTTTCCTCGTTCCGGGTAAGGTGGTCCTTCATTTCTCATCAGTTATATCATATTTGAGGGGTTCATGGTTTTTCTATCTTTTGTTAATATGGTCGCATCTAGATTATAAAATATAAATTAATAGATTTAATCAAATGGAAGGGGAATGTGAATAAAATCACATGTTTTAAAAACTTTTCTATTATTATTGATATTTCAATTGTACAGGATTGATGCCTTGTTTAAAAAAAATCATTGGGGGATTTATTTTTGTTTCCATTTTAATGGTGTGGAACCCCTATTTTTTATTTTTTGATAGCACCCTAAATGAAATATTCTAATCACTTATATTTGATTAATGAAAAGTTTTTCCCTGGAAAATTCTTCTTGTGTGATAATACCCTCAAAAGTGAAGTGGAATTGATGAAAAGCCACTTAAAAATTCTTAAAATTATATATTACATTAAATGGAAGGTGTTGTGATGTTTGAATGTGTGTTTTTTTTTGTTTTAGCCTTGTTTTGGGGTGGTGATGTGTAGTTTGTTGTAGAAAGCGGTGGTGATATTATAGTTGTGATGTGGTGGTTTTTATGTCTATGATGGTGGATGTGTGGGACTATTGGAATGATGATGATGTTTTTTCTATTATTGTGATGTTTTTTGTTATGCTAGTTTTTCGAGTAGTATTGGAATTAAAAGAAAATGTTGAAATTAAAATGGTATAGGATAGTTTGGTTAATGGGATAAATATTGTAAAGAAATTAGTAATTAATTGTGGGATGGAAAATCAATCGGCTAAATGAATGAAATTTTTTCTTAATATGAATCTAGAAATGTTATTAAACTAAGAAAGATAATCAATTGTGAAATTTGGCAAGTGGGTTATTGTTTGGGGTTGTTCATTTAGTGTTGGTAGTGAAAGTAGTGGTGTTATGAGTTTGTTAATGCCTCATTGTGAACCCATATTTAGGAAATGTGTGTTGATATATATATACCATGTATGTTCCTTATGATTTTCTTTATTCACCCCCATCCACATCGAGCACCATGTGTCAACACCTATATATTTGGGGGGAGTTTTCCAAACATCTCGGTGGTGAGGATAGATGACTTTCTAACCACTCTTTCTATCTATCTCCTATAGGTGATGATTCCATGCATGGTTTTTGATGGATATAATTAAAACATGAACTATAGTGAGGTTTTATGTGATGAGATAGCTTATAGTGGGGGGTTATGCATGGTAGGAGTAGGGAACGAGGTTGATTTCTTCATGTCCATGATACCCTAATACTCAGTTTATGGTTGTGTATGAGGTGTAACCATGGAACATGTATCTTTGGGAAAAAATTAATGTTATTTCCTAGGTTTCTTTAGGAGAGATTTTATGAGATGGCCTAGGATTATTTTTTCAAATATTTGGTATGATGGTCATCATATGGGGTGGTGAGATGTGATGTGATATTTGGAATAGATGGAAGTTTCAAGACTTATGAAGTTGGGGTGTGAGAGGGGAAAAACAATGGAAAATTGGTGTAGGGTTCCCTTTATCAATATGCTTCTTATTATGCAATTATACTTGGTTGTGTTATTTGGAGATCATGTCATGATGAGTATGGGGATTGGTTATTTTACCTATTTATGTGTTGTTTGGTTTTTTCTTTCAATGGTGTATTAGTATGCTTATTTCACTTGTATAAGGGATACTTTGGTTACCCTACTGAGTATACTTGTATGATCACCCTATATATATAAATAGTTTATAGGTTTCTAGGAGTATTTTTTAACCACACATGAGTTATAAGCTCACAACCTTATACTATTATTATGTCACTTATTTATCTTTTACATTTGGGTATTTACATTCAATACTTTTATCTATATTAATATTATTTATACATTCATTGTGGGATGGTTTTTGGATTTATTTTTATATTATTTCTTGGATTTTATTCTAGTTAATTCAACCTATCTTCGGATCCTATATTATTATATAGGGTAGTGTCTCTATTTATGAAATTTTAATATCCTTAGTGCTAGTATCCAACCTATGTCCCATTGAAAGTTGGACTTAGGGGGTCATTATCTCTCTCCCTTCATTACATTATCTTTGGTTGGAGGGGATCGTGACATCCAAGGACTAGTAAATACTGACAGATAACATGGTTATGATAAAGTTAACAAACACAAACCCATAAATTAGTGAGGGGTGAAAGGACAATCAAATCATTGTAAATTAAGTTAAATGTATATCATTTTTATTTCAATATAATTTTCCTAAACTTAATGGATTTATTTACTACTAGGATAGAGAATAATAGAAAATGTTGTCACTTGATTTACTTCCATTTCATAATAACAATTACATCCATTGATCATGATTCAATTAATTTACACTTCACCCTTATTCCATGAAATGAATATTCAACATGATTTTTTATTCTTTAATCACAAAAACTACCTTTCAAAATATTATAAGATCCATAATTGAATGAAAATTCATTATTTATTTCTCTAAATATTTAACAAAATAAAAGTAATTAGAACAAGTAATCTAATATGGATATATATAATAAATTAATCTTCACAACCTCAAAAATAACCCTAAATGTTCAACTTAATCTACTCCATAAAAATTTAACCTTAAGAATCCAACAAAAAATATTTTTTCATAAATTTTGAACCCAAAAATCTGAATGATTTCATCAAACATGTATCCCAATATTACATAAAGTATCTCATAATGTCACATACCAAAAAGGTGGATACCTTGATCATGTATTCTCTTAATATATATTAATAAAATAAATCATTATACAACCTTAATGAAAATATATATATTCCAAAAATTAATGCAATAATTATTCCTAAAATAAAATCATAAAAATTGAATATATTCCATAAATTAAGAAATGTAGTAAAAATCATCAAATTTAACCTAAATTACTTTTTCAACAAATAAATAAAACATTTAAAGGTTATATATATTATCCCATTTTCATTAACAATGGAAATAATGACTTTATCTCAACTAAATATTATTAATTAAATATCTAACACATATTTAGGGTTATCTTTCTCTCAATCATGTTCTCTCTAAAAATATCACCTTACCATTAAATCACTTTTCTTTTTAATTAGTACCATTCATTTTTTTTTCAAATCCTTACATAAAAACTATCTCCTTAAAATCATAAGATGTTTCATGATTATGATAACCAAAATATCCTTGGTATAACACTTCAACACTATAATTGTCAAATATAAATACAAAAACACTATAATCCTTTCACTTTAATGATAGGAATATCATATGTTCTTCCTTGGACTATGAGCTAACCCTTGGATTAGGGAATTGGCATACATAATTCCCATATTCTCTACAGTAAACACATTGGAATATAAATGGCACCTTAGGATGAAAATTTTTTCCTTCCATAAAAAACATCAGTTTTTATTGACAATTTTTTGATCTATTATCTTATTTTCCACACATAAAACATTTTCCCATTCCTTTGATACATTCTTTAGGGTGTACCTTTTCAAATTTTTCATATATAGGGAATTCATCCCTCTTTCCTCCATGATATCCACCAACCAAGATCTTTGTGAAGTATATTCCTATATAAATTATAGATTCTATGATTTGGTTAAGGTGTGGGATATTAATAATATATCATTATAACTAATAAATCATAATAACAATATTGTTATCTTTATTCATTATCTAATTTGGTTTCTCATAATCACTGCATTGTTAATCACATTCAGTGCTAACATGATTTCTCTTGGTTTAATTCAATGACTAAAACCAAAAAAAAACATATTATGAGAAATAATAATCATATCAGAAAACCACACAATCATGAAAACCATTTATTGGATGCCTACATCATGACACCTTTTTATTCTATGACATCTGATGATAAAATTAGGTCATTCATGGTCATCATCTATTTAAATCCATTATAATGGTTCATAAATAAAATGTGAATTAACCCTAAAATATCCTTCATGAGTATCAAACCAATTGTGCAATAAAGACTATTCACTATACACCTTAATAATTATTGAGATATAATCAAGTAGCTATATTTTGGGTTGTTACCCCTTCATGTATCTATTCCAAAACCAAACATGCATGTAGTTCTAGACATATCTATGATTATAGGAAATATAGACAATCAATACCATAAAAAAACTTTAAGATTCTATTTTATACTTGGAATTATCCTCAATGACTTTTATAGGGTTCTGTTCCCTAATATATTTTTTCCAAAATATAGTTCTCAAGGTTTCTAATAATTTTCCTCTTATAAAAACTATAAATACACAATCCATATAATACTAGATCCGAAAAGTAATTTATTATATTATTAATAGATACAATAGATCTCATGCCAAAGGACAAAATAGTTTAGTTGTCTTAGTAACCTAGATACATACATGAATCTCATATTACATTATAAAACATAAATTAAAACCTAGTATTCTCTTTGATAAAAGAATTATTACCTCTATAATATCCTTGAATATTGGTCATAATAAACATTATGGAATCTTGGGGAAACGAAACATAAGAAAATGGTGATCACAGATGCTCAAGAAGGGAATGTGTACAAAAGAAGTTAACATAAAATGAATAAGCATGAATAATATGGTAGGAATAAATGATGATCAAATAATTTCATATAAATAATCATATGATCTTGAAACTTATACATTAATATCATAACTATTAAAATAATAACATGGAAATTAATAATTGATTTTATAATACTGAAATGACCAATTCTAGTAATATTATACTTACCCTAGAGGCCTAGTTTGAAGAAATATTACATAAATAGGTAAGGCCTTAGACAAATAAAAAAATTATTTTGTCTCCTATACCTATTAAAGAATTTAGGGGTTATGAAATTATAGTCCCCACCCATCACTTAATAATTCTAATGCATTAATCTTGTGAATAAACAATAAAACTTAATCAACAATTTTAATAATCAATAATTATTCATATTAGAAAAACTAAATATGAAATGCCAATAGTTTTTTGAGTCAAACTGAACATTAACCATCTAGAGAAATATTTTTTATGGTATATTTATATTATAACCACAATAAATATTAATATTCATAAATGTATGTCAACATATATGGAAATACATTTAAAATATCAGTGTAATATTTCTAGAGGAAAATATACTTTTAATTATTATTTTATTTTCTTTGAAATTTAAAAATTTACAAAATATTTAGGAAAATGTTTTCTTGTAATATAATTTTAGAAATTGGTAAAGTAATATTCAAATAAAATATTATTTCTGATGGAGGGAAAATCTGTTTGTGTGGATTACATTAAAATAAATATCTCATACAAACATTTGGTAAAGGGTTCCTCTTTTCGAAAGCTATAAAAAGATTATTTTTTAATATTTTTATAACATTTAAACATGGGTAAAAATTAATTTAATAAATCATTTTAGAAGTATAAAAAAATTCTTTAAAACCTTTTAAACAAAAATATGGACTTAGAATAAAAATATTCTGAATGAAAGAAAAACATGGTCACTTTTCATTAAAACTATTACTTCAATATATTGAGTATATAAGAGTGGAAAATCATATGTAATAAATTTAAATTTATTATACTTATATAATGGGATCATTTACATAATTATAATATTAAATATGATCTACTTATAATATTTCAATAGCTATTTAATAATTATTCTTTATTAAAATCATTGTTTCTAAGTGTTATTTGTCTCATTTTTTATGTAATTTCAGTTCGGTAGATTTGGTCCTTTCATATGAATCATAGTTTCATAATATATAGAAGTATATTAATGATGTAAATATAATATATATTAATTATATACATATTTATAATCATCCATTAAAGGTATAAATAGAAAAATAAATTACACAATTCTTGGAGGCAATAGGTCATACATACACATGAACACTGTTTCCATTTTTAAAAAATGGAATAAATTAACTGTAAATAATAATTAACATTTAAATAATAATAATAACATCATAAATAACATATATATTTATTAAATACATAATTATAACCATAATGATAACTGTAGTGAAAAACAAATTACACCGCTATGTGGAGAGGGTAAGTCGTCCGGACACATGAGCGATGTCTTTTCTTCTTGTGTGATAGAAGGAAGGTGGATAATGGTTGAAACATAATTATAATAACAATTAATTATATTTAATATAATTAACTTATGTTTTTAGAATAAATAGTATGTATTTTATATATGTATAAGAAAACTAAAACATTCAGTTTAAAATTATACATTTTCTTCGAACAACCTCCTTTTCATTACACCTTAATCCCTCTCAGAAAGGAATTATACTGAAAATAATACCTTTAGAATGTGGGTAGGGGTATAATTGAGCGGGTATTTTTGTTATTTTCTAAGTTATTTTTCTAAAATTTTCTGAGGAAGATATGATTAGAGGTGCCCTTTTATAAGTGAGGGGAGGGGAATTCTTGGAATCTTTTAAATTAATAAATTAATATAAATTAATTATTAAGTAAAAGTGGATAAAAATGTATATAATTTGAATATAGTATGATTATTAGTCAAAATAATTTCATTAAAAAAATTAAAAGTTTATATTATGTTTTCACTGTTATCTCTTTATTTTAACCCCAGTTCACCCTTTTAGAATTACTGTGATATCAATGTTTTTTACTTATTTGGGGTCAACAAACTTAATATAATAGAAAAAATGATTCATAAATGGGCCATGGATTTTATTTTAAAACATTTCCCATTATTAGGGATTAATATAGTATTTTAATTAGTTTTAAATAATTTAATAAAATATTTTTTATTATAAATTGTCATTAATGTATTTTTTGGAAATACATGAAATATTTTAATATAATATGTATATAACTTGGGTAAAATGTTTATAAAATCATATGTATTAGAATATATGGTTTTTATGGTCTTAATTTAATCATCCAACCCAATTTATGTAGTTTTAGATATTACTTCAAACCATATATTTTGGTTTAACCCCTTGGTTAACCAATTTTAACCTTAATTGTGGTAATGAGTTTATCAATATTAAATTGTTATAATTTTACTTATAAGATGAAAATTAGCTCATAAAATATAAATATATTAAATTTTATACCATTTATCATAGAAAATATCCTCTTTCAAAAAATATATACTTTTTAAATAATTTAATAAAATATTATGTAACATAAAATGTTATTAATTTCATTTTTGACACTATTCATTTAGTTTGAATTTATAGAAAAGATGATAGTAAATTAGTTAAAATATAGACATTTAACACATACCATAATATATAATATGGATCTATAAAATTCATGGAACAAAATATTTCACCAATATTTTATTACTTTAAATATTATTAAATAAATTATTTTATTTTTCAATTAATTGAATAAATATTGTTATGTCATTGCGCATAAATTTAAGGTAATTATTAAATCACTAAAAGTTAAAAAAAATTACCATTATAAAAATAATAATTTATCTATCAAATAAACATTTAAAAATAAACTTATCCTCTTTATCATTATGTAAAATGTTTACTCATATTAAAGTCAAAAGAGTGAATTTTTTAAATTATTCTTTTCTTAAGATAATATAAAGGTAAAAAACAAATTAAAATGTCACCAAGTGGACATATATTTGATACATTGATGAATATTTTTAAACTCCACTTATTAAATAGGATAATTTCATGTTTTATAGAAATTTTAATGCCTTTCCAAAAGTTTTAGCCTTATTTTACCTATTTTACCGTAACCGATGTGACAAATATTTATCAACATAACTAATCATAATGACCAAAAATAAAAGGTTCCTATTTAAAAAATTTATTATCCTTATTATAAATATGGAATCTATTGTTTCGAAATTTAATTCATATAATTAAAAAAAATTAATTTAAAATTAAACCATCAAAACACGATGAAAAGTAGTTTTCCATAAAACAAATGTTTTCTAAAGTATAAATCTTTTTATAACCAAATACAACCCAAAATTAATTCTAATGAAAATAATTAGATTATTCAAAATATACATTAACATTTTTTTATTTTAAAACCAATTAAAATAAAATGTATATTTGTAAATTATTTAAATGAAAAGACAGTTTTCAATAAAAAATAATATGTCTCATTATTCATCAAAAAAAATCTTTTCAGAAAATTATCAAAATTAACTCAAAGATAATTATTACATTCTGATTTAAAAAATGAATTTAATTTTTCCAAACTAAATTTTCCAAAAATTATAAAAATTAATTATATTATTTATTCCAAAAAATAAAAAAACCACTTTCTAGGAAAATAATATTTTTGAAGCATATAATGAATTTATTAAAAAACAATTTGAAGTGCCTATATCAGTGTGAATCACTGAGAGGGAGATGCGGTGAATCAGTGGTCCTTTTAAACTTTTTACTAATTGATTCGTTTCAATTAAACCTCTATGTTTTGCTAAAGCCTTGATCCACTCTTCTTATGTCTCTCAACCTTACTTCGAGTGATGTTGTAAAACTAAAGGCATGGAACAAAATGATTTACATGGTTTGGTTCAAAGACATACTCCTTGCTGTGTTGGTTATTTTCCCCCAGATAGATTCTCCACTATAATTCGGTGATTAATTACAATGGTTGATACAGAGTCACATTGTATCTTTCCAAAATCCCACAGGAGGTTCTTTATATAGCATCACACAGTGTTACCAGTGTCCTACTGGCCTGCTCGAGAGTCTCACTGAAGTCTTCTTCTCCTCCCTATATCTCATGGGGTTCTTCTATCTCTCGATTCACACAAGAATCTTCCATATTTGTTCTTTCTTGATTTACTATAGATGATCTTCTTCTCTCTCCCCACAGGCTGGTTGAATCACACTTTCCTGTGTATTGCTTCAAGAATATCCAACAGCCTTTGGTAAGGTCTTTTGTCCTTGCTCAATAACTCCGATCCCTTTTTTTGATCAGTTCCCAGTCTCAACAATGCTCAGGCAATTTTTTCTTCTTCTGATGAAGCCCTAGCTTCACTATGATGTGTGCCAATGGTTCACACAACTTCTTCAATAATATAATATGCAATAATGTTCTTTTAAAACATCAGTACTATTGTTCTTATTAAATTCTCAAATACTATAAACTTATATATCAAATATTCTTTAAATTCTATCAATATTATGTCTCAATTAATTTTCACTTCATGCATGGATTACATGGCATCCAACTTCTTGTTTTTGGATATCTCAGGTAATTATGCTTCATGCATGAGTTTCATGGCATTATTTCTCTTTGTTTACACACGTGAACTTACAATATTGATTATTCTTTTAAGTGTCTTCACGTGTGCATGTGCATGAATTCAGGCGTGTATAATCCTATTCTTCTTTGTGTGAAACCCCCAATGGGTATAACCTTATGAGCACACACACTTCCTCTTTCTCTTTCTCAGTTAATATAACACACACTTTTTGTCTTTGATTCTTTTCACACACAAACACACACACACACACACTTATTATTTAGTTTAGTTTCAATATAAGTGTGTGTTTATTCAAACTCAAATGGGTTTATATCATGTGTATGATCTTACTCTTTCTTCCTCCTACTTCAAATGTGCATAAACAATCCTTTATTGATTTGTTCTCTTTTTCAAATCTGAATGGGTGTGTTCAATTTATGGCTTTTTCTTGCACACTTGGGTGTCTCAATTCGTGCATATGCATTCATGTGCATCATGAATTCATTTTCCTATCTCCTTTGTGAAATCATGGGGTCTCTAATTTCTTTAAATGAAGCACATGGGTGCTTTTGTTCAAAGAATGCACAAACAAGTTCCTGCCATTATGAAATCTCCGACTCCTTCAAGAATGAACCCCTACAACCAACAACAAATATATATATATATATATATATATATAAAGATAAGGGTGTTCTTCTTCTTCGTGCAAACAAGAGGGAATATGGGGTTTTATTTTTCACCCATAGAGTGTGTGTGGTTCCACTTCACAGAACCAAATATGGTTCTAGGTTCTATCTTCGCAAGGGTGAAACAAGGGTGACCCGTACTAGTTGTTTACCCACTAGAAGCTTCTCAAAAATCCCGATGAGAGTTTATAAAACCTGTCACGTTTTCATGTGTTTTTCTTTGCAAATAGGGTGCGGATATCCTCATTCATGAACCAATATGATATGTGGTTGTCCTTTGCACAAGGGATGCATGAAGCTTTTTTTGTAGAAAAGATTCATGTAAACCCTACCTTTCGTGAACTAGAGGGGTTCACGTTTTTTCTATTTCTTTGGATAAACAAGAGATCCTTTATTCGAGAATGTCAGTACCATGTTTTGGCTTGATGCCTCTCCTTTTATAAGGGAAGATGCATGTTTAAATCTCTCATGAAAATCCAAGGGATTCAATCACTTTAAATTCCTGAGATCTTTTCATTTTAATTATTCAAACATGGGATTGACATGTGCATAAATCTCAGTTTTGTTCTGTTCACTGAGGGATCTTTCTTTTACATGAAAACATCACGTGCATGTGTTTTTTAACACATGAAAACCATTTATTTGTACATCAAATGGGCATTGCACCCTTGGAAACTTCATTTCCTTAGGCTCATATGATTTTAATCATTTCAAAGAATTCATGAAACTTTTAATTCATTCAAGTGTTCAGTTCATTCAGACAATCACCATGTAGAAATTTTCATCATCAATGCTGACCGAGAGCTTGATCATAGTGGATCGGTAGTGGTGAAGGCGAGCAGTGGATTTGGGTGACTCTCTATACTGTCGGAGGTTAAATATGAAGCCACTGCCATTGGATCATCTTGTATTGATCAAGGATGGCCATGATTATATCAAAGGACATAGGATAGAGTGTGCATCTTGGATAAGTCATGATATTAGATGAACGGCGATGATTTCTTCCATGGGTTAAAAATCCGTCCAACATCGAAACGCACCATGGTTTGCAACTTCTTAAAATACTAAGTCATAGTATCCTTGGCTTAGAAATCTCTCCCACCCTCTCTCGGTGCTTCCCTGCACAGGTGTTCTATGGGCGTGCTTCTTCACCCACTCTTTCCTCCTCAAGCACACTACTAGTGCGCACTATACATCCTTGTGTGCACAGGTTGATCACCTTTTGTGCTCATGAGGGATTATAAATGACCCGCACTCCTGCCTCATGTGGGACTGACCTTGAGGGATTCCCTCGGGCGCAGTTAAACCTTGGGTCCTGTATGTTCCTGAGGTTGATTTCCTCGACTGGCCTCCATGGTTGGTCATATTTTTTGACAATGTCTCATAAAAACATTTAACATAAAATAAGATGAATGGCCACCTTGAACTATTAATCCCACTCTTTATAATCTCTTATTGCTTATTTTTTCTTCAAAACATAATCATTCTTTCTTACGGTTTGGATCATGAATTCCAAACCTCTTAATTAAGCTTTATTGACTCAATCAAGTATGATGTGTGGGTTCTACTACACCTCATTCATTTAAAGAATATTTTATGGTAATCTGTTTGTGTGTGATGTGTTATCTTTTAAACACACGTCTTGTAAATTTGGACCAGTTCAACAATCATTTGAGTTTCTTTTCTCAATATTAGTCAATAATTTAAGTGGTATCTTCACTGAATTAATAACCTCACCACTTCAGTCATTGGAAAAACTTCTATCATCGCCTTTGCATGCACATATTGACAACCTATTGACAATTGACTCCTTATTGAATTCTTATTGACAACAAATGAAACATCATTATCTATAATATCCCCCTTTGTATTTTTTTTTCAATATTACTTAATCACACTTTGAATGGGTCAATATGTGTCCCAATATTTTCTCCCCCTTATTGGTAACCAAATTCAATAGTTTAGTGGGGTCCTCTTCAAAAACATGTTATCCTCCTTTTGGACAATATTTTCTTGAGTATTTTTTATAGAGGTATGATGTCACATGGTTTACTTAGAGAAGATCCTTTAGTACATCACCTCTACGTCTACTTGGGATAACCTAGTGTATAAAACAAGAGATATATGACTATAGTTTTCAATGATATCCATAAAAAATCATACATGTGAAATCAGGCTTAGAATGCATCAACTCTTATCTGAGTGGTTAGAAATAGTCACATTTATCAAATAAATTCTAAATCATTCACATACATCACCAAACATATCAAAAAGTTCAAGTGTAAAGATAAAGATTCCCATTTCATCCCATCTTGTCCTCAATCAATCACTCCCCCTTAATTGGCATGATAAATACAATTAAGAACAAGGGATGAAAGTGTGATTAAAGTACCTCAACTTCAACTTCTTGAGATGATATGAATTTCAAGGTTTGTCATGACATAATCCTTGATATCATCTCCTTCATTTTTGTAACACCTCAAGGGGTGCACTCCCTTTTATTTTCCTTGGTTTAAAATAATCATCAGATGATCATCAAGATATTCATATTGATAATCTTCCACTATGGAACACCTCAAGTAATTATCAAATCATGAATAATGAGTCACACTTATAGTTATCCAATTTGTTCATTCAATTCTCATTTTGATAATGACATTCATCTTCAATTACCTGCAATTTATGCACACATAAACAAAAAAATATAAGGGAATAAGATGGAACCCTTGTGAGATTTTTAATAGAAGCATTTGGGCAAAGAATTTTCTCTCAGCCCAAGAACTCATTTCCTTACAGCTCTAAAATTTCTGGTACTCTTCATGCTGATGTATCCTCTCCATTTGGCATTTTTATTTTTCATTTTCATCATGAATTCTTTACATCCATTCACCTTAAACTTGTGTGGATTGTTTTTCTTCACTTCTGTAAGTAGTGAACTATATTTTACTAGTGCATGTTGTTTAATTTTATTCGTTTGGCCTAGTAAAAAAGTTAAAAATTTGTTTTCATGATGTCCGACCTTCTCGCACCTTCCACACAGTACTTTTGACACACTTGGGTTGTCATTTTTTGACAACCTCTCATGAATTTTGAATTATTCTTCATGTGTAATGACCATTTTTCCTTTTTACTTATCTTTATCTAGTATTTCATTTTCAGATTTTTATATTTCTCTAGAAATTTTCAATTGATTATGCTAGATTACTAGACACTCCTTCTTGGCATTTTCTGGACTAAATCTTCCATATGTCTTCTTCAATGCTTTCAAGTTACCTTTATTAGGAAACTTATCAAAATTATCTTCTATAATGTCTTCAATCAATCCTATATTATTTTGGATTGATTATCTATTCAATTTGAGATTGCTTCCATTCATTTCCATGGATTTTTTGCAGTGATACATGGTATGGCCATTCTTCCCACAGTAGAAGAATATTTTATTTGTTGAGATGAAATTCTTGGGATACAACTTATAATTCTTCTTGGAAATATTGTGTCTCACAGTTTTCTTGACTTTAGTGTTTTTCATATTCCTAATAGAAGACTTTTTAACTATTTTTCCTTTCTATTTCATTTGTATTGGTCTATGCTTCTTATAAACATATTCATGATTCATGGTGGGACTAAACTATCATTCATGATAACTGTGACCACTTCTGTTACACACATCATAGAAGTCTTCAAGATATTCAAATATTTTCTTAGTAGACATATTCTTATTCACTTGTGGATTCTTCCTTAGCATTGCAGGTTACTTCATTTCTTCACATATACTTTCCCTAAATGTAGGTCTTCCACAATTTTCATATGTTGACATATTATGCTAGAAATAATTGTCTTGATTCTCAAACTTCTTACAACACCAACAATAGCCAACAAATATCCTTATTTTACTTTTAGTATCAGTCTCTCTAGATTTACTGCATTTTTGAGTTTTGAATTGTCTTTATTTCTTTAGAGAATCCTTTTGGGGATTTCTCTTCCTAATCATTCTAGTATCCACGCTTAATGTTTTGATAGATTTATTGAAATTTTTATCCATCCACATCTTCCCAGGTTTTGGATTTTAAACTGTAATTACAGATGGAGCTCTATTAGTATATACATAAATAAATGGGTTATAGGATACCTTTTTCTTAGAGGATGTTTCCATTTAATTATAGGATGATCTATTACTTATTTTGAAATCATTTTCCTCAATGAAATATTTAGTTGAAGCATATCTACTTCTATTTGATTGAGAAGTTTTAGCTTGGGGTGATTTCTGATTTTTCCAATCTCACCTCCAATTCTAAGCATTTCATGTTGAGAGAGTTCTTCTCATCCTAAACTAATCTCATATTACTTTCCATATTATCCTTCAGCATTTTTATTTTTACTTCATACACATTTCTTAATTTTTGTGAAGAGATGTCAATCTCTTTTACCTAGTTAGTTCTTTCTTCCATTTGAGAAGTTTTTACAACCCTAGAAACTTTGTGCAACTTTTCAAATACATGGAAATATTCTATAAATACATTTTCAAAGAATCCATTCTCAAAAATACTTTCTTTTAATTATTCAATAATTTGATCATGCCTTTCATTTCAAAGAGGAAATGTTTTTCCTTTTCCTTCACTAGTTTTGTGATAGTGTTGGATATGCCAACCCTTTTATCCAATGCTTCTTCTATTGCATTAGCTTCTTCTTCCAGCTGTAATTTTTCATCATGAAGAGAACTAATGCTTATACCATGTGTCTTGGAACTTATCTAAGTAATTTCTTCATATGATATTTGAGTGTAGTATGAAGATCACTAATTGATCTATCATCATCACACCTTGAAAATGCTTCATCAAAAAAATCATAATAATAAAAAGAATAATCGCATGTTGTATCTTTTAGATTACCTTCAGTAGAAGGTGTCTCCCCATTAGCAATGAGCTTCTTCTTCATCACCCTTGCTTGTTTCTACTTTAGGTTCTTATAAGTCTAAGAAGATATCTCCATTTGAGTTGTTCACTAATCACCACAAATCTTCACTTCATAAAGACTCCCTTGGATCTTTTAGAGGTGACCTTCCCTCTGATACCAATTGAAGTGCCCAGATCAGTGTGAATCACTGATATGGGGAGGGGGAAAATCTGTGATCCTTCTAAACTTTTTAAAAAATTGATTATTTTAAATTAAACCTCTATTTCTGGTTAAAGACTCGATCTACTCTTCTTGTGTCTATCATTCTTTACTCGAGTGATGTTGTAAATGTAAAGGCATTGAACATAAGTATTTATAAGGTTTAGTTCAAAAGCCTACTCCTTGATGTGTTGGTTATTTTACCCAACATAGATTCTCCACTATAACTCGGGGAGTAATTAAAATGGTTGATACAAAGTCACACTGTATCTCTTTTGATTCCCACAGGAGGTTATTTTTACTATGTCACATAGTGTTACTAGATTCCCTTAGCCTACTCCAGAGTCTCACTGAATTCTTCTTCTCCTCCCTCAATCTCACAGGGTTCTTCTAGCTCTCGAGTCACATGAGAATCTTCCTTCTTTGTTCTTTATTCATTCACTATAGATGATCTTCTACTCTCTCCACGTAAGCTTTTTGAATCACACTTGCATGTATATCTCTTCAAGAATATTCAACAGCCTTTGGTAAGCTCTGTTGGCCTTTCTCAAAAGCTCTAATCACTTTTTCTGATCAGTTCTCAGTCTCAACATTGCTTAGGATATTCTTTATTCTTATAATCACGCCCTGGACATAGTAATATGTGTTCCAATAGTGCACAAAACTTCTTCAAGAATATAATTTTCAAGAATTATCTTGAACAATATCAGTACTATCTTTCTTCTTGGATTCTCAAATACTTTCAACTCAGATATCAATTCTTCTTTAAATTTTGTATGGCTTCAGTCTCAGTTTTTCTTTAATTCATTCATGGATTTCATGGCATCCAAATATCTTTTTTTTAATATCTCAGTAAATTATGCTTCATGCATGATTTTCATGTAATTTCTTCTTTTTGTGTACCCATGTGCACTTACAATCTTGTTTCTTCTTTCAAGTGTCTTCAAGTGTGAATGTGCATGAATGAATTCATGCACAATCCTTTTCTTCTTTGTGTGAAAACCCCAATGGGTATAACCTTTTGAGCACACACACTTATAATTTAGTTTTGGTTAAATATAAGTTTGTGTTTATTCAAAATTGAATGGGTTTAGTTCATGTGTGGGATCTTCCTCTTTCTTCCTCCTTCATCATATTTTCATACACAATCCATTCTTGATTTTTTCTCTTTTTAAAATATGAATGGGTGTGTTCAATGTATGGATTTTTATTGCACACTTGGGTGTCTTAATTAATGAATATGAATGAATGTGCATCATGAATGCATTATCTTCTATCCTTTGTGAAATCATGAGGTCTTGTATTTCTTTAAATGAAGCACATGGGAGCTTATGTTCAAATCATGCACACATAAGCTCCTATCATTATGAAACCTCCTTATCCTTCAAGAATGAACCCTTACGACCAACAAAAACACACATATATATATATAAATAAATAGAAGGGTGTTCTTCTTCTTCATGAAAATATGAGGGCGTGTGGGGTCTTCTTCTTCATGCAAGGATTGAACGTGGTCTATCTTCAATGAAACAAATATGGTTCTTGGTTCTGTCTTTTCAAGGGGTGAAACAAGGGTGACTAGCATCAGATTTTTACCAGGGGGAAGCTTCTCACAAAGAACGATGAGTGTTTATAAAACCTATCTCATGTTCGTGTATTTTCATTCTGACGGAGAGTTTGGGTATCCTCTTTCTAGAACCAAGATGGTTTGTGATTTTCCTTCACACATGGGATACACTGAACATCTTTATGTAGAAAAGTGTCATGGAAACCCTTCCTTTTTTGAACCATAGGGGTTCGTGTTTTCTCTATTTCATTGGATAAATATGATATCCTCTCTTCGAGAATAGAAGCACCATTTTTTTCCTCAGTTCCTTTCCTTTTATATAGGAAGATGCATGTTCATATCTCGCATGAAAACCCAAGGGATTCAATCACTTTAAGTGCCCGAGATCTTTGGGTTTTAATTATTATAATATGAGATTGAGATATGTGAAAATATTGGTTTTGTTCTATTCAATTATGGATCTTTCTTTTACAAGAGAACTTCATGTGCATGTGTTTTCGAATGCATTCAAACCATTTCTTTGTACATCGATTGGTTAGTGCACCCTCGGCAACTTCGTTTTCCTCATGCTCCTTTGATTTTCATCATTTAGATTCATGCATGAAACTTTTAATTCATTCATGTGTTCGGTTCGTACGGACGATCACCATGTAGGATTTTTCATCATAAACGCTAACTGAGAGCTCGATCATGGTGGATCAATAGTGGCAATGGCGAGAAATGGTGTCAGGTGACTCTCCATAAAGTCGGAGCTTGAAGACGATGCCACGGCCCTTGGATCATCTCAGATTGATCACATACAGACACGATTATATCATAGGACTCTGAATGGAGTATGCGGCTCAGATATGTCACAATATTATATGAACGGAAAGGATTGCTTCTATGAGTTAAAAATTAGTCCCACATCGAAATTCGCCACTGTTTTTGGCGGCTTTAAATATCATCTCGCGGCTTCCTTGGCTCAGAAATCTCTTCCACCCTCTCCCTGTGAATCCCCAAAACAGTGTTCTGTGGGTGTGCTTCTACATCCACTCTTGCCTCCTCAGGCGCGCTACTAGAACCCATTATGAATCCTTGCACACACAGGTTGATCATAGTGCATGCTGTTGTGGGATTATACACGGCCCATACTCCTGCTTCATGCGGGGCTAGTATTGAGGGCTTCCCTCAGGCGTGGTGGACCCTCAGGTCCGGAATGTGCCTCTAGTT
The DNA here is from genome assembly GCA_963277665.1 of Viscum album. Taxonomy (NCBI): domain Eukaryota; kingdom Viridiplantae; phylum Streptophyta; class Magnoliopsida; order Santalales; family Viscaceae; genus Viscum; species Viscum album. Next base: position 794,057,937 of record OY728165.1, on the reverse strand, counting down.
GAGGTCCTCAGCTGGCCTCCATGGTTGGCCATTTTTTTTAACAAAGTCTCATAAAAAAATGTTTATCATAAAATATGATGCATTTCCACCTTCAACTACCAATACCACTCTTAATTATCTCTTCTTTCATATTTTTTCTTCAAAACATCATAATTCTTCTTTAAGGTTTGGATCATGAATTCCAAACCACTTCATTAATCTTATTTGAATCAATAAAGGATGTGTTGTGGGTTCTACTTCACCTAATGCATTTAAATCATAATGCATGGTAATATTATTGTGAGTGATGTGTTATCCTTTAAACACGTGTCTTGGAACTTTGGACCAGTTCAACAATCATCTGAGTTTATTTCCTCAATCTTAATCCATAATCAAATTGGTATCTTCACTGAATTAATAACCTAACCACTTTAGTCATCATCACAACTTCCATCATCACCATTTCATGCACATATTGATAACCTATTGACAACTGAATCCTTATTTACTTCTTATTGAAAACAAATGCAACATCATTCACTACACAATTGTAAATATTTTTTAATGTTTTTATTTATATTAATTATTAAAATTTAATGACTAGGTTATAATGGTATAATATACTAATGTTCATTTAGACTCAGTGTTGTTTGTATCACAATATATTAAAGAAATTAAATTTATTTAAAGATATATATATTAAAAATCACAGGTTATTACACAGAAGTTGTGTTGGATTAACCGGCACGCAGTTGAAGGTCTATAAAGAAAATTTTGGATCCCTAAAAAAATATATGATTTTAGAACCAGTATAATGGCTATGTCCCACTATAAAGGTTGGTGGTACCATGAGTACATGTGATTAACTTGTGATGATAACTAATTTATATAATGTCTGAATATGACCAAATTTCAATGAAATTTACTAATTGTAATTATTATAATTTTATCTTTAATAAAATGAAAGATAATATCAGTATTCTCCTATGGATCTATCAATAAATTATGATCCTTTTTAATTACCATATTTTCATTCCTTGTTGGTTTGTTTCATTTGGATTTTTATCTTTAGGATAGGTATTTGGTTGAGTGTGTAAGGGTTTCGATCTTGTGAAATGACTTAGGTGTAGTTTCTCTTCTATGTTCTAGAACATCATCTACAATGTAATCTTGTAATTACAAATGTTCCATAAATTTATTTTAAATATTAATATTTTGAGGGTTTGATTTGATTAATTGGTAGTTTTAAATCTCAATATGTGGTATCAATATTTCAATTTCAGTAAGTCTCTACAAACTTGGTATAAGACTCTTTAGGATTCCACTTATTTTTATCATTTTTCTATTTAGTGAAAGTAATTTTTTCATAAATAATTTCATAGAAATAATGAAAGTTCTAACTATAAAAACATGAATTTAGGAACTTTATATTTTTAAAGGATACAGATATAATATTTTCTATTTTATAATTACCTCAAGGTTCTATTTAATGGATTAAAATTAGAAGAAATAAAAAAAATTGAATGGGAATAAATTGAAAAGAATGTTCTCGGAATGATTTAGATGTCAACAGAATTTAATTTTCCTTAAAATATCTGAGAGGAGAATACCATAGTGGAGTTTATAATTTCTCAAGAATAAATATATGAGAATTCAATAATAATGAACATAGCATTCAAGATGTTGAGTTTATTTGTAAATATAATATCAAATGGATGACCGATGGGAAATCGTGCCTGTAACATTAACCTAAATCAGAGTCTTCTTGAATTAATTAAAGTGTAGTTCACATAATATGTGTGGGATTTATTATAGCTTTCATCATTTTTGGAATCATGGTACATGATTGTAAATATAATGATTAACTCTTATATAAATACAAACTTAGTTTCTGAGGATTTTTAAGATCTAGTTCTGAATGGGTAACTCAAGTATAAGTAAGTTCATAATCATACCAAGATCACACTAAACATATATGGTAGATTAAATTCCAATCAATGATAAGGTTAGAATAAATTGGATGATAAATCAAGGGAATGAAATCAAGGTAAATCAGATGGTTTTGGACCCATGTGTAAGGATCATGATTCGAAGGGGAACCTAATGAAATATTACAAGGATTATATGGTGAACTCTAGATGGTTTTTAGAATAAGTTAAAGTTCATATAAGACCATAACTTAATGTGATAGTAGTTTAATACTTAATGTTAATATTCTTTTGAACCCATGGATTATAGATTAATGGGATGTAGTCCTTTCCATGACTAATATAGGATTCATGAAAAATTATGTGTCTAGGAGTTTCAACAAATTATAACTAGTTGATGATTAGTCTCTCCAAATTATAGGGAAATGAGAAATGAAATTTTTAATGTAAAATTGAATATTTTTATAGTTATATAGAGTTCGAAACATACCAATTTTATAGAATAATAAAATTTTTAATTGTTAGATGGATGAAAACAATTTGTAATAATATTTCAAAATGGAGTAAAAATGATTACTTTGGGTTCAATGGTTGTGGTAGAGGTATTAGATATGGTAAATTATATCAGATCGAAAGATCATATAGAGAGAAAATAATTGGAATGATAACTTTTGAAAATATGGAGATGTGGAATTATTATATTAGGAACCTAAGTGAGATTAAAATATATTGTTTAGTAGAAAATGGTATATTAATGGTTGGTCACATGGATTTTAGGTCATGTGAGAGTTTTATACTTGTAATGTACATATAGTTTCTATTTAATTTAAATATATTGACACTTAATCCTTGAAAGTTATAACACATACATATGTATGTTTGGGGGACCAAAACAGTTATTTTTCATGCTGAAACTTTTTACAATGATAAATTTATCAAAGATTAAACAAGTAAATTTTGGGTTTTATACCTTAATCATAAATCTGAGGTTTTGAGAGTGATTATTTGATAAAGGGAAATTGTGGAAAATGATATAGAATATAATAAAAAATTATAAATTTCTCATAATATTAGAGAATATGGTGATGTGAGTTATAAATATTTTTATAGAGAAAAGGAATCAAGTTTGATAATATAGTTCCTAAATAAACATTAAAAAGTTGTTTAGAAAATTGGATGAATTAGATGTTAAATAATAAAGATCTAAGAACATGAACACATTTTTAAATTTATAATGTGATTTGTGCGGAAGCATTTAATTTTGTATCTTATCTTAAGAATATATTTCCTTTTTGAATTAGTGGGGAATGAAATTTTGGAATAGATATGGTTTATAAAACAAGTTTAATTACCTGGATAAAAGTTTTTTAAACTCTATCCTTTCTCCATGATGATGTAAATGATTGGGAAAAATCAACGTAAAGTCATAAGAATGATTATTTAAAAGGAATGGTGATGAAAACTTTGGGTTCTAGCTTTGGGATAATAGTAATTGTAAGGTCATTAGAAAAAATAAATTTTTATTAAATAAAAAGGTATTATGGAAATACCATGACATTGAAAATGTAGAGTTGATAACAAAGAATCAACTAACCATATAAAAATTAATGTAAATGTATATTTCAAAAGTTTAGATAATTATAAAACTTTAGGGGGTATGGAAAGTATAGATGAATCAATAGATCCATAAGAAGTGTTTAAAATTTTAGGAACTATGGAATCTCATTAGAAGTTTTGGAAGGTGAAGTTATAGAAGTAGGGGTTCTAGAATGAGTAGATTCATAGGATTGGTTTTAAAGTTATCAAAAGATTTTAGGACTAGTTCATCTTTTTAGAACTAATTTACACTAATTTATTCTTATAGTTATAGAGAAGATCGAGATTTTTAAAGAATCATTAAGTCTCAAAAATTACAAAAATTGGGAGTTATTCCTGAAAGATTAAGTGGATTTAATTCATGAGAAAAGAACCTGGAATATTATATAATTACTATAAGGGAAAAATACACTATAAAAAACATGTATCTTCTAGTTTTAAGGATAATCTAACGGCTGAAATATAAAATAGGTCAATTTGTTTATAAAATAGTTTAATCAGAAGGAATCGACTTATTTGAAATTTTCAAATCTGTTGTTATTGAAACAACCATCCAAATGGATTTCAGCCTGATTTCTTTTGAAATTATACATATGGGATAGATGGATATAAATAAGAAATACCTTCATAGTGATTTATAGGTGTAAAACTATATAAAATGTATGAAAGGTTCTATGGAAAAATGAAATGAGTTCCTAGTGTGTATGACAAAGTGAATCCATAATGGAATTAATTAATCACATTGAAAATAGAAATAGAAGGTTTATGACTTTGTGGATGAGAAGTATTTTTACTAGAGAAAAAAATCATTATTTTTATAAATAATTTATTCAAGGATGATACTTTTATCATCCTTATCTTTTATGTTGATGACATGCTCCAGAAGAGTCTCAATATTAAATTCATTTGGGATATGAATAATTTTTTTATGGAAGGTTTAAAATGATTTGTCTTGGTGAAGTTGATAAGCTTTTACAGATGTTGATTGAGATAGATTAGAAAATTGTAACATTGAAATCCTGAAGGTTATATAAAGATTCATAATGAAATAATGTAATCTTATATCAACCTTAATGGGTGGACAGTTTAAGATATCAAAACAAAGATAAATAAAAATGGAAGATGAGGCTAAGTATATTTTGAATGTTCAATTTTGATCAATGGATGGAATTTTTATGTATGTCATGGTTTGTATAAGGTTATACATTTCACATTAAATATAAGATATGAGTTATTTTATGAATAATATAAGAAAATTTCATTGGGGATTCGTTCACAGTATCTTAGATATATCAAAGGTTTTGAATATATAGAATTATGTTTTTACAATATTATCCACTATAATTTTTTATTAATACGTAATTTATATGGGATATGGATGTATGGAATAGTGATATAGTCTTGGTTTTTACCATGAAGGATATAACCATTAGTTAGATAATGATATTTTAGTTGGTTATAGCACTATCTATAATGAAAGCATAGTTTGTGGTTTTCATGGAAGTAGGGAAGGAATTTAACTAGATTAATTCATTATTGTAAGAACTCAAAAGGATATAGAAAAGTGTATTTTTTATGTGATAGTTGGAGTTTGTTTCATTTGTATAAAAACCCATTGTTTTTATCATGAAAAAAACATTTATATGAAGTATAATTTTATCTAGATGATGTTGTAGGATGGAGTGTTGGATAAATGGATGATCATTTGATAATAGAATCTAGTAGACATATTGACCAAGGTATTTTTCTAGAAATGTATGTGGAAAGAGGTAGGATGGTCAGGATGACTTGTTTTGGAATTAACAGTGCAGATAGTCCACATCTAGATGATGGAGGAGAAAAAAGTTTGGACTCTCATATGAATTGTTTATGAACTTACATAATAATTTCATGGTCATTCAGTATAGAGTTTACATATTAATCATTAGTTTTCTATGTGAGAATGAATTTATTAATTCAACAAAGTCCCATGGTTGAAGAAAATATACCTATGGGAAATTAGATGTGTCTATGGAAGACAGAGGGACCTCTAAAAGTCATGGAATCCATTAGAACTGATTGTCCTGTTAGACTCCACTAAAAATGTGGGGTGGGACCACTTGTTCTTGATATTAAGCTCTAATGAAATTTAATTTTCATAAGTTGTGAAAGTGATTTAATATCAGTAGACGTTTATGATTATTATTGTAATCTTTTCTTCATCCCTGAAATAAAAGGAAGTAGGAGTGTTCTCTCATAGATGTAGGATTAAATTTTGATCCACATTAATTCTCTTATTATGGTTCCAAGTATATTTTTTATTTCTTAATTTTTTTTATTTCAAGTGTTTATATTTTATTTATTATGGGAGTATGTCTATCTAGTGAATTGAATAGGCTACAGTTTGTATTATAATTTATAGTACATTGAGTTAGTGGGATTTTTTGGATTACAGAAGTTTCAAAGACTTTTTAAAAAATTGAATATTCTAGTGGTTTTATTCTAGTAATAATTTCTTAAAAATATCAACATCTTTATTTTATAAATTTTGGATAGTTTCCAAGAGTAGAGAATTCCCTAGATCCACTATTCTATTGAGAGTTTGGAAATGTAAAGTTATAGGTGGACCATAAATTAATTAAGAAAGCGACCACTTTGAGAATCATCCCATAAAAAAATTCCCAATTCACCACCTTATTAGAAGGAAAAACACTATATAACAGAAAATAATAACCCATTCAATATATACTTCACAATTCAAATCACACAATCCCAATATTTTCTAAAGGATCAAAACTAAAATCTCTAAATCTAAAAAATAAAACAAAAATATAGAACACTATAAAAATATCATTTATATGATATGATCATTTGATTAAGAATATATAAACTCGTTTTATAAAAGAATGAATAATTTTAACACATTATACCTTATTTATAAATCTAAGGAAACCTATTTTATGGCCCTAAAATAAGTTGAACTATTATATTTATTCCAAATTCTCCATTAGGTAATTTAAACCATTTACATTGGTTCCAAAACCACCAAATTGTTTTGATAATTCCATTTATAATTTAGAAGAACACTTGATATTCATACTACACCATATCAAAATTTAGATAAATCATGTAATACACTGAAAAAAATCTTGTGAGGTTTAAGAGACCATAAATTTCATCCAGTTAAAACCTCATAAAATTTACCTTTAATTCAAAATAATTCCTGAGTTTCATTGTAAAATTAACCACCTTTTAAATCACTTCAGGAAATTTAAGATCTTTTACAAATATAAAAACTTCATTATAAAATTCTAAAATTTCATAAAAAATATTTCCAAAAGAAAACTTATCCTTTATAATAATAAACCAAATAATATGATGTGAAATATCAAATAGGTTTCAATTAAATAACAAAAAAACGTCACAAAACCCTCTATGATTTATCTCAAACAAATTATAATTACATTAAGCTAAATTTATAAATGAAAACTAGTTCAAATAATAAAAGTGGTGGGGGTTATGTCTATGAATTGTTTGGCCACATAGTTTGGAAAATAGTGTTCTAACCATGTGATATCCACTCAGATCTATCCACAACCATGTTCATGAATTATACAAGGTTTTCCAAAATATTCACTTACAATGTACCATCAAATCCTCTTCTATTTTTACCACAAAACTTAGTGAAACTCTAACTAAATTTTATAATTAAAATGTGACCCAAAATATCATTAATATATATTAGAATAAACAAAAAATAATTAAAAATTAAACTAATATTCAAGAATCACACATAAAATCATCATGAAAACTCAAGTATATTCATGAAATGTAGTGATTAAGAACATAATAATGAATTACATGTTGATTTTTGAAAATATGATCCCTAATCTACTGGGATACCCCAAATAAAAAAGGGATTTGATGACATTTCTTAATGAACCATCTTGTGTCAAACTGCCACGTCAATTGGATCGATCCTCTATAACACTCGAATCATGTTACTAATCATACTGAACTGGATACTAGCACTAGGTAATAATTTATAACCCAATTATAATTATTTCTCCATAAAATAAAATAAAAGAGCAGTGAAACATTAATGAGAATCCAACATTTTTCATTCATACATTAGAAATCTATGCATATAAAATAGTAAGGTTCAAATAATTAAAAACTCCCTATGATGAGTAATAAATATAAATGAATAATATCACCATTGACTATAAACACAAATATAATACATAAAAAATAATGAAACAAGAGAAACCAAAAAAAGATACTACAGAAGTTATGGATTCAAACATTTCAAGATAAAACATAATCCTGAATCACTACACAATCAAATCCACGGTACCTAAGGTCACCTATACATCTTAAAAATCCAAAATCTACTAATATATAAATATAACCATATAACCTACAAAAAAACATATTACCTATATAAAAATGGAGGTGTGTATATAGGGTGTGAGGTAAATATACCCAGTATGATTTCACTAAAAAATTATGCAATTTCTTTTATAAGTCACTACATATACACTAGTTTAAACTATATTTAGAAATTAGTTTTTTGTAAAATGGGAAATTAAAATAAAAATAAATATCATTCATTAACCTTATAATAAAATTTCTACCTTAACATAATCCATGAGGTAAAAACCTTTTTGAAAAAAAACACTATCAAAGCTTGAATATTATGATTTTGAAATTATGAATATAAAAAAAGAGTTAATATCTATATTAAAATAATTCCTTTAGGTCCTATTTTTGTAAAATAGTTGGATTGTAAGCTAAAATATAAAATAAATAAGGTATTAAATCAATCTAGAACCCTAATATCAAACAAACATAATCAAAGTAAATAGTAGTAATATAATTGGATCTATAAAACCAATATTAAAACTAGGGTATTAAAACAAATTATAATGTTAGGATCACTAACAAAAATCATCAATAAAATAAATAAGAATCATTGTAAACTAATTCATCCCTCATATTAGAAGATCCTAGCCATACTGGGAATGAACTAACTTACAACATATGTAATGATCCAATAAAATTATCTCTTAACATACTATCATCCAGTCTTATCATGGGAACTCCCCTAGCTAGGGAATAAACTACACTTGGGGACACTATCCATTATATTAATTTGATGTTTTTTGTAAAAAATCTATATCTCTAACTTAGCTACCAAGGGTCCCCATGAATAACCCTCATAGTGGTGTGAAATCAAGAAACTTTCACGATCAATAAATATACTAATAATATAAAATAACAAATAATCTATCAACTCACATATGACACCCTCTCAAGAGACAATCCATTTTATAAAACCAACAATAATCCAATCATTTCATATAATTCACAAAACACCTAAATCACAACACGAATTGGATCAAGACCAAGTGTGTTACTCATATCAATGAAAACTTTTATCAAGTTCCAAAAAAATAATTTGGATAAAACATAAAAAAATAATATATAAAACCATACCTTAAAAACAAATTCATTGAGACAACATCTAGAAAACAACACCACCCTTTAAACATTAGAAAAATTAATATTAAAACTAAAAAATATGTAAAAATTATTAAAAATAAAAACGAATAAAAATTATAAAGTATAATTTATTAAAGGACAAATCCAACCTTATATTGTAAATAGATCTTTCAAAACATGTGTTACCCTCATTGAAAATCAATACATAGTTAAAATATTTCTTTAGTTTTCAAGTTAATTTGAAAAGGTATCTTTTTAATTTGCAAAAACACTTAGCATGCATAAGAAATGGTTTTAGAAATCAATAACTAGATATGCATGAATATACATGTATTACAAGTGTACAAAACATTGAAAAAAAAATTATAATCTCATCAATTATATCACATATATGTATAACTTGTCAGAAAAAAAATTTAGAAAACCCAAGAATTACATTACATGAAAAATAAAATAAACCTCACAAAAACCACCATACTCAAATTATTGGAATTAAATTTCCCTCAATGGATGAGGAATAACCACAGAATAAGATAAAATTACAATATATAAACAACCAAAAAATCCTAATTAGTCTATCTCAACAGCTAAATTTGACCTCTAGGGCCATTCGGATTCATGGGAGAATAAGATACCAAGAAAAAATAGAAGATAAAATAATATTAAAAAATGAATGAGGAAGAACAGATAATTTCACCTTATAAATTTAACTAAGATCTATAGAAGAGAATCACAAAACCAAAGAGGAAGATGATGATAAATATTTTGGGGATATCTAAGAGAATTGGGTTAGAATTAAAGGATATGTGGCCCAATTAGGGGTAAAATGAGTGAGGTATAAAAGGGTAATTTCGATATTCCAATTTAATTTCTTATAAAAATGTTTGGCCACATGATTTAGTAAATTATGTACTAAACTTTTTGTAGCCACTATAATTGAGCTAAAGAACGTACACAGTAAGTCCACATAGTACTATAAACTTTGAGTAAACTATACATGAGTTACTAGATAAGTTTTTACCTATATATGGTGAATCAACATGGTTTCTCCTAACCATATGAAAACTATGTTCCAACTCTAATATATAATTTTTCACTATGTGATATTAGAATGCATGATTTATATTAACTATACAAAAATCATGCAGTATCCTCTATTATAGAACTCTACATAAGGTTAGTCTACATTGTTACTATTAAACATTCATCAATCATAGAATATGACTCTCACTATATAAGAATAGTTTGTAAGATTTATAATAATAAAGGGGTAACTATTTGGTAACCATGTGAAATATAATTTTTTTCAAAAATTTAAAATTTAGAATTTAGAAACATCTAAAAAATAAATCTTAATTACTTAATATACCACACAACTTTGATTTAGGATTCTCTCAATTATCCCCAATATACCAATTTTTCCCAAATAAATTAGTCATTATAATAAAAAATAAATGAGTATCAAAACCTCATCATCTAATCAAGGGTTCAATGGAATATCAAGAGAATCAATTTAGTAATTAGTTATTCAAAATCTATTCCATGAATGGACATTCTATCTAATTTAAAATTATCAGTTGATATTGGAAAAGATTCAATATTATCTTCCTTTATCTGGATATATGAGGTGCGAGGGTTCAAAAAACTTGAGGAGACCAAAATAAAATGGAAAAATAAACATTATAAAATTCATCAAACTACCCTAAAATTGAAACACTATCCTATCATAACACTGATAATGTGTCAAAAAATTCCAAGAAATAAAAAAATAGATCATATATATCATGAGATAACTCTGAGCAATGAATTGACTCATAATTATATATAAAATAAGTGTAAAAATTTGATACCTTATATAGGTATACATGACATTTTGAATTCTCCTTATTAGTATAGAAATAATGACATGATCTCATGATATGAAATTATTTCAATGAGACAAAAATAATTAGTAAACATGCATCATGATATTTTGTATAATCACATGAGAAACCATTTATAATTTATAAAAGAAGTATATGATAATATAATACTAAAATATATATAAGATTATATCATGAGATCCAAAAACATATTAAAATACATAATTGAAAGGTACCAAAAAAAATTTACACCAAACAAGTTGTTCCCCAAAATAATCTATGATTTCATATAGGCTTGTTAACATAATACATATAATAATTTCCTTTCTCATTTTAGGTTTTATCTAAGTTATATTATTCCTCAATCAATGATTAAGATTGAAACTTTTCTAGAGATAATGACCACATCGATGATGGTTCTTTTGAGCTTTAGAGTAGAATGGATTATAGTTCCTTAGTTTACCACACTAGGAACACACAAGTGATCATTTATTATTATGAATGATGATAGAATATTGAGAAAACTAGCTTATATTAGCCTACTTCTAAACTCAGGCTTATCTAACTTCATTTTATCACCAAAAATAATATCGTTGCTTATTCCAGATTAAACCATGGAATCACCCATCATTGTTTTCTCTATCTTTTTTGAGTCCTCTATCAAATTATTTTTAAATACCTCCTCATATGAATTTTAGTCATCTCCAACCACAACCAATGTATGTTTTGGTCGAATACCCCTTTCAATGAATGAATATTTTAGAGAGTAATTATATAATAACTCAATATAAAAGGGTACCCATTCAGATAAAAATATAACATACTCAGTCATTGTTTTCTTACCTTGATAGAGACCCATAAATTTAACATCTTTCATCACTTTGACACTCTCAGCATAATTACACTGGAAAAACATAATCATAAGGAAATACCACGAATTTTATCACCCAATAGAGATAGGATAATAGTTTTCTACTACACTCAACTCAATCATTCAAATATTATATTGATGTATTTCACATTTTATGCTTTATAAGTTCCAAAATAATGGAATATATTATAGATATTTTTTACTTTAAATAAAATTTCATCACCATGAATAGTAGTACATTGATTTAATAAAATTTTATAGTACCCAAGGGTAATTAATACTCGGGTTCCACCACTCTATTCAGATTCTAGGTAGAGTTAAGGTTCAGGTAAACCATAATCTGATTGAGAAATGGATGGTACGAGAATCATCACATGAAATAGATTTCTCATAATTTACAATTATGTTCGTTTGAGGAATAATATAAAAAAATAACATAAACCAAATCCATATATACATCACATTTAAAATCATGCAATACCAATATAGACTAAAGGATTAAACCCAAAAGAATAAACTCACAAAACATAAAAAAAAAATTTAACAGGGCTCAAAAACATTTTCTTAGGGAACAAACATCTAGTTAAGAGTCAAAAATATTGTTTTATTAAAGTATTTTTACTTTAGATACATTATACATTTTTTAGAAAAATAAAACAAAATCAATAATATAACTCTTACATAAGTTGGACTCTCACCTTTATTATAACTTTATCATTAGGGAATTCAATACACTTACAATTGTTCTAAATCCACCAGCATCATTTTTTCGGGTAATTTGTAATTTCGAAACCCACATGAATATCATACTACCCCATATCAAAATTTAGATACATTATATGATAATTTAAAAGAATATATTATATAGGTTTCAAGAGACTATAAATTTCATCAATTGAAACTCTTTGAAGTTCACCTTTATTTCAAAAAAATTCTTGAATTATAATGTAAAATAAACTAATTTTGAAAACACTTCATGAATTTAAATATATTTTTATAAATAAATCATAAAACCACATTATAAAATCCATACATAGTTGATTGGATCACATCCACTTTATTAATTTATTTTGATAATTACATAACTCTCTTATTTAGTGTTTATTTTGTTCATATTATTTTATTAATCTTTATTATCATTCTATATTTATTTTTTATTATTAATTATTTATTCATTATTTATTATTATTATTATATCGTTATTTTTTTATTATTCTAGTAATATTTTTATTTTTATCCCTTTTTTTGAATCATTTTCCAATGTACATGGGCATTACATATTAATAAATGACTCTTATGCATTAATTATACCTTCTAAAATTACATTTACATATTGTAAAAAGTTTGGGGGGGTTAAAGTAAATTACACTTATGTATTATTTTGTAATTCATAATTACTCATACTTATAGAATTTTTGGTGAAGGAACTCACTCGCATGTATTATAGTGAAGAGAGATGTTACCTTTATATAGTGATGATTTTACACTTTTATTTCGATATCTATAAAAGGAATTCACTTTCACGTGTTAATCCATTTTTGAATTTACTTTTACAGTTTATAAAAAAGGTACCCTAACACATTACAGTAAAATAGTTTCAGGTGTTAAGAATTCAGAAGTTAATTCAAGATAAAATTGTTTTAGAAGTTAACTTATGAATGATTTAGAAGTTATAATTTTAAAGCCTATGTTTAGAATGAATTTAAAGGTTATGTTCATAATGATTTTTGAATTTAATATTAAATGTAATATAAAATTTATGTTCAAGTAGAATTTGGAAGTTAAGTATTGGTAATACAGACTCTTGCATATTATGAATTCTTCAAAGTGATAGACTATTAGGTATTAGAATACTAATCTTACTTATGAAACCACCACTAGGGAATTGTCTATCATTGATTGTTAATAGATTATCAATAATATGAAATGACTGATAGGTTTAGTATTCATTAATTATATTAAAATACAATTTTTTTAAAAATTTTAAAGACAATATTATAGTTATTATTAAAATATTTTTAATTCCAATTATTATAGATTATTTGATTATTATTTAAATATGAATTTTAATTATTATAACTATTTATTTATAATATATTGAGTTATTTTAGGAAGCATCACACATGTATTAATATTTCACTATTAATCAGGAATATTTAGGAATAGTTTTTTGTTTTTTCATCTATAAAATTTTAAGTTATATGTAGGGTTGACACTCACAATCCATATATGACATTGATGTGTTTCAATGTTTAAAAATATTGATTGTTAAAATACTAAGATTTCCAAATCTCCCAAGATTTTATATTCAACCTATGTGAAGTATTGAGTACTACTTTTTCCACACCAGAAACACCTTAAATATTATTTATTAGTTTAATTAGTTTTTCATTCATTGTATTAAATTGGTTGCATTATAAAGTCTCTCATACATTGGTTATACCTCGATAAAATGGTATGTGTTTGTTGATGCTAACATAAATAAAAATTAAGACAATGGTTCTTCCTTCCCCTAAAAAGGAATGGTTAGTTGTTCCTCTTTTTTAAAAGGAATGGTCTTGGTTAGGACTGCTCTAAGAAAGTCTAATTTGAGTCTTCTACCCTGAAAATGATGGGTTTATGTCTGTACCCAAAAAAGGTAGTGGTTTGGGATTCTTCCTCTAGGTGTGAATAAGATATATTGTAAAGAATTTCCACACTTCTTCAAAAATGAATCATCTATAGTGGATGTTTATAATCTTGGGTAAGAGTGGGAAGAGTAACTATATTATATTTTAGATCTGACCTTGTATAAAACTCTTTGGACTCTCTCTTATTCTAAATTATTCTATTACACTCTTCACATATTGGGGCATTTATTTATTTTTATTGATATTTTAATCTTACCATACACTATATTAAGTATTAATTATTTCAATTACATTGATTTTTATGATAGAAAATTCACCACCACCCCCCCCCCTCATGTATCTTTCTATATCTATTACAGGACCCAAAAATTTGTATTAGCACTAAACCTTCAAAGGTGTTATTCTTATATTATTGGATAAATTTATTTTTTATAACTATTTTTTGGATATAATAGTTTTATCTTGACTGTAAAAAGTATTAGGAATTTTTTTAGAGCTGGATAAAGAAGTAGTTTCGAAGAGAAAAATTCCATGAAAATAATAACAACTTATTTTATAAACCATACTAAATCAAGAGAACCTATGTTATTTGAATATAGAAATCATTTAAACACTAAGACTAAATGTCTAATAAAAAAGGAATGCATTGAAATATCAATGGAAAAAATCAAATTTCTGGGAGTTTTATAGTTCATCATCTAAAGAGAAAAAACAGTTTGGTAATGTAATCCTTAAGATTATATATATTGGGGTAACTTATTACAATATATTCATTTCATAATATAGTTTTATTTATCATTTTAATTAAAATAATAATAGTTTATAATAGTCAATTGAGTTTTATGATTGGAAAAATTATGAAATGGAGAAAATTATTACCATTTATACAAACCTAAAGGAGAAATATAAGAAAACTAATTAAGAGAATATAAATCTATCCATTGAGGTTAAAATGCAAATGAATTTATTCTAAATCATTAAAAATTAAAGAAAATAATTAGAGTTTAAAAATATTTAATTTCATATTATGATGAATAAAAAATAATGAAATTTAATGTAATGATGAATAATATATTATAGGTAATGAAAGAATATAGGAAGATTAAAGAATAAATTGAAAGGTTAAAGAATATTTCTTTATCCACCAATAATAAAGTTTAGGATATTTATAATGTGTTTATAAAGAGAAATAAATTTTAAATAAGGATTTTACCCAAATTATAGAAGAAATATATTGTTTGAGAATCCCAATGACTGATAAGATTATTTAAAAGGTAAACATTGGATGTCCTTTTTTTAATGTGATGATAAAACCAAGAGAGATTTTTTTTTTCCTCCTATTAATTGTTTTAAATGTGGACTATATAAATATTTTTCTTCTAATGGTTCCATATTTTTATATAGAAATATGGGTACATTAATATATTTAGCTAAACATTTAGAAAGTTCACTCATTATGGATTCCCAAAGGCACTATAAAGAATCTGGTGGGACATAAACCACAGTATTTTCCCAAGTATGAATATTTCATTTGGATATCATGAAACCCCCTTGTAGTTTTTTGTTTTTTTATAAAGGAGGAGTTTTAAATTTATGAATTAAATGTCACATAATTTTTAAAGGGGAAATTAGATTAATGGGGAGATTGTATTATTCTTAATATTTTTTAATTTAATATAAATTGATATATATATTATTTTTTTGAGTTTAGAGGGATTTATACTTTTAACTATTGATATTTTTAATTCAAGAAGTTGGGTATTCTATTACTTTTGAGTTTAACATACTTTTGATATTAACATTGTTATCACCTCTATATTTGTTTTAATTATAAATTTTTACTATTATTTAGTATTTAATATAGGGAAGCTATATATTATTCATATTTAATTCCATTTTTTTAGTTTTTTTGTTTTTTTTTTTGAGTTATTACATGAACTAGTCAGTATTATATTTACCTTTTCATATTAAAAACGGGATAGATATTTTAAAGATGTTTATGTTTAGTAATTTTCAAAACGTTTGAGAATCTTGAGTGGAATTTTTCTATTTTATTTTATTTTTTGATAATTAGATAACTTGTTTATTTATTTTTTATTATTTTTAAATTTTTTTATATTATTATTTATTATTATTCTCTATTTATTTTTTCAAACTTATTCATTATTTCTTATTTCTTATTTTTCTTATTATCCCATTATTTATAACTATTATTCTTGTTTTATTATTTTGTTACACACCTTTTTTGTTAAGGAATTTTCACAAGTACATGACCTTTATATATCAAGAAATGATAATTATATATTTTTTTGTACATTTGAAAATTAAATTTAATTATTGGAATAGTTTTAAAATTTCACCATGTACCTTCCATTACGTATTATAGTGTAAGTTAGTATTATTATTACGTATCAATGTTTTAGAAAACTAACTAATGATAATGTATTATTGTGAAGATAGATATTATCTTTAAATATTAATGATTTTACTCTTATATTATTATCTTTGCAAAGGGAAGTTAGTTTTACATAAAATCCCGACATGGATTAATTTTACATGTTTTAAAAAAATTATTTACACAATGCAATGAAATTTTTTTAGATGTTAAGTAACTATTAATAATTTCAGAAGCTATATAAATAATGATTTGGGATTAAATTTTTTAGAGGTTATGTTTAGAATGAGTTTGAAATTTAAGTTCAAGAATAATTAAGAAATTAAGCTCAAGAAGAATTCATAAGTTAAATATTCAAAAGACAGACAATTATATATTGATAATTTGGTAAAGTGATAGACTATTATGTTTTAAAATGTCACTCATACATATAAATATTCTAGTGGAGAATTATTTATCACTAATTATGATTAGATTAACAATCATATGATATGGTTGATGGTTTAAACAAACACTCATTATATTCAATTTAAAATTATTTATAATTTTTAAAGGCATGATCTCTTGGATTATTCAAAGTGATTTAATGTCAACTATCATAGATTTTTTAATAACGATTTAAATGTTGATTTACAATTAATAGAACTATTTATTTGAATCACTTTGAGAGATTTTAGGAAACATCCCACTTGTAGAATCCCGGACTGTTAAGAAGGAAGATGATGGAAGTAGTTATTCTTATTTCATCTATAAAATCTAAAACTATAGGTAGTTTTGACACACATGATCTATATTGGTCATTAAAGATCTATAACAATCAGAAATCTAAATTTTTTACATGGTTTTGTGATTGTATCACCTGGGATTCATTGATCGATATCATTGAAGACATGAAAACTACTATTTCTACATGAGAACTACATTTTACCAATTTTTAATTAATTATACTGATTTTTTTCACCTTAAATTCTCTCATACACTGGTTATACCTCTATTAAAAGGTATGTTATCTATTATTATTATGTGAAAAAAATAAAGAGATGGATTTTGTCTACTCATATAAAAGGAAATTTCAGTTTTTCCTCCACATAAAAAATAATGCTATAGGTTTTTAATACTCATAAAAAGTACAGTATGGGTCTATTACCGAAAAAATTTGGGTTTCTATTTATACCGATAAAAGATATGGGTTTATGTTTTTTCCTCCAACTGTGAAAAATTCTTTTATTTAAAATTTTTCACTCTCATTCTAAAGTGATTTTTCTATAGTGGATATAAATAATATTATATTGAGAGTGTGAAGATCATATATAGGATCATTTGGATCTTAACTAATTTATAATCCCTTGTTATCTCTCATTCTTTATTATTTTTTCTCTCTCTTAAAATATCACCACACTTATTTTTTTTAAAAATGTTTAATATGATTATCTACCATATTCCACATTATTTGTTTCAATAACTCTAATTATTTTAAGATATACAATTCACACCCCCCCCCCTCTACATGTATTTTTCCATATCAATTATGGTACCTGACAAACATTTTCATGAAATTAATTTCCCACATGAAACATATCCTTTAAAATAGAACACAAAATAACATAATTTGAGATAAAAAATTGTTTTCAATCATATAACATCAACAAACAAAAAATCCTCTTTTATTCGTCTCATGTAAATAATAATTACTTAAGGAAAAATTTATAAATAAAAATATATTAAGGTCAAAAAAGTGGATATGTTTTATGTATTAATAACATTTACCTACATTATTTTGAAGACTGTGCACCAATAGTGTGTCGACCATTAGGAGGTGTTTAGAATCATGTGAATAGTATGAACACATTTTTCTAGGAGATTCCCCTTATCTATCCATAAATTTTCACCAAAAAACTCATTAAAACTCTAATTAATTTTCATGATCACAATTTATCCAAAAATATCATCAGTTTAGATTATAATATACCATAAATAATTTAAAATGAAACTTATATTCGAGACTCACGTCTCAACTCCCCATAGGAACTCAATTCCCATTATGAAATTTGTTGATTATACACTTAATCATGACCTAACTATTGAGTCTCAATGGTCCAAACTATATTCTACTAGGCTATCTAAAAAATAAGGGGTATTTAATACCATTTTGTATTGATATGGGTTGGGTCAAACCACCATGTCACTTGAATCAATCAACCACAAGGCTTGAATTACATTCACAGTCACCAAAGTACAGTGACTATTTCTAAGGAATCAAGAATAACTCAATTTTATTGATTTCTCCATCAAGTAATAGTAAAATAGTATTTGAACCTTACCAAGAATAAATAATAGTGAATCTACACATTGTACTTCCAAACATATGGAATGAAAAAATTCAAATAAATAAACAAAAAAAATGATACAAAATCAATATAAATGAATAATATCTTTATTGAATATAAACATAAATAGAATACATAAAAATAACTAAAAAAACAAAAATATAAAGTTAAGGGTGAAGTAGCTGATACAAACATCCCAAGATAAACCATGAACCCAAAACACTACACAATTAACTTCATTAGACCCTAGGTCACCTTTATATACTAAAACATCTATCATCTACAAATATATAAATATAAATTAATCCCCTTCAAGAAAATATAATAACTATATACACATTGAGTATTGTTTGTAGGGTATGAACTAAACATGTCATGTAAGATTTTACCAAAGAGTTTATGAAATTCCATTTATAAGTAATTTCATATAAACCAGTTTTAACTATATTTATAAAATATGTTTTTATTATATAGGAAATTATAATAGAAACAAATAAAATTTTTTTACCTTCCTATAAAATTACAAACCCATTTATATAATCCATGAGGTAAAAAACATTTTGGAAACTAAATTCAATTTTAGAAATTAAAAATGATTATTTTTATCTTATGAAGATAAAATAAGATTTATTTTTTAATTATAAATAGTTCTTTAAAATTCTATTTTTGGAAACTATTTTGAATATAAACTAATACATAAAATAAATAATTGTTTGAAATCAATCTAAAAGAATAATATTAAAGAAACATAGTACTAGTAAAAAACAATAATATAAGTGGATCCATGAAACAAATATGAGAACAAGGGGATGAAAAAAAAGTATAAAGAAAGAATCACTGAAATAAAATCATAAAAAATAAGAATTATGGGAAACTAACTATTAATTAATGTGAGACAATCCTAAACATACTCAAGTGTAAAAAACTATCAACCTCTATTTTAATCCTATAAAATTGCCTCCTCACTTATTCACAACTAGTCTCATTAAGGGAACTCCTCATCCAATTAATGAACTAAGCTAGGAGAAACTAGCTAGTGTAATGATTTATTCAAGTATAGAAAAAACCTTTACCTATTACTTAGAGACCCAAGGTTTCCAAGTATTAACCTAAGTTGAGGTGAGGAAATAATAAATCTATATGATCAACACATTTATCAAAAATAAAATATAAAAATAATATTTCAACTCAACTTTAATACCCTCTTAATAAATATCACCTTCACTATTACCAATAATCATTCAATAATAACATATAATTTTCAACTCACATAAATCATAACCCAAATGGTATCAAAACCATGGGTTTAACTCATAATAAACAATCATTTTATCAAGTTCTAAAGGGAACATTAGATCAAACATTAATGTCTATGTTATAAAACCATCCCTTTAAAGATAAACCTTGGAGACAATATTTGAAAATAATTTATAATATAGAACCTCCTTGGAAACATCATACAGATTATAATGGAAACAAACCGAAATGTAAACATCATAAAATATAACAATGACTAAAAAATCTAATATATATTCATTTAAAGTCCAAACACGCCCTTATATTGGAAAAAACTCTTTAAAAACATTATTTACCAATTTTAAAAATCAACACAATGTCAAAATTATTCTTTATTTATTAGGAACGATTGAAAAAGGGATATTATTTATTTTTAAAAAAAACATTCAATTCATAAGAAATAATTTTTTAAATCGATAACAAAAAATCTATGAAATTACCTTTACACAAAGTGTACAAAAGATTGAAAAGATCTTAAAACCCCATCAAGGATATCATATATAGGTATAAATTTTTATAAAATTTATTTATGAAACCAAAAAATTACATTACATTCCATATATAAGAAATTTTAAAAACACCTATCTAAAATTGTTGGAATCAATTCACCTTCAATAGTGGAGAAAAAACTATAGAAGAAGCTGGTTTTAAAATACTTAAACATCCAAAAATACCATGATTAGACCATCTCAAATCTCAATTTTGACCACTATGTACATTAAGGTTAATGTAATAAAAATAAATCAATAATTAATGGAAGAATAAATAAGTGTAGAAGAAGAATAAAGAGTAATATGGTAGTTTACCTTAGAAACCCACATGTATTCCATGGAGTGAAATCCTAGAACCAAGGAGAATGAAGAGGAGATATCCCTAAGGTAACTCTAATAGCATTGGGTGGGAATAATGGGGAATACCCAATTAAGGGTAAAAATATTATTTCAAGATTCTAATTTATGGGATTATTGCATGATTTGGACACATGGTTCAGTAAATTGTGAACCAAATTTACAATAGCCCTGAAAATTGTGGTGCATGAATCACATAGTTAGGCCACGTGGTTCTCCAAACCTTGTGTAAAATATGCATGAGTTATTGAAAAAAATCACCATATGTAAGAAAAATCATCATTATTTATCTTAACTATGCAGAATGATTAAACCAACTATGATATAAAATTTTTCACTTTGTATGACTGAAAAGTATAGTTTCTCCTACCCATACACAAACTATGTGGTAGCTACTAAGATGTAACTGAATGTAAAGTTATCCTACATGGTTACTTATAACCATTTAATAATCATGCATAAATCACTAATTTTAACATTCACGATATAAAAATAGTCTACATGATTACTTCTAATCATGCAGTGCAGCAACCATGCACTATAAATTTTATTTAAAAAAATCAAAGTACAAATTCAAAAACTAATAAAAATTCAAAATATCCCATTATTATATAATATACCACACAATAGTGAAATGAGGGTGTCACATGGGACCACCCCTAGTTTTTTAATGAACTTATTTTTCATAAACATTTATTTAGTTATATCAGAATCAATGATTTATTAATCCTTAATTATAGAATCAATAACTACTGGTTTTTGGAAAAATTTCATCTTATTGATCCACCATTTAGGAAAACCAAAAATTTTGACCAAGACCTAATGTAATTTTTGATTGTTAGAAACTATCATCAGTTTTTCCCTTTAAAAAATTATATTCCTAAACACTAAAGACTAATAATAAATCTTTGTTTCTCTTTAATTACATAGGACAGTATTTATATATTACAAATTAATTTCATAAAGATTTAATTGGTATCAACTCATCATATTTAATGCATAGGATTACTTAAAATAAATATAAAACATAGAATCCATGATTGATCTAATTTTAAATGAATATAAAATCTTACTCATGCATTCTTAGTCTTTAAAAATTAAACAACAATGTGTATTTAAAATACTCTTTCCATAAGACATTTATAGAGAACCCTTTTAATAGTTTTCCATTTTAAAGCATTTTAAAAATTTACTCATGTATGTGTTCTGACCAAGTTCAAGAATTCATTTATATTTATCTTTAATGATATTCCTACCTTGTATATGCATTGATTCACTAAGCTCATTTATTGATAAGAAATGTCCTAATAAGTTTTTTTCTGATTGTAACATTGGTATGTCACTTCAAATAAGAATTATTTCATCAACAGAAAACACTATAAATAAAAAAATACTCTCACTAAACCATATATATTCATTTTCTATATTCATTTTTTATAAATTTAAAAACATTTATAATTTCATAAAAATGAATATTACCACATCAAGAAGCTTGTTTGAAGCCATAAATGGATCAATCAAGCTTTTAAATATTAAAAAAAAGTATTGTATCTTCAAACCTTTTATTTGTTTCATATATAATTCATTTAACAAATTCATATAAAGTAATATAGTTTTTATATGTATTTGATATATATTATAATCATAATATGATGATATAGATAAAAAGATCCTAATGGATTTTGTCATTGCCACTAGAGAAAAGGTTTGTTCATTATCAAACCCATGGATTTGTTTCAAACTTTTATCTACCAAGAAATATTTATAGATAAGAACTTATACATCCATGTATGTATTCTTGTGAAATATAAAATTGTAATCAATGGGTTTTACCTGATAATGTTCATTTTTATGATTCCAAACCTGAGTATTTTACACGGATTCCATTTTAGATTCCATTACTTTAAACCATTTTTTATATTTAGAGCTCATTATGTCCTCTTAGAAATATTTTGGCTCATTATCTTTGATAGTTATGTCATCTTAATCATAAAGAAGAAATATATATCTCATTCATTCTTAACAAAAAATTCCATATCTTCATGTTGAGGCCATGACCTATTTGGACGTTGTTGAGTACTTGGGATGTTTTGTGTGAAGTAAATTAGAGTTAATGTGGTTATGTTTATTGTGCTGTATTTTTCAATGAATAAATCAAATTCAAACTCTAATAAAATTAAGTTTTATATGTTAGATGGATGTGTTTGGGATATTTGAAGATAGTTATGGTTAATATAAATAATTATTGGATGAGTTTCAAAGAAATATATTATCAGGATATAGTTTTTTGAAAATTGGTAATGGTATATATCACAAGCGTAAGACATAAAAAATTTCATATGATATTCTATTTTCAATAAAATAGTTGGTTATTTCATATGATAGGAGATTATTTTGTAATATATAGTGTAATATCTTGTACATGGTCAATTTTTAAGTAACTAAACCCAGATAGACACATTTCATCAAGATCGCCTACCCATATTCCATAAACTTTTGAATGGTAGTGAGGGTGTATAATGGTATGGTCGAGTTATTGTGCCCCCCTTTATAAAAGTGGAATGCATCATATAAATATAGATATAAATTAATATTGGAAGAAATACTAGGAACAAAAAAAGCATAAATATTCTGGATATTATAATCAAATGGTTATGACTAATAAGTAGAACCACATCCATTATCATATATAAAATGATGATATAATGATTATATAAAAAGGGGGGCATACAAGGGATACAAAAAGTATTCATATACAATATTCTACAAAAATATAACAAAAAAAGACCAATTTACCTCCAATATAATCATAATAATAAGTTCAATCTAATGATTTTGTACACCATCCTATTATAGAAAGTTAATAATCCATAGATGGGCATCTTCCCTTGTCCCTACCTATACCCATGCAGATGTTTTGGGTACGAATTGGCATCCCAAATAGTCTGTGAGTAAAACTCAATAGGGTACCACCAACGGTGTCTAACACTATCTAGTTTGTGAATATACAATGAGTAGTGTGTAGGTAATGATCAATGTAAGCAGTAAATTAATAAATAAACTACGAGAATGTAGGTTCTTTAGGGAACACCCATAAAAGACTACATTATTTTTCTTAATCTATAATATCTTTTATCATGTCACACTCTAAATTTATATTTATAATTCCAGGAGAAAGTTGTAAAACCAAAGAATCAGTGTATAATGATAGTCACATTAATTCCATAATTTCCATAGAATTTGAGTTTTAAAAACTGGGTAATTTCTATAGTGGTGTACCCATGAAAGTTCAACATAAGGATAAAGTACTAAATTATCCCTATGAACATGTCCTTGGTAGTCTCGATGCTAGCCTTTAACAGATCCCAAATTAATAAACAAGGTGTTCTATAATAACAAACCAAATACAAGAAGAATCATTTAAGGCATTCATTTAATTTAATTTTTGAAAATATAGGTGAACCTTCAAGGTTAAGATGTGGAATTCGCATCCATAACATAATGACCAAATCCAATAATGGTAATTCACTTGGAAGACACATTAATGAATCTATGGCATCCCATGTACCCATCTAACAAAAACCACTATAGGAGTATAAGTATCGATCAGAGCATACCTCTCCTTTAAGTAATTCAAGGTCTGTGACCATAATCTAGAATGATATAATAATCTATCCAATATCCATAATCATAATGATGTATATCATTAAATTTTATAATTTGATAGGTTCTAGGTGAAATGAACATTCTAATCAACTTTAATTTAAATCAATATTTCATTTTATTTATATATGAAAGGAAAAGATAACACACCTTAGTGGGTGGTTTAATTTCATAGTATATGATTAAAGGGACTAGTAAATAATAATCATATAAATTTAATTCCATTTAAGAATTCCATTTAAAATGGACAATAAAACTCACCTCAACATGTGTTTTAAATTAATTTCAAGGAATAACATTCATGGGGCTTTAAAATAAGACACCCTAAGGGTTGGATCACATTAGGGTAAATAAACCTGCATGATTAATATTTCTTACAAGGAATAACCCATGTTATTTGATAATTATTTCATAATTTAATTTCACAATTAAAGTAAATCATGTGGAAGGTCCATCATGTGGAACAAATACACAAAATATAAACCTCAAGACTTTTAGGTTAAAATTATAGACAACCTTCTTTATATTGGTAATAGAATTATAATCCAATATTTTCCTCCAAACTACGCTAGAATGGGAGAAATAAGATAAATATAAAAATATCCAAAAAATAGGGAGAATTAGCTCACATGGTTTTGGAATTCCATACAACGAGATAAATGACAAAAGGAAGTCAAAGGATTAAAGGTATTACTGAGTTCTATCTAATGTGATTAACATAGATTAAATTGGATGTTGAATTAAGACAGTGGATAAAAACCTAGGTGATGGCCAAGGGAGATATATCAATTAGTAGGGGGGATTATGTGTGGTTTTGGGAAAAAATTGAGGAAGAAGAGTTAAAGAATCTAGGGGTAAAAAGTATTTTCCACCTATTTAAGAGGTGAATGGTTTAGAGGCATGGTTGGTCAAACTGTTTACAAACCATGTATTACCATTATCTATGTGTCACACTCCCTCACATATTAGGTGAATGGTTTGAGAAACCATGTGCATCCAGTGTATGCTCACTTTCCAAGAGCCATTTTCCCTTGAATAGTTTGGGAACAGTTTGAAAATCCATTCACACACTATGTGAATCACCTCTGAAAAATGTTTGTAGTTTTATTCATGGTGATGTGGCTTCCCTCTTGTGATTTTACAAAATAATATCCTATATAAATGGATCTCACTGTTGGTTGACCTAATTACTACTAATTGTGCACCAATAATGTGCCTCAATTTTTTTCTCTAAAAACCAGAGTTTCAAGCTTTGAACAAGACCTGGACACTCCTAAACCCTACTTTATTCCCATGATAGATATTAAAAGAGTAAAATAATTGGTCCAAATTGAAATTCAATAGATTTATAACTCTATGAAAATTTGGGACATTACAACCTCCCCTTCTTAAAATAACTCATCCATGAGTTTCCCTTTAGAGTATGGTCAAATAACATCTGAGAATAGTTCCAGCCACTAATAACATATATCATTCTCTATCTCCCAAGTCTCATCCTATACACGATCATGATTCCATAGAACTAGTAAGAGAGGAACTTACCTAACTTGGTGAGAATTCATGCTCTTATCCATGATATAAACCAAATATTTCTCAAAAGAAGAACCAACATCTAATTCAGCCTCATTTGGATGAAAAACATGAGATGGTTTTGAATGGTAATGGAAAATATATGAAACCTGAAACATGTCATGAATTTCTACATACCTATAAGGTAATTGAATCCAATAGGATATCATCCCAACTATCTCAAAAATATCAAAGGGTCTAATGAGGATAGGTGTCATCTTCCCTTACATCTAAATCCTTTATGCCTAAATCTATAATAAACATGCAAGAAGACTTGATATCTCACCTCAACCCTCATAGGTCGGTAGCGATGATCGAAATAAGACTTCTGTATATACTGATTTGTATCCATATTCTTCCTAATTAGTTATACCATCTCAAAATTCTCTTGAATTATACATGGTTTTAGTATCATTTAATCTTTTACCACTAACCATCATAGGTGTGAACGGCACGGCCTACAGTATAGGTCCTCATAAGGATCCATCTGTAAAGTCACATGGAATCTATTATTATAGGAAAATTTGGTGATAGGTAAGGGTTTCCCCTAAGAACCCCAAAATTCAAGAATGAATTCCCTAATAATTTTTTACAAAACCAATATAGTATGCTTAGTTATATCATTAGTTTGAGAGTGATAGGTTGTACTCAGAAGTACTTATAAACCCGAAGCCTTATGAAACCCCTTTAAAAATTGTGATGTAAAATGAGTGTCCCTTTATGATATGATGGTACATAGAAATCTATGAATTCATGTGATCTCTCTAACATATAGGCACCTGAAATCATCCACTAAAATGGTTTCCCAAATAGGAAAGATGTGGGAAACCTTTATCAACCTATCCATGAAAACCCATTCTATTTCACTACCTCGAGTTTACCTAGGTAAAACTATCATGAAATAAATGGTGAAGCCACCACATATTCACCCATTAATGGGTAATTTCACTAAAATTCATGTCGGCCATCGATGCTCTGCTATCACCTGCTGATAATTGGAACATTGAGTGATGAAACAAGTTATCTCATGTTTTATACAAGACCAACAATACTGGTGGAATATGTAACAGTATATATTTGCAGTATCAGGATGTACTATCCAATTAGAGGCATGAGACACTCGCATAAACTTCTCTCCCGTGGATATAGGGACCAAAGCATGTCTATGATTTCTCAAGATCTCATCCTCATCAACAACCCAGTTAGGCATTAGGTCCTTTCCAGAAATTATTTTCTGTATGACTAATCCCTTGAGATCAAAAATTTATATCATCTTAACTTTATCTAGAAGTAAATAAATAATTGAAAAATATGTTATTATAGGCTTTCCATATCATTCCTTCACTTATAAATGCATCTACAAAAAAAATATCCATCAACTGTCATTCACTACTGGCATCCTGGACTTCTTTTGTCTGATCCTTCCTGCTCAGAGAATCTTCAATTGCATTGATTTTTCCAAGAGTGTAGGATATCTTAAAATTGAAATATTTTTTCATTACAACCACATTCAATGTTTGAGATTCAAATCATGTTGTTTGAATATGTATTTTAGGCTCTTATGGTCTACTTACACTAAAAAGAACTCCCCCAATAAGTAGTGCCTCCAACAATGCAATGTATAAACAATAGATTTAAGCTCAAGATTGTACATTGAATAATTCATCTTGTTAGATATAAAATAGTGAGACACATACAATATTACTTGATCTCCCTACATTCAAACTTATCACAAACTAATGCCTTATGCATCATAATAAACCATGTTTCCACTGTTGGATCAGGTAAGATGGCAATCAGGGTTGAATTGAATCATCCTTTTAGATCAGGATGCGATTTCTCACATGCTTTAGACCATATGAATTTTAAACCCTTATTATTCAAGCTCATAATATGTGATGAAATGTGTGATAAATCTAGTATAAAATTACTATAATTCTTGATCAACCTGAAGAAACACCGGATGTCTTGGGATGATCCTAAGAAACCATGGATCTCACCTTCTCTTGGTCCAAGGAGATTCTCGATTCTGATATAATGTGTCCTAGAAAGCGAACTTTTTTTATCAAAAAGTGGTAATTTGTGATCTTGTAATGAAACCCAAGTTCTCTCAGTGTATTAAATATGGTATTATGGTGTTTGGAATGATCAAATAGACTATGATAATAAATCAATATATCATCCATAAAAACCATAATGAAGGAATCTTTATATGGGAGGAAAACCTGCTTCATTAGAGCCATGAAAATAGCAAGACAATTCATGATACTGAACAACATTACCAAATACATTTACAGTCCATATCTACTACAAAATATTGTATAAGATATATCTAAGTGTATAACCCTCACCTAATGGTAACCTGGTCTTAAATCAATTTTTGTGAAAAATCTTTCTCATCAGGGATGATCAAATATGTCACATATATGTGGAAGTGGATAATGGTTCTTATCCCTAAATTGATTCAATCGAAGTTAATCCACAGAAATCATACGGGTATAATCCACCTTCTTGGTGAAAATAATAAGCAAGACCCATAGTAAAGTACATGGTCATATAAATATATTGGATTCTGAATATTCAAACTGCCTCTTAAGCTCTTATAACTCAGTAGTAGCCACCATGTAATGAGAAATTGATATCGATGATGCTCCTTGAACTAGATCAATGGTAAACTCTGCCTATCTATCGGGATATAGCCCTAAAAAATAATCATAGAATATGTCCCTAAAATGATCCACCATAGGAAGTAAATCTATATTTCATATTCCCTAGTCATGTGGAAAGTGACTAGAAATTTGGCCTATCACTCTTCCCAGACCATGATTCACAAGTCCATATTGGCTCCCTTAGACATCCCATTCACCCTTTTGAGTAAATTACCACCTTTGGGTGATGTGAAGGACACCCTCCTATGATATAAATAAATATGATCATGGTAATTAACTGACCATTCTATCTAAATAATGATGTAAAAACATTTATCTTGAATATAGAGAGGTTCTTTACAAAATTATAATTATCAATATCAAGGGGGGATTCTCTGTATTCGCCTACACTTTCTCACTACACTACAACAAGAGTATAAATATTAATCCCTCCATATAAATACTTAGTCTTGAGGCCCATACATTTCATAATTTCTAAATATATAAATAGTTAGGAAGAACCTATGTCAAAAAAAGAAAACAATAAAGTATAGGCTACTAAAATTGTTCCATGAACCATAGATAGGCCAGAACTCTGCTAATTGTGTGTCATTTTTAATACATATATCTAACTTGATCTTTGAACCTGATCTATAGTCTGGATACCCTATGAAGGTCCACTCTACTGACATTGTATATCAAAATCCTAACTTCACCATCCTCATTCACCTCCCCAACCTAAAAAGCTGGTGATAATCTATCATCATGCCTAACACGGAACTTTAGATCTTTCTCTGGGACCTACAGTTTATTTAGATACTCTCTCACAAGTAATTGGAGGATCATTCCTAAAAAACCAAAAATATTCCAAATTTTTTCACAAGCATGTAACTCAACAACGTCTTTACTATAGTGAGGCTTCATGTGTCATGGCCCACCACATTGGTGACAGATTACATGGATACTCAGTCATACACTAAGTCTACTACTACCACCATGATAAGGATAAAAATGTTTCTATATTTTATAAAAATAATCTCATGATAATTAGATTTCTGTACTACTGTGACCCACACCTTTTTCTTCCTTAAGGTTACACTAGGTGATGAGGGCCTTGTTCACTATTTGGTGATATTAGTCAAAAAAACACAATAACCTAATATCATATGGAATATGTGATCCCATCCTCAAATCACATATCCTTGGATAGCACATCACTAATGAGAGTAGGGAAGTAACATTGAAGCTCCATAAAATGAGTAGATTAATCCATAACTGATAAATTTCACTACTCCATGTGTATAAAATATCGGGCTTTGTCATCTCTCAATGTCACGAGAAAGAATTATTCATATAATTTTGTCTATAAATTTCTATAATCCATAACCCAATTCTGGTTATAATGTGTAAAAATTCCCCAATAACTCTTGTATTGTTCTCTAAGAATGTATTCTAAAAGCTTGAAAAACCTTTTGAGAGGCATCTCTAGATTGTTGAAGATCGATAACATGGACCCTCTCTATGAATCAACAGCAAGGGGACCACCTTACCCAAAAAAATGTAGGGTAATACTTCTACTAGAACTGTGTAGTAAACTCTTCCATATATGAGGTAGGTTGTGGATCTCTTTACATAGACTGTACTAGTTGTAATAAAATATCTCTAAACTGAGCATTGAAATCTAGATTAAGAATAGTAGGAGGTTCCAGAAGTGGCACTGCACGAGGTATTATTGGTGTCTTAGGTCCCACCACCTCTATAGCGTAGTTTTCACCACATTCCTGGTACATGAAATTAGTTCATCTTGCTGGAAGGTCTCTAAAATTCCATAAACATGCCTCAGAATAAGATTTCATAATGAAATAGATCACAATTATAAGAATAGGGTAGGTGCAATACTTCCTACATAAGAGTCGCACCATACTTCCTATTTTTAAATCTAGGTCTAGGTGATGTAAAAGATCTTAAAGGACCACAAGAGATACTATCAACTATTCCCTACTATAGTCAAGATAATGTAAATTTCTCTATTTCACATCATAGGTATTTTATATAGAGTTCCAATTTCATGTTATATATGAAAAAATCCTTTAAGTTTCAATTTCCATCTCTTTTTAACTATAAGTATTTCATTTAGGAATTAGAATTTAGTGGTTTTAGATATATATATATATATATATATAATGGTTTATATAGATGAGTTATCATTCCCAAGTTATAAATTTAAAACATTATAAGATACAATTGGAACATCAGATAACTACAAACAAACTTTTTATATAGGTTCATAGGATGTAAAAAATTAAATGGGGTGATTTTATTAGAATAATCATTATTCAAAATTCATATAAGTACATTATTTATAAATCAAAATTATAATTCATGTAATTGAAATCAACTAACATTTCTTCTCATATGACCATGGTTATACAACTCATCATGTGATAATTGGTTAATTAAGGTTCCACCATAAATTTATATTGGAAAACACCATTTAGTTTGTTGAAGACACTTTAATAACCAATTAATTATCATCTTCCTATAAGTAATATTATTCTAATTACAATATTGAATTCATGGTACCACGTCTTACTATAGAAAATTCATGCAATAAAGTAAACATGGAATATAATATGCATGAAATATAAATACTCCGATGCCTATAATGATTAATGAGGTAACAGATATTTACCTTATTAGGCTAGGAGAAAAATAAAACTGACAATGATAATAAATTTCACAACTCATTTGCATAACCCAATGGAAAAATAAATACAAATATAGTAGGAAAAAAATAGAATAGAAATTCCATTCCCTGAAAACATGTATTTTTTCCTATACATGGTTTATATACTCTCTTGAATAAGCTCATTATGAAATTTCAAAACTTTCTAATTTCATATAATCCCTCTAGAAATAGTAAGTCAAAGAAAATAAACCTCTGATACCACTTTGTAATATCCCAGGTCTAGTTGACACAGAAGTAACCAAACTTGGTCGGCCACATAGACTCAATCATGACTCCTCATACACCAAAGGATGATGACTAGTATCAAGTATCTATAATGGTACACTGGGGACACTATACCTCCTTTATCAGATCAAAACACAACTATGAAATATAGATATAATTCAATAGCAGAATCAATACCATGAACAGTGGAAACATAAATCATCCAGATATAAGAATCAAATTGGTATATACAATAAGAAGAACTACATCCACAATTATATATAAAATGATGATTTCATGATGCTATACTAAAATAGAAGATACAAGTGATATAGATACCAATAATTTATAGCATGATATATACAAATGAATAAAAAGAACAAAAATTATCTAATAGAATCACAATCATAAGCTTATTCCTCTCCTCCCTTACTACATCCTAGTATATAAATTATAGAATATATAGTTGGGAACTTACCCTTGTCCTAACTTGTATCCATGAAGTCTATTTGGTTACCAATCAACATCCTGAATAGGGTGTGAGTTATACTCAATAGGCCACCACCAATAGTTTCTATCACTATCCAGTCTATAAATATACAATGACTAGTGTATGGGTAATAAATGTAAAAAATAAATGAATAAAAAAACTACATTGATTCGAGTTCCTCATGGGACACCCATTCTATACTACCTACAATGGCCTAAACTAGAATATATCTAATCATTTCACATTCTAATTTTAGATTTATAAGGATAGGATCAAAGGTGTACAACCAATGTGACTGTGTAAAATGATAGTCACATGAAGTTCATAATTTCTATGGTATTTGAGTTTTATAAACTTGGTGAATTCTATAGGGGTGTACCCTTGGAGGTTCACCATAAGGGGAAGGTACTACCTGAGCCCTAGGAACGTGTCCTAGGTATCCTCAATTCTAGAATTGAAAGAACTCTTGGTAGTAACCAATGTGGTCTATAATATCTAGTGGAATCTAATGAGAGTATTCGAATGCATTTATTTAATTTAACTTCTATAAATATAGGTGAACCCTCAAAACTAAGTCCACGAATTCACATCTATAAGTCAAAGAACAAATCCACATGTGTTCATTCACTTGGAAGATGCATCAATGAATTAGTGGAATCCCATGATTTGGTCCATGGAAAACCATAATGGGAGTCCTAGTATCACTCAGGGCATGCTTCAACATTATGAAATTTAAGTTCCATGACCATAATCAAGAATGATATAATAAGACATCTAGTATCCCTAAATATAATGATTTCTATAACTATATTTTATAGTTAAATAATATCTAGGTGACTTGATTGTTCCATTCACCTTTCATTTATATCAGTTGTCTATTTAATTTGTATAAGAAATGGAAAGTTAACCCACCATAGAGGGTTGTTTAATTTCATAGATCAGTATTAGAGGTCTTAGAAAAGATTCATATCATACATTAATTCCATTCAACTATTTATTTAAAAGGGAAAAATCACCTCAACTATTGGTTTAAATTCATTTCAAGGCATAACATTCATGACCCTTAATAATGGAACATCCTAGTGGGTGGATCTCACTGAGGTAAAAAAACTATAATGATAAATATTGTATGTAAGTAATAATACAAGTGAAGTGATAATGATTTAATAATTTAATTTAGCATTGAAAGGGTGTTGCACTAAAGGATAAATTCATGGAATAATCGTAAATAATATAAATGTCAAGACTTTTAGGGAACAATAAAATACCACTTACCTTATACTGCTAGTATAATCCTAATCAATATTAGCATCTAATTTGTGATAGAATGAAAAAATAATATAAATAAAAAAATATACTAAAAAGGTTATATTATCTCACATGGATTTAGCATTCCGTATGTTTTGATAAAAAAATAAAGGAAGTAAGAGGATTGAAGTTCATATCAGTGGTTGTCCAAAATGATAAATAGTGTCAAATTAGATTCCAAAGGAAGAGAGTGGATCAAATCCTAGGTGATGGCAATGGGAGATCTCTCAATTAATTAAATAAGCTATTGTGCAATTTGGGAAAGAAAAAGGTGGGGGAAAGAGTTAAAAAATCAATGGCTAAAAAAGTAATTTAATCTTATTTAAATATGAGAATGGTTTTTCAATATAGTTGGCTAAACTGTTTTCCAACACTGTCCAAGAAGAATACACCCTTGTACAGTTAGGATCATGGATTGACAAAATGTTCACAACCAATGTGATCTCATTGTCCAAGAGTCATTTTCCTTGGAAATTTGTGTGCACAGTTTTACAAACCATGTTCATATCATATAAATCACCACTAAAACATATATTTAATTTTCCTCATGTCTATGTGGCCTCATCAACATGGTTTTACAAACTTTTCTTTTGTATAAATTTTTCTCATGGTTGGGACACATGATTACTACTAACCATGTATTAATCATGCACCTCAATATGTTTCTCTAAAAACAAGAGATCTAGGCTCCAAAAAAGCCTCAGATGCTCTTTAACCCTCACTTAGTACATTTATCAACATTAAAAGAATAAAATAAGATTTTGAAACTAAAATTAAAGGTACAAATACATCTCTCAAAATTCGGGACCATACATATGGATTCTACATATGAAGCTTCTCTAATGTGATAGATATTCCATCCTCATAAGATATCATTACATATAAGATGTTGATACCATATATGATAATAATTCTCATCAAAAATAATATAAGATATAGTTAGTTTGTATGATGCATGGATCTCATAAGATACATTTCACATAAGATGATTGAATACATAATATACCCCATACATATGATATTATTCATGTAAGATATTGAAAATGCATAAGTCACTAGAATCTCATAATATACCCAGATTTCATAAGGCATCATACTAGGTGAAAAATCCATGTTTTCTAGAAATAATTATTCTAAATAAAATATAATTTCAAAAGAATATCATGATGTTTATCCATGATTTAAAAATAAAAAAATATTATTTTTTTTTCATACAAAGTAAGGAAAAGGTTCTCACTATGAATAAGGTAGTTATTATAAAGAAAAAGAAGAAGTTACTATTATAACTACATTTTTATTTTGTAACCATTTTCGTGACTCTTTAGTTTCTTAGAACTAAATTTGAAAAAGAATTTGAAGAGGTGGTAAGAATAAAAATAGATTATAATATAGCTAAAGGAAGTTATTCATTTTAATTTGAATTTTATATTCAAATTTAAATGTGCATTTTTCTATTGTTGGTCCATGATATATGTTATATCATGCATACAATAAAGTTCATATGAAATAGAATAAAGATACTACTCTATAAAAAATTATATATAATGTTTTTGAAAAATATAAAAATAGGAATCTTCTTTTTGTATCATATAGATAGAAAAATAAACTCACAACGATATTGGTTGAAGAATAAGTGCAAGAAGAAACACCACAATAGATTTAATGGATGTTCATTTCAGTTTAATATATTATTTTTTTTTTAAAAACAAATCATTTATCATTGTAAAAATTCAAGAAACACTCAAATGTAGTTGAGATACTTGATGTAACATGATTACAATAATATTACCTACACTTTATACCTACAAGTTGATACTAGTGGGTCATATGATCTCAACGAAATCCATACCATTCTAAGGATTAGCCTTTCATTTTGAAAGGTGAACCTTGTAAATATATTGTACCTATCATGCGTGTGTGTGTGTTTGTAAGTAATATAAATTCACTTTACTAGGTGGTAATAGAAGTTTCAAGAAGGATATCTAAAAAATCATTTATTCACCCCAACCCCCAATTTTTAATTATTTTCACTAATTTGTGGGTTCCTTTTCGATTTGTATCAAAGTTATGATTCCCATAAGTTTTTATCTGGTGTTTAGAGTTTAAAGGATAGTATTTTCTATTTGGATGAAGAGTTTTTAATAGCATTTATAGTGTATATAATAGTTTACTACAATTCAATGAACATTAAGGGGGTTCCATAATTTGATGGGAAAGTTTATTATATAAATAAGGAAGGGATGTTACTATAAATTTAATATATATGTTATGATGTATTGGAAGTTACAACTAATGAATTAAACCCTTGGGTTGAATGTTATACCATGATAGTGGTATAAATAATGATTTTATAAAATTATGGATGTGATCAAAATTTTAATTCATCATCCCTTTTGAAGAGTGAATTTGTGAAAGTAAAAAGAATTAAAATAATAAATGGTTTCTGGGATAAACATTAAAATATTTATTAAGTAAATACCAAATTAAAGTAGGAAAAGTTACATATAAGGAGGTTCATATATGAATAACTCAAGATACATGATGATGAAACTGTGTATAGATTATTTACAAGGGTAAATGGGGTCATCAATGTGATCAATGGATATGGTGAGAGGTTATAAGTCTCTATAGTTATAGAGAATATCTTGAGTGTCTTTCTTGCCATGTTTGATTAAAAAATTGTAGACATGGAAGATAAAGATATGGGTATTACTTCCCATGAAGACTTATATATCATTTTAATATATTATGATATGAAAAAAGATCATGATTTCAAGAAAAATTGGATGGCTAAAAATATACTATTCTTATAAGCACAAAATGTCACGACCCGTCCCCCAGGGAACGTGTTGCAACTACCCCAAGCCTGCCTTCCATAGACCAGGGGCTGGCGACTAGCACCAAAGGCATAACTCCCTAAAACTGGGAAAGCATTACCTTTATAAAACATAAACTCACACAATCAGAGTACAATTGTAAACAAACACTAAGTAAAAGCTGCATAAAAAGTGTACTAAAAATAAAGGGGGCCAGAATACAAGCCCGATTGTAAAGTACATGTACAATGGAAAATAAGTACAACTAAAAAAGGAAAAACAGCTAAAAAGGGAAGCTCCTAGAATGTCCACCGAGTATCCTACCTGAAGGGTAGGTACATATTTCCACCTCAGCACTCCACGTCTATCGGTCCACTCTATGTACTGTCTCACCATGTGGTCCACTCTGGGTACCATCCGGTCCTGGCTCGCTCTCGGCCTCCGTCAACACTGTCTGTCGTCTGCATCCAATACAACGAGGTGCGGGTGTAGCCCATGCAGGGGTGAGTATAACGATACTCAGTAGGGACCCCGAGACCCCCGCTGGTCTCCCAGAATCCACGAAGGATAAACCATAGAAGGAAAGATACAATCACGAAGTATCAAGCAACCATACTTAGGTTTATGCTCATACATATACCTAAGTTATCAATCTCAGTTCGGCTCCAACTCTCTAACCCAAACATAACCCAGTCCACATAGGAAGTAAAGTAAATCACATTGATGATAATTATTGAAAGTAAACACTCATCTCACATAGTTATACATCTTTAGTATAGCGATATAGATGATTAGATGTAGTCACAGATTCATCTAAACTGTCAGACTCACATAGGATACAAGACCACCTAAGTTATTAGACCCACATAGGATACTAGACCAGCTACTCTGTCGAACCCACACAGGATACAAGTACAGAGGTAAATAATATCAAACCCAAACTAGATACAAGAACAATAGTCATTGCACTGATTCATCTAAGCTATCATACCCACACAGGATACAAGACCAGCTACTTTGTCGGACCCACAATAGATAGAAGTACAGAGGTCAAACTGCCGGACCCACACAGGATACAAGAACAGTTGTCAACGTTGTCGAACCCACGGAGGATTTCGGTACAATTTCCATCATCTTCAAACCCACGGAGTATCCCAGTATAGTAGTCATCATTGCCGACCCCACGTAGGATTCCGGTACGGTAGTAGTCACAGTCGCAGCCAGCTATAGGGTTCCCGCACACAGCACGCTCGATTTCGGGAGGGTCCGCTCCTCGAGCAAAGGGGTTGATACATAAAATATCACGAATTCCATAGTTTATGTATCCCAAAGTTCTGTCTCATCAAAAGAAACCCAACGCGATAGACGGCGCGTCAATCGGACGCCCGGTCTGAGAGTTATTGGCTTTTCAGTTCCAGGGGCCCAGTTGGATTTACGCTCATTCCAAACCCGGTCGTTTTCCAAATTTGTCCAAAACTCACTTAGAGTATTGAAAAAGGAATGCCTCGTCACAAGGGACCCAGTTCCGTAGACGGCGTGTCGATTGGACGCACGGTCAGGAAGTTATTCGTAATTAAGCAAAACGGGTTTGGCCCGTCAAGCCCGGTGAGCTGGCGGGTCGTCCCGTCCTTGCTCGGCGGGCACGGACCGGCTGGGTGGTTGACCCGGCCAGGTGGGGCATGGCCCGACCCGGCGGTAGGCGGCCCGGCCCGTGGCAAGGTGCAGCTCGACCAGCTGGTTGAGCAGAGTGGGGGGTGCGGCCCCCAGTTTTTCTGAAACGGCGGCGCCGACCGGCACCGCCCCTCCTGCCCGGCTGGCCGAAGCCGTCCAGTCTTACCAGGAACAAGCGGCCCGCATAGGCGGGCTGTTGTTCTACCACGTGGAACCTTCGTGTGTCGTGGACTTCTTCAACCCGGCTGGCCGCCTGCCAGTCGGTTTCCCTGCGGAAGCGACCCGTGGAAGCGGGTCGCGGTTCTCCGCAGCGTGGCTCCGAGAGGCACTGCGGTTCTCCCAGCCTGGCTAGCTTTAGCCGACCAGTTATTCTTTGGCCGAGCAGCCCATAGTTGCGGGTTGTGGTCTCCCTTCTGCATGGCACCTGGTGTCATAATCCTCTTCAGGCCGAAGCGCGGCCTCTGTTACCGTCGCCACCTTCGGTCATCGCCACAACCTCTACTAACACTGTCTCCATCATGAATAAAAACAGGAAACAACAGAGGGTTGTTGGGTGGTGTTCGTTCGGCCCTCACCCTCTGTGTTAGGTGGTAACAAATGGACATAGATTATCACTTTCATTCAATAAGAACGAGGGTATAATTTATTCAATTTAAATTATACAAACCCCCAACCTCGTAATTGACGTTGCACATCGACAAGCCTCAGAAGATGAGCGTCGCGGAAGACGGCGTCACGTAGAATGGTGTCATCCCATCAACGTTGGAGGAAGAGTCATTATCGTGACACGAGAAGTGAATCTGAAGATGACGTAGATTCCTTGACGTCGGGGTGCGTCCGAGGAAGAAGTATCGTTGGAAGAAGTTCTTCGCGTTCTTCATCAATAGAGGATCACCTTTCTTCTAATTCTCCAGAGCCTCCCCAATAATATATTTTCCAACACAGATGAAATATTAGGCTTTTCCATAATTATAAACTTTCCATCCATTTAAAATTAAATCAAAACTAGATTAATTAAGTGGAATTAATTAATCTCAAGAGTTGGCACATTCATGAGAGGAGGGAGGTGGAGAGGCTCCACTATTAATGAGGGGAGGTGTCAAAACTTACGAGGAGTTAAAGGGAGTTGAGGGGAGGTGAAAGGCTTGGAGTTCGTGTGGGCCCCAACACACTAAATCCTCTCTTGGGAGGTTATGTGCGGTGTGGGACCCACCCCAACTCCCCTTTGTAGGAAATAACCACCTCTTAAATAAAATTGTACAATACAACAATTTTATTTAATTTTCTACGAATCCCCAAATTATAACTTTCAACCCACATAAAGCACAACTATAGTAAAGGTCCCCTTAAGCGAATACCGGCGCTGCAAGTTCATCGGTGTCCTCGGATTTCAATTCCGAGCACTGGTTCAAAAGATAGAAAAACCCACACGTACGTTTACTGAACGTACCCAAAAAAAACTTCATAAAATGATTCTGGGCACACCGTCCATTGGAATCAGTCCCCTTCAGAAACTACAGACTCATAAAATTACAAAGTATTTAAGAAAAAAAATTCCTTGAAATTTTCAGGTCTTTACACAAAACCTGACAAGTCAAGGAAATTTTTTATTGAATTGTAATTTAGCTTTTCAGATTATTATTAAATATGGATCAATAGATTGAAAAAATGATGTGTATTTTCTATATAAATATGATATGTTGAAATTTAAATTTCATGGGTAATATCTCATTAAAAAAATTTAGGTGTGGATTTATTTGGTATTTCATATAAAACTACCCAAGGTCAAAAGTTAATGATGACATGATAAGAAAAAAGAAAGGCCTTGGATATCCTTAAATAAGAAGTCCATAAAATAAAATAATAATTCTAAATGGAAGGATGGAAATTTATCTTAATATTTAAATAGAAATTTACTTTCTAAATATGATTAATTTTATGTTTGTTAAAATAAAGTATAAGTTGACACTTTTGGTGATGAAGTTGTTGAAAAATTTCTCATTGGTAAATGAATAATAAAAATATCATTAGTGATGAAATATGTACTTATAGAAATGAATTTGAAGATATTGAGATGGAGTTTATACAAATGAGATAACTAAAATAATTTCTCTCAAATATCTATAAATAAGAAAAAAATCACAAGATCAAATAAGAGTTGCGAGTCAACTAATAGTAATTAATCTGTATTTAATAAAGAAAAAATAAAATCTCTAGAGATTTATTATTTAAATAAATTTCTTGATAATGTGAATAATTCAAATATCAATATGTAATAAAGATTAAAGAATATGGAGATAAAGTTCAATCATTTTCAACTAAAATTGGTCAAAATAGAAGATAAATTAAACAACTTCATATCTAGTTTTCATAGTTAAATTTTAGAAGTCAGAGAATATTCATAGAAGAGTGAATCAAGAGAAGACTAAAAAAAATTATTCTCGAAAAAGAAAAAAATTTTGAAATGTGGTTGGGGATTCTAAGAATTAGAATCATGTCAAGAAAACCAAGTATATAGAAAAATTTCATGGCCCTCAAAAATCATAAGATTATAGGAATGATAAATTGAAGTTAATAACTACTGTAATTGATGACTCTAAAAAGTTTGATAATAAGTCCAATATTAATAATTATATGTCAAGACTTTCCAGTAATTGTTTCCTGTAAAAATTATCCATATATGAGTGACTCGAAAAGGGAAGTAATACTAGTATCAAATTCTAAAGATCGTGTTGTTTACAAAGGTAGGTAGGATGTATATGGATTTATTAAATATAATATAGGATTTGGGAATATGTAAATGATTTTTTGGATTAATTAAATATCCTATAACATGTTTAGGAGTCTTGTAAAGAAATGTTTGTGGTGGATTTATCCTTCTCAAAAGAGGAATGTTCATTAAATAATTAAAAAAATATGGACATAAAACATAAAATAATTTTCAAGTGCTTGAGTAAATTTGTGGAACATGTGACCAGCCAGGTTACAATTCAATTGAATTATTCCTCCTTATACCAACCCAATATAGTAAAAATTATAATACTTTTAAAACTTATAAGATTAAGGGTACAAGTAAAGACAAATATTTTATCGTTGAAGTGGCACTAAAATTATCCAAAGGGGGTAATACATAGATTCTAGATAGAATTTTTTTTTCTCATATATAAGAAGATTTAAAACTATTGAAATATGTTTAAATAGGTAAATAAGGTTTAGTGGCCTTTTGAAATGATATTTCACCTAAAATAAAAGGTGTTGGATCAGCTATGGTTGGGAATGATCTTCTAAAATCAAATAATTTATTTATTTAAGGGCTAAAATTAAATATGCTTAGCACATCTCAGTTACGTGATAAAGTAAAAAAAATTGATCTTTTAAAATGATTGAGTTTTAGTGAAGATATCAAAATATGGATATATTTTGAAAATAGGGAATCAAGCTATGGGTAATCTGTATTTGGTAGGTGATGATGTAAATTCATGTTACATAAGTATGAAATAAGAAATTCAAATTCCGCATGGGGGACTTAGTCATCTAATACAAAAGAACATGATAA
Organism: Viscum album; assembly: GCA_963277665.1. NCBI lineage: Eukaryota > Viridiplantae > Streptophyta > Magnoliopsida > Santalales > Viscaceae > Viscum > Viscum album. The sequence goes on along the minus strand of OY728165.1, from coordinate 794,016,047 downwards.
ATCATACTTCAGGAGTCAATATTCATGATGTATCTATACTAAAAAGATATAGGAAATGGATATTATCAACATTCCAAAAGGGAAATATCGTTAATTATCCATATTGGAATTTATATGTTCAATCAACTCATTCATTATAGTTTATCAATTTAAAAAGTTGTGGGATAATGAGGAAAAAATCAATAAATTGATATAAGTATTTTATTTCCTTTATTTACGAATTTACTCGAATTACTTGTATCATGTTTTTTAATAAAAATTCATAGGATCTTAAAATTTTTAAAACTTTTAAAAGTGATGAGGGGTTTTGTTTATACTTAAAAATTATATTGATACATAAAGGTATTAAATACACAAATAGAATATTTAATGGTTATCTTAAGAGGAATAATATTCACCCTAAAATCAATATACTACATATGCCACAAAAAATTGTGCAATGAATTACATAATAAAATATTAATGGATATAGATCTAATAATGTTGATATAGCATGATGCCTATTGAAATTTTTTTAGATAAGATATTATTATAGTGGTTCAAAATAAAAATTATTGTTTGTATAGACCAAATTAAAACATGCCACCATATGAGATATATTATAAAAAATATCGACCTTAGAGTGTTTGGAATCCTCTGAATTATCAAAGTTAAAGGTAAAAATTAGGTAATATATGAACAAAGAGGTTTTAATGGTATCTTCCAAGCTTATCATTCAAATTGGAGAGGATATAATAGTTACAACCATGAGAAATGGAATATTTTTTATGCAATTGGTGTAAAGGTTCTAGAAATAATAAAGTAAGAAATCACGCATGAACAAGAATGTTCCAAAAGGGGTGTAGATAAATCTATTTTTGTCAAATAACTTGAATAAGTTTTATAAAGTGATGAAAATGAAGAATGTGTGTAGGTTGGAGTAGAAAATTTAGTCTTTTCATGTGATAAGAAAAAACCTATTTTATCTTATCCCAGTATGAAAATAGAGGTGGAGATCTAAAACATCATTGAAGATCTAGGAAAGAAAGTTAAATACATGAGAACTTTGAGAATAGAAACAAACACCTCACTCTTTTCACATGTTGAAATAAGAGACGTTGAAGAAACTTTGGATCATTAAGAGTTGGTCTATTCCATGAATAAAGAAATTGGTCAGATAGAGAAGAATGAAACTTTTGAGCTGGTACCCGATCTAGAAAACAAAAATGCTATTATAAATAAATGGGTATTTCATGAAAAGTTGAATGAAAAGGGATAATTTGTGAAAAAAAATTAATACTTTTGTGTAAGGGATATTCTCATGTGGAAGGAGTGGAATTTAATGGTTCCTTTTTACTAGTTTCAAAACATAAATCCATTGAAATATTTCATTCCATTATAGCCTAATGGAATAATATTTTTTTTAAAATTGATGACAAGTCATCCTTCCTTAATGATGAGTTGGAAGAGTATTTATAAATTAAGAAACCTTGAGGTTTATTATTCAGAGAATATGAGAATTATGTTCTTATATTAAATGAGGAATTATATAGGCTAAAATAGCCTCCAAGATCTTGGTATTCTAAGCAGGATAACAACCTAAAGAAGTTTTAATTTATAAAAGGGATAATTCACAATAACCCTTAAATTAAATGTAATAAATAGTTATCTCTCATTGTTATTTTATATGTATATGACACTATATTTTATAAAAATTGTGAAAGAGTTTGTAGAAAAAATCCATAGAGATGAAGAACCTATTTTAAATGTCCATTATTGGAGATATGATATACATTCTAAACTTATAAATTTCTCATATCAAAGAACATATTTTTCTATCTCGAGAGAAGTATGTGAGGGAGATTCTAAAAAAATTGTCATGGAGGATTCCAAATTAGTTTCTACACCTATTTTAGTGTAAAGCAAGATGTCCAACGATGAGAAAGGAAAGGATGTGAATCAAAGGTAATTTGAGAAGTTGATTGGAATTATTTTATACTATAAATCTTCTAGATCTAATATAGTTTATGTTGTCGCCAAATTTTTCATGTATCAATATTCACTATAAGAGTCTTGTTTTTGTGTTATAAATTGGATTATGAAGTATATCAGAGGCACAATATATTTTGGAATAAAATATGAAATCATGTAACACACCATGAAAATTGAAACTTAAATAAATAAATGTCACTACCCATGTCAACAAGGTGTACCTTTCATTTTGGGAGCCTATCTGATTAGATCTCTTAAATTAAGTGAGTTTTTCCTAGATTAGTGTTAAGATGGTGAACTATAGGGGATTTTCCCATGTTTTGTGTAAGTACAAATCTCACTGAAAGAAAATGTGTTGGCCTATGGAGATAGTCATTAGTCTGATAAGTAACCCTGATGGGTAATAGTTTTTAGTCTATTGGGAAGGGAAACATGGTATTATAAGAGAACCATGGGGTTAGATGACCAGGTTCATGGCCCGCAGAGGTTGGGTTATAAAAAATGGTATTGAGTCCAATACTCATCTTGATATTCAAATCACTTCTTGGGTTTGAGATGTGGGGTCCAAAATGAGGGTGTTTTTCATTAAGCTGGAGAGAGTGTAACACCCCTTGAATATTAAAACTTAAAATTATAAATGTTAATACCCATTTAAATAAGTTAAAACTTTATTTATGGATACTATTTGATTACAACTCCATAATTAAAAAGGATTATCCAATATAATTTTCAGGATGGATGACCTCTTAAGAAGTTTCTCAGGGTATGTGTAGGGACAAATCATACTAAAAGAATATGTGTTGGAATGTAGGGATATTAATTTTTCTGATAAGTGACCATGGAGGGTAATAATAGTATGTGGTGTGTTGGTAAGGAAACCAATGTATTACAGAAGACCCATGGGGTCTGTTGACTAGGTTCCTGGCTAAAGAATTTGGGTTATGACATGTCAAGGTAAAGCTTGATATGTTTTTTTATATAAATAAAGATTGTGTAGGAAGTGTTAATGATTAAAAATCTTTATCCGGTGTAGTTTTATATCTTTATAAAAGGTGTGTTTTTTCACCTTAAGAAGAACATTTTGGTTACCTTAAGCACTAGATATGTATAATATGTGGCTTTAACTCATACCGCAACTTAGTTTATGTGGAAAAAAACACAATTGGAATATCATAAGGTTTATATTAATTTCTCACTTCTTTTAGATATGATAATCCAAGTTCTATCACTTATCAAGTAGTTTGGTTCAACATTAAAATTTAAGAACATTGATATAAAGTACCACTTCATCAAGGAACATTCCAAAAGAAACGTTTTAAATATATAATGTTTTCTTTTAATGTAGAAAGTGGTTAATATTTTCACTAGACCATTGACGAAGTATTCTTTTCAAAGTTTGAGGTTGAGGATGATAGTTCAAATTTATTCCTCTCAAGGATGATATATGGTGATTTAGTCCCATAAATCATATTGTTATTTGGGTTTTTATTTTCAAATGGGGAAAAATTAGCAACATAAATCCATTTATGTTTACTCTCTTAATTCATCCATAGATAGGAGAGAAAACTATATAAGAGGA